>JAZKLR010000344.1:0-600000 GCA_037103525.1 Ganaspis brasiliensis | reverse complement strand
TGGTTTTTATTAATTTTCTACTAAATTAATTATCGAAAATTAATTTATGACCACTCATTTTAATGGTCTTTTTAAGCCGCACACCTTTTATTAAACACTTTTCTCTCTTAAATAAATAGGAAATCAACAGTCATTAAGAAACCATTTTTGAACATTTTCAAATTGTTATTAAAAATATTTCCAAACCTCTGATCCGGGGGGACTTTTCAGGAATTGTTACTAAGCCCTCAAACTACACATTATTAATATACATAACCAGTAGAGAATTACTGCATATTTTGGCCTATTTTTTTACAGGGCGCCTGGACTATCAGTTAACCAACTGCTTCACGGTACGGAATTTGTGAATCAGTTGTTTCACTTTCTGCACGTGGTTCTGAGTTTACGTTTGGATCAGCTGTCACTGACAAAGATTTTGCTTTTGACATAGAAAAACGATTTAACACTTTTTCAATAAAAGCCTCTTGATGGACAAAAATTGTCCCCTCTTTTCTGTCGCGAGTTATCTGCATTCCAACAAAACATTCCCCATTACTCAAAGTAACAGTAGCGTATCTAGAGGGGGGCAGAGGGGGCTGTCGCCCCAGGCGCCAACCTCGAGCCCAATGCATTTGGGGGCGGCAAATCGATGAAATAATTTTCAATAAGGGGCGGCAAAAATTGCCTTTTGCCCCGGGCGCCAAAACTGCTCGGTACGCCACTGCAAAGTAATATCAAATTCACTCTGCAATACCCGAATTACAATACTTAACGTGTACCCATACTTTGACAAAAGCAAACCGTCGTCTACATAGAGAGCTAAATATATCTTAATGTCATTAATTTTTCAATAATAGACACACTTGTCAGCACTTATTTCTTTTAAATTGAATCGATTTAGGAAATCACTGAAATTAGAATTTCAACACCGAGAGGCTTGTTTCAACCGATACATTGATTTTTCGAGTTTACAGACCACGTTATCACTCCCGACACAAACACCTTCCGGCACTTTCAGATAGATGTCTTCTTTCAAGTTTCCATTCAGAAATGCAGACCTCACATCGCATTGCTGGATTTCGAGATCTTCCTCAGCAGCTATTGCGAGAAATACTCGTACTGAGTCATACCTGACCACCGGAAAAAAGGTTCCTGTATAATCCATTCCATGTTGCTGGGGAAAACCACGTGCACACAAACGTGCTCTATAACGATCCATATCACCTGAAGGTAATCTCTTGATTTTAAATGTCCATTTCGAGTCAATGAGCTTCCTTCCATAAGGGGCTGGAATTATTGCCCACGTTTTATTTTTCTCAAGCACTTCGAGTTCATCGGCAATGGCTTCCTTCCAGAAAATTGCATTTTCACATGTGATTGCTTCATTATCAGTTTCTGGTTCATGATATTCAATATAATTCGCTTGGTACCTGGCAGGGGGTTGAATCTTGTTTCTATCTCGAAGTTTTCTACCCTCATGTTGTAAAGTTTGTTGAATTTCTTGCTCTTCAATTTGATCATTGACATTGTCTACATTTTGATACACAATTTCTTCGACTGTTGTCATCGTGAGTTCAATTTCTTCAGGGTAATAAACATCGGTAGCCGTTGATATCTGGATTCGTTGAACGTCACATTTCTGGAGACAGTTATTTTCCGTGTATCAGGATCGTATAAACGATAATTTGTTGATTCACCCTGATACCCTACAAACTTAAGTTTTTTAGCTTTACTGTCTAACTTTACTCGCAGACTGTCAGCAACATGAGCAAAGCCATCACATCCGAACACTTTGGCGTGAGACAAGTTGGGTTTGTTTCCTGTCCAAATTTCAAATGAGGTCTTGTTCACAACTTGAGTAGAAGGAGTTCGGTTTAGAATATATACGGCTTTGTTTGTAGCTTCGGCCCATAAGAAACGTGGCATGTTATTTGCGTATAACATTGACCTTGCGCTTTCAATGATAGTGCGATTTTCTCTTCCCGATCGACCATTCTGCTGTGGTGTATAAGGTGCAGTCGTCTCTACTTGAATACCTTTGCTTTTGAGATAATTTTCCATTTCTTTATTAGCATATTCTCGATCATTATCTATGCGCAAGACTTTAATTCCACGGTTGAATTTATTTGACACCATTTTTTCATAAATTTTCAAATATTGGAGCACATCTGATTTGTGTCGCATGAAATAAACACACCGGAAACCAGAATTATCGTCCTTAAAAACCACACAAAAACGAGCAGGGAGTCGATGAGCTTTCCCAAATTGACATCCTTCATAGAAAAAATGTTCGATTTTCGAGAATTTCACACCGTCAATAAGGTCCTTTTTTACCATATATTGTAGAGTTAACCGGTTAACATAGCCCAATCGTTCGTGCCAAATTTGAACACTATCACTGACAGCTACATTTGCTTCACTCATAATCACAGATTTTAAAAACAAACGACATATGTTATTATTTTGTTTAATGCCTCGAAGAATCACTTGGTTCCCTTTAAACACTTCTATTGTGTTATGAGTAAACACTACTTTTAGTTTTTTTGTTGTGCACACACCTACTGAGAATAAATTGTTTTTAAAATTAGGCACATATAACACATTATCGAGATTGACATCTAACCATTCGTTGTCAATAAGTCTTTTCGCGGCTACTGTTCCAGTTCCTTTTACCTCACAAACTCTGTTGTCTCCTAGTTCAACGTACGAATTTTCGAGTGGAGTGAAAGTTGAAAACCACTCTCGTCGGAAGGTTATGTGGTTAGTTGCACCACTGTCCGATAACCATATATCTTTTACGTCACTTTCCAAAAAATACGATGTTTCACTGGACATTGTACCGCGGGCTGATGCAAGAGGTTGATTCAGTTCTGTCACTTGTTTGCTTTCGGGAATGTTTTGGACGATTAACGCTAAGACGTTATTGCCGTTGTCCTTGCCGTGTCCTCTGAATTGATTCTCGTTGGCCTTTTTTCGTGCGTAACAGTCTTTGATCAAATGTCCGACTTTATGACAATAATGACATTCCCTTTTTTCAGATTTTTTCGGTTCTTTATCATTTTTAGACAGCTGAGCGAATTTCGACGTGTTTTTCTTGGAATTTAGATTTACGGTGGAAAAAGCACTTGCCATATCACCACTTGTAGTAAGACGCGATTCTTCCTTTAATAAACGTTCCAGTAAACTTTTGAGCGTTTGTTGTGTACTGTCTACACTGTCCCAGGCTGTTACAAGGTTGTTATACTTTGAAGAGAGACTTCCGAGCACAGATTCGTGACTGGGTCCATAACATATTCAAAATGACCATATATATTTAAAATACGGAGTGTCTATATCGCCCATTAACGGGCGAAATAAGAGTGATGAATTTGTTCGCCCACTAGAGATTTATAGAGAGGGGGAAAGCGGGCCAAATAAGGGAAATAAATTATTTCGCCCGTCAAAGGAAAAATAGTTACTAAAAATTTGTTTTAAAACTTGTACACACTACGTATTACATCATTTCACAACAAAACCCTTTGAATATTACATTCGTTAATTTATATGTACATTTTCTTCTAAATTTACATGTTAAGATAAAAAAAATTATAAAAATGTATATCTTTTTAGAAACAAGATAATTTAAAGGTAATGAAAATTAAAGGTTTATCTGTCAAAAAAAAGTTGGCTTCTAACAAGGAGGAACATATAACTTGATGAATGAAAGTAAATTAAGAAATAAATAAGAATGTTTTCTATTCTTCATATGTTTATTTACTTTTTTTTTTTTTTACAAAACAAGTTTAGTAGAGGAAAAAATGCATTTACGCACTTGTTCGTGTGGGACTCGACCACATCCTGTGGCAATACCGCACTAAAACAACCTCTCCCAATTCTTGCTTTACATATTCTTATCTTTACATATTCTTATCTTCTTATTATTATTTTTTTTTTGTTTTTTGTTTACAAAACAAGTTTAGGAGAGGAAAAAATGCATTTACGCACTTGTTCGTGTGGGACTCGACCACATGCTGTGGTAATACCTCACTAAAACAACCTCTCCCATTCTTGCCTTACGTATTCTTATCCGCTTTTGCTCCTTCCGTCCTGAAAGGTAAGCAATAGCGCGATTCCTTTGCTCGAGGTGTTTTCAGTTCACTGTTCTGTAGGTGTTCCTGTCCGTTGCTGCTGTTGTTCCTACGCGGTGGCCAGGAACGCTATTGGATGCTTTTTTAGAGCTACCTTCGTGATGTTATATTATGAAGAACAGTGCTGCCTGACCAGATGAAGAGAGCTCAGCAGAACTGCCTTCTGCATTCGACCTGCTAATGCGTCAGCTTGACGCTCGCAGGTTGGAACTCTTTGAAGCTGACTAACAAATGAAGCTCTCATCCCCCCTAGACAGCCGAGAATAAGGACAACTAAATGGACTTTATAGCCTCTGTGTATTCTCCTCAATTCGAACAGCAGGTCTTGATACTTTTGCCGTTTCTCATCCTCCTTCTGAGCGATATTGCCCTCGGCAGGAGCCGAAAACTCAATCACGCAGATGATCTTACCTTTATGATCCTGGAGTACTATATCAGGCTTAGTAGCACTGATACGATGAGTGGTAGAAAACGAAAAATTCCAGTAGATTCTGCAATTCTCATTCTCCACAACAGCCTCCTGATCCTCTTGGGCGTATGGCAAGACAGGTTCCTTATCTACACCATATTGGTGTCGAAGATGGTAATACAATACCTTAAGTCCAGCATTGTGTCTTTCAATATACCTGGAACATGCATACGTCGGACACGCACTTAGAATGTGAGTAAGTGTTTCCGGATATTATTTACATGCTCGACAGTTGTAATTGTCGACAGGTATCTGCATGACCTTACTGCGATAATATAAGGTATTGATAACACCATCTTGGCAAGCAAATAAAAATCCCTCAGTCTCCGATCTTAAACCAGCAGATTTCAGAAATCTAAAAGACAGATCCTTAGACAACTCCATCTCCCTAAGAATCTTATAGAATTGCCCATGAAGAGGCTTCCTAACATGTTGCTCCAATAGAAGTACATGTTCAGCCTGCTTCACTTGTCTTTTAAGCATCAAAGGTGTTAATGATGCCAATCCCTGTTCTGTATCGCTGGTATCAAGCGGAAGACTAAGTTCATCTGCCGCTCTGTTTGCCGCTTTGTATAAAAATGCCCCATTATCTGCAATTTCATGATGGTGGACAAATTGCATAAGAGGATCATTACTGTTCATCACCGAACACGCCGCAGCCAATACAATACGGCGATGAAGACACTCTACACTAAGTAGACCTCTCCCTCCCTGATCGCGTGGAAGGTAAATTCGAGGTACAGAAGACCTTGGGTGATGACATCGATGTATTGACATCATCCTACGTGTCTCTCTATCTAGTAACTTCAGGTCATCCACATTCCACTTAACAGCTCCAAATGTATAGAGAAGTAAAGGAATGGCTAATGTATTTGTAGCTTGTATCTTATTCTTCCCAGATAATTCAGATGACCAAATTTTTCTAAGAAGACCTCGATATTTCTTTTGGAGATGATCTTTAAGCTTACAAACATCCTGAGTCTCCGATTGTGGAATCCCAAGATATGTGTAAGCATCCCCTACACCAAGATGTTGTATGGTGTTGCCACCAATGAGCTGAAGGTCCTCAGAGTTACTTTGTAAATCCGATGTTTCTCGTCTTCCTCTATTTAGATGAATCACGGCACATTTGTCCAATCCAAAAGACATACCTATAGCTCTGGAATACACAGCTACTGCAAACACTAAGATATTAAGTGCCTCCTTACTGGAGGCATAGAGCTTAAGATCATCCATATAAAAAAGGTGGTTGATCTTATATACTCTATTTTTTGGTTTGCCACACATGTATCCAGAGTGCTTTTCTCGAAGAACAATAGACAGAGGCAAGAGGTAGATGCAAAAAAGTAGAGGACTGAGTGAGTCTCCTTGAAAAACTCCTCTTTTATAGGTGACGATGTTAGTATTCACCTGTTGTTTGTTCGATGTTATAACAAACCTTGTCCTCCACTTGAGCATTAGATCTTTCAAGCATCTCACAATGTTTGGATGTACCTGTAAGCATTCAAGAAGCTTGATAATCAATTCGTGACTCGTAGAGTCGAATGCTTTACGGTAATCAATCCAAGCCATTGACAGGTTGCGCCGATAAAATATCGAATCTTGGGTCACGCACCTATCTATCAGTAGGTTATCCCTACAACCTGCTAGGCCTCTCTTACACCCTCGCTGTTCACCTATTGCACTCCACACTGGCTCTATGGATGTTAATATCTTCTCTTTGAGGATACCAGTGAATAGCTTGTAACAGGTGTTAAGACAAGCTATTGGTCTATAATTCATTGGATTAGACAAATTTCCTGATTTTGATAGAAGTACCGTTCTTCCTTCAACCAACCACTGAGGTACGTGATCTTCTCCGTTAAGAAAGCTAGAAAATATACAGGCCAAATGTTGGTGGGTAAAAGTGAACTTCTTCCACCATAGATTATTAATCTTGTCTGGACCGGGTGCTGAATAGTTCTTAGTTTTAGCAACTACATTTCTCACTTCCTCCTCAGTGATTCGTGAGCACTCTTCCATAGGGTGTTCAAGCCCCTGCCGATGACAGAAGCTACGAAAGAGTGGTATAGATGCATCTTGATCGTTTAGAGAACTTGTGGTTTCGTAGATGTTCTTCCAGAAGTTTTCAACCTCTTCACGACTAGGTGGCTTTTCAACGGTTGGAGAAGGTACTGGGAACAGGCGGGACGGATTGATAGCAAAAGTGTTATTTTGCTCTATCCATTTTACACGCCGTTCTAATTGTTCTCTTATAATTACAAGAGTACGTATCTTCTCAATCCAATGCTGCTTGATATTCTGCAGCTTAGACTTCTTGAGAGTATGATGCAATCTTTTTAGAGATTGGGCTATGCCCAAAACTCTAGGAGTAAATGCTCTATTTGTTGCTAGATATGCAATCACACTCTGCAATTGAGAAGCCATCCGTCTGGCCACCCCAATCTTGAACTGTACCTGTTAAATTCGTTGTTTTGTTCTTGCAATGCGCTCAGAAACAGATTTTCTGTTGCTTTCGCGAAGCAAAGAAACCGCCTTTTCATAAACTGCACAGTTCAATGTCCAGAGGTCTACATCTTCTGAAAGGTCCGAAAGTTCTCTGTTCGCCGCTGCCAATTTGTCCATTTTAATGGAAACCTTGTGATGAATTTTGGTTTCTCTTGCGCCCACATTACTATGCTCGACCATTTGTTGTGTTGTGAGAACTGATCGTCTGTTCTCTACGGGGTCTCGATCTTCTTGAAGGAGAGCTTCATATCCCCTACCCAACAGAGAGGATATCTGATCTCTTAGATTCTGGGATGTTATTTGAGCGTATTGGGGATACATAGTGATCCATCGCTCATAACATCTCTTCATTATTCCTCTACGGTCAGGAGAAGAGTTTCGCCAACATAAGATGGCATCTCTCTTCATCTCCTCAGTCCATCGTAGACGCTCACGAGCTTGTCCACGGGCGTAGCCTGGTCGTCGCCTGGGTTCTATCCTATTGTCACTCCCAACTGAACCCAGGTCTCCATCCGAAAGAGACCTATTGTGGGTGGCACTGCGCGTTACAGTTGTCGTAACCGCAAGTTACCCTGTGGGGGTGGTTAACCCATCACAGGGTTGACAATTATTTCAGGTGTCAAGCCCTATCTGGTTATGGTCCGCGTCGGGTATTTCATTTCCCCGATACCACCTATATCTAGGAGGATCCCCCTATCCGCCACCTGGGGACGCGCCCGGTTGAGGTCCAGCAACCCCACCTTAGATGCCCTTTAAACACTCGGCCTAACAAACCAAGTATTTCCACGATGTTTGGGAAAGGGCAACTAAGGACTTGACCAAATCGATCAAGCGTTTCTGTGATATCTGGTAGCGGATAGCACCAAATATCACAGAGATTGCGGGTTATTATTTTTTTTTTTTTTACAAAACAAGTTTAGGAGAGGAAAAAATGCATTTACGCACTTGTTCGTGTGGGACTCGACCACATGCTGTGGTAATACCTCACTAAAACAACCTCTCCCATTCTTGCCTTACGTATTCTTATCCGCTTTTGCTCCTTCCGTCCTGGAGGGTAAGCAAAAGCGTGATTCATTTACTAGAGTTGTTATTTTCGTTTCTTACACTGTTGTTCTCACCCATTGCCGCCGATATTCTTAAGCGGTGGTCAAGAACGTTGTTGGATGCTTTTTTAGAGCTACCGAATAGGATCTTATAATGAACAGTGCTGCCGAACCAGATTTAGAGAGTTCAGAAGAACAGCCTTCTGCATGCGAACCGCCAACGCATTAGCCTTGTGCTCGCAGCTAGGAATTTTTTGTAATTGGCTCACAAATGAAGCTCGCATCCCTCCTAAACAACCGAGTACAAGAACAATTAATCTGACCCTGTAGCCTGGATATATTTTACTCAATTCAAACAGAAGGTCTTGATACTTTGTCCGCTTCTCATCCTCCTTTTGAGTGATATTGCTCTCAGCAGGTGCCGAAAACTCTATCACACAAATGACCTTACTTTTATAATCCTGGAGCACTATATCAGGTTTATTGGCGCTGATACGATAAGTGGTGGAAAAAGAAAAATTCCAGTAGATCTTACACTGATCATTTTCCACAACGGACTCCTGATCCCCCTGGGCATACGGCAAGATGGGTTCTTTATCTATACCATATTGGTGTCGAAGGTGATAATACAACACCCTAAGCGCAGCATTGTGTCTTTCTACATATCTGTAACATGCATACTTCGGGCACGCACTTAGAATGTGACTAAGTGTCTCCGGGTATTGCCTGCACGCTCGACAGTTGGTATTGTCGACAGATATATGCATCACTCGACTGCGATACACCAAAGTATTTATCACTCCATCCTGGCAAGCAAACAAAAATCCTTCAGTCTCCGATTTCAAACCAGCAGACTTGAGGAAAGCAAATGACAAAACCCCAGACAGTCCCAACTCTTTTATGAGACTGAAAAACCGTCCATGCACAGGCTTGTCAATATGCTCCTGTAACAGAAGCGCATGTTCTGCTTCCTTAACACGTTTTTTAAGCATTAATGGTGTTAAAGATGCTAAACCGTGTTCCATATCCCTGGTTTCAAATGGGAGACTAAGTTCACTTGCAGCTCTTTCTGCCGTTCGATATAAAAACGCCCCAACATTTGCAATTTCATGATGGTGAACAAATTGCATAAGAGGATCTCTACTGTTTATGACTGAGCATGCTGCAGATAAAACAATTCTACGATGAAGACACTCTAAATTTAAAAGACCTCTTCCTCCCCGATCGCGTGGAAGGTAAATGCGAGGTACGGAAGACCTAGGATGATGACTTCGATGTATAGTCATCATCTTGCGAGTTTCTCTATCTAGTTCCTTCAACTCATTCACATTCCACTTAACTGCTCCAAATGTATAGAGTAGTAAAGGAATGGCTAATGTGTTTGTGGCTTGTATCTTATTCTTCCCAGATAGTTCAGAAGCCCAAATTTTTTCTGAGAAGACCATGGTATTTCATATGGAGATGATCTTTAAGCCCACACAAATCTTGACTTTCCGATTGAGGAATTCCAAGATATGTGTAAGTTTCCCCAACACCAAGGTGATGAATGGTATTGCCACCAATGAGCTGAATATTCTCAGAGTCGCTCGACATTTCAGCTGTTTCTCGTCTCCCTTTAATTAAATGGATAACAGCACATTTATCTAATCCAAAATCCATACCAATAGCTCTGGAGTACTCGGCTACTGCAAACACCAGAATTTTTAATTCGTCCTTGCTGGATCCATATAGCTTAAGATCGTCCATATAAAACAGATGGTTGATCTTATGGACTCTATTTCTGGGTTTTCCACACATGTATCCAGAGTATTTTTCTCGGAGTACTACAGACAGAGGCAAGAGGGAGATGCAAAAATATATTATTATTATTATTATTATTATTATTATTATTATGATAAAAAAACAAAATATTAAAAATAGCAAATGGGGAATCTGCTATTATCATTAGGGTGGAATTTTTGAAATATAAATGTGAGTTTTGTCCGACTCTTTATATTTACATAGTTACACTTTTAACAAAAATAATTATTGATTATGTATTGTATTGATTATGTATTATGTAGTGACATTTCTTATTTTATAATTCATTTGATTCTCTCTCATTTTGAAAAGGTTGGTAAGTGTTGCAATAATTATTGTCAATATTAGAAATAGGTTTAGTGTTAATCAGAAACAATTTGTAAATTTTATAAGTGGATTTAAATTTAACATTTTTAGTCTTAAACCCTTTCAGTAAAGGGGTCTTAAACCCCTTTACTGATATTTTCAGTTTAAATTAGTAATCAGTGATTTAAAAAATTCCGCTCAGGCATTTGCTTTCACATTCAATATTTACTTTTATAATATATAGCTCTTTCACATTAACAATTAATTAAATCTTTAATAATTAATTTAAATATTAATAAGTAAGTTTTAATATAAACTAAAATTAAATTACTATTTTCTTATTCATTTATTTATATTTTTTTTTTTTTTACAAGATTAATTTGATAATCTGAAAATGCTATATATTACAAAAGCTCATATTTAATCTATAAGCAAGTCTCTGCTCAGAATTTTTCAAATCACTGATTACAAGGCTAAACTGAAAAATTCAGTAAAGAGGTTTTAAAGATGGTACAAATTTTTTGGAAAATTTTATAAATTAATTAATTTTAATATTTTTGTTGAATATTAAATTTTAATATTAACATAAAAAATGCTTAAATATTGGTTATTACTTCCTATAACATATCAATAATTTAGGAGTTAAAATTTAATTTTTTTAATAATTTTAAATTCTTAATTTTAATTATTTTTTCCATAGAGAAATAATTAATTAATTAATTAAATAATTATTATTTTCTTAATAACATTCTCTAAACACTTTTTTGATTTCTGTTATTATTTGATAACACTCTGAAAGTTCCCTTATCCCTTCTTTCTGTTTACTAGACACGGTGCTTTTTAAACCGATTTAACCTAAAATTTCTGGCACCTGGGATTTTCTTCTTGATTTCGATTCTGGATCATAAACATATCATTTTTCAATAAAAACGAAAATCTTTTGTGGAGCCGTTTTTAAAAAAAGTCGATTTGAAATTTCAAAATGGCGAAAACTCAACTTTTCTTCAAAAAATATTGATTTGACAAAAAATTTCATCAGATGGAATTTGTCGATATTAAAAAAAGAATTCCTTTTTTATTTTCATCAATTTTCTCTAGAATCAATTGTTTACGAGAAAAACGAAAAAAAACTAACTTTTTGCATGTATTTTTAGCTTTTCTTTATTTTAAAGCAGTTGAGATAAAACAATAAATTTTTTGGAACTTTATTTTTGCATAGTTTTGAATACTAACTGATTAAAATACTTTATAACATAGAAAAAAAGTGTAATATAATTTTGTATTATGTAACATACATATATATGTGACGCTCCACGAGAGAAGGGACTTATCGCTGAGAAAGCAAACTTTAAAGGACGGATAGGCAAAGAGGAGGAAGAAAAATTGAGACGCTTAACATACCTATGTTTGAAGCTTCATAATAAGAAAACTAATCGTAGGAATCAAATTTTGATTTTTGGAACTCAAAAAGCAAACCAATTTCACGAGACGGTCGTTCAAAGAAAATCCAAAAAATGCGACACACTTAGCACGCCTAGGTTGAAGCATTATAACAAAAAGTGTATTTAATAAATTTTCTTTTTAAACATGGAAATGAAAGAACAACTCAAAAACTATCTTTTAGCATACAAAAATGAAAATTTATTTTTTCCGCGATAGGTCCCTTCTCTCGCGCAGCGTCACATATACAGATTGCCAATAGTAAAATATAAATATGTTCAAAGTATAATTTTTCAAGTATACTTTATAAAAATAATTAAAAAGTACATGAAAAGAAACGACCTCAATTATTCAAGCATGTACACTATTGTAAGCTCAAAGCGTACGTAATAGTCTTAATGGATTTGGATATTCGGGGTGAGTCTTAGCAACTCCGTGTTCTTCCTAAACCTTCTTAAAGTCAAAAATTTAATAATTTTAACAGTGGTGGTTCCAGACTTCGTTTCTGAAGGGGGTCATACATGAGAAAGAAAGAGACAACACTATAGTGTTGTCTCTCTCTGTCTCTCGAATATATTTGGATATTCGGGGTGAGTCTTAGCAACTTCGTGTTCTTCCTAAACCTTCTTAAAGTCAAAAATTTAATAATTTTAACAGTGGTGGTTCCAGACTTCGTTTCTGAAGGGGGTCATACATGAGAAAGAAAGAGACAACACTATAGTGTTGTCTCTCTCTGTCTCTCCCATGGAAATCTAAGTTAGCTCCAGGGGGGAGGTCATGGCCCCCCTGACCCCCTCCCCGTGGATCCGCCAATAAATTTTAATAATTTTTATCAAAATTTAAAGCATAACAACTTTATTTATAATAAAGTATTCTATTTGTCACACAGTGTAAATTTTAATTTGATTTTCGTTTAACTTTTATTTAGATTAAATTATTTACATGATCAAAAAGCAATTACAACAGGGATAAAATATTTAAAATAGAATTATTTTAGTTTAACTATCCAGAAGTGTAAAAAAACTTAAAATACATGTATAAAGTTGGTTTTTTTCGTAAACTATTGATTCCAGAGAAATTTTATTAAAATAAAAAAGAATTCTTATTTTAATATCAACAAATTCCAACTGATGAAATTTTTTGTCAAATGAATATTTCTTGAAGAAAATTTGAGTTTTCGACATTTTGAATTTTTAAATCAACTTTTTTCAAAAACGGCTCCACAGAAGATTTTCGTTTTTGTTGAAAAATGATGTATTAATGATCCAGAATTGAAATCAAAAAGAAAATCCCAGGTGCCAGAACCTTTAGGTTAAATCGGTTTAAAAAGCACCGTGTAGAGGGTCATCGACTCTCACCCCTTTTAAATTTATATTTGTGTAAATTTAAAATTTTTAATTTGTACTTTCTCAATGTCTTGTCGTAATTACTGAGACTGAGGCGTGTTTCAATTTAATGAAATAATTGATTTTAAATTTGTTCTTTTAAATCAATTTTTACTCAGAAGCGTAAAAAACAATTGTTTTTCTTTTTTTATCATTTTTGACAAGGAGTCTTCAATATTTATCAATTTTTATTAAAGTTTAGTTTTAGTAGTTTAGTTAGTTTCTGGTGTGAAATTGAAGAAAATGAGTGCTGAAATCAACGAGGAGGGTAAGTGACATTTATTTTTAAATCAATGCCGCATTTAGAGGTATTTTAGAATTTTTTTTAACTTTAAAAGTTAATAAGTAGCTTATCATTATATTTTCTTTATTTCCATTTTATATGTAGTTACTGAACCAGAACCTGTGTTGAAACTTAATGATACCTTTTCAACTACTGCTGCGTTACTTGAAAAAATCCGTGAGCTTGAAAAACAACTTTTACGCTTTTTAAAATTAGAAATTGTGTTAGCAAGGAACGAGGTGAAAAGCTGTTCAAGAATAAAGTATTGAAAGACGGAATTGATCATTATTCCATAAAATATGCTTGTGAGCATGGTGGAAGAGAAAATCAAATATCGAAGTCAACTGGACAACGCGAATCCACGTTAGTAAAAATTGTTCTAAATAATTATTCTATATATTAACTTGATCTTTTGTTAAATATTAAAATAAGCTATTATTTGTCAAATTTTTATGAAAATTACAATTGTTCACAAACTTTAAAGAAATAGTGAACATTTCCAGTATTTAATTATGACTAATTTTTCGCTAATTCATTAGTAGGAAATCACTAATTCAGATTTTGGGAGCTACTTGCAATCAGTAATTATTCAATTTGTTTTTAGAAGTCATCGATTAGGATGCCCAGCTTACTTCATGGTTTCAGCCAATGAGAATGGTAATGCTTTGTACATAAAGAGCATAGATTTAACGCATGAAGAACACGAACCATCAGAAGAATGAGTTTAATTATACATCCATATATTTTTTATAGAAACCTTTTTTTTTAAATCAATAGTCCAATCTTGTTGATTTTTGTTATACAATATGAATATATGATTCCACAACAAAAATAAAAATATTTGGCCAACAATTTTCGAGAAATTTGTATAAAAAATTTTACTTTGACAAAATGAAATGTATTCAATAAAACTATAAGAACAAACTGAATTATTGAAACAATTTGTTCAAATTTATACTTATAGTTTTATTTAAAATTTTTCATTTTGTCAAAATAAAATTTTTAATACAATTTTTTAAAAAAAATTTGGGCAAAAATTTTTATTGTTGTTGTGCCATATATTCATATTGTATAAAGAAAATTGACAAAAAGATCCAGACACAAGCACCTTTGGATTAAATTGATCTAAAGAAATTTAAAAAATCCGTTTTTTTTTAATTTTTATCGAAACTATCGATTAAATGAAAAAAATAGGTTTTTACAAAAAATATTCCTTTTTTTAATATCTATAACTCAATATTCTATATTAATTTTTAAGTTTTCTTGATGCAGGATGTATATGACTGCTATTCCGAAAACAGAGGGCTTACTGATGAAGTAAAAGAGATGGCAATACAACAGCTAAAACTAGGCGCAAATAAAAAAGTTAAGCGCCAATTACAGACATTGACGGGGAAAATTTTGCAATATTTTACTTCTTTAAATCTGAAATAGTAGAAAGTTATAATATTCGTGGGTTCATTTTGTATATTTTTTTGATTGGATTTTTATTAAACGTAATTTTTATATGGTATAATTTTCATTTCACATCTCAAAAGAATTATTTCACTTGTATATTCTAAATTTGTAGACGCTGACTGTGAGGTTCTTACGCATAACAACATCTTCGAGGGAATTTTATTTATTACAAAAGACATGAAAACGTCTATGACAGCATATCTATCTCGTTGTCGTTGCACGGAGAGAAAATTTGACAGCATTTACGTCGATTAGGTTCAGGGTAATAGCCTCGATGTACCATCGAGGCAATACCAGTTGAAGAACGGCGAAAAGAAGGTTGATATTCGAGGCCCGCTATGTCGATAGTCTATCGGGGCGTACGGCCTCAGCGATCAACTTCTATTGCCTCGATGATCAGGGGAAAATACGCCAAATTTCGAAGCATGGGAACTTGTGAGCGCCTCAGAAGGGAGGGGATACGGAAAGAAAGAGAGATTCTCTCTCTCCCCGTCACCCTTTCCGTATCACCTCCCTTCTGAGGCGCTCACAAGTTCCCATGCTTTGAAATTTGGCGGATTTTCCCCTGATCGTCGAGACAATACAAGTTGATCGTTGAGGCCATACGCCCTGATAGACTATCGACATAGCGGGCCTCGAATATCAACCTTCTTTTCGTCGTTCTTCAACTGGTATTGCCTCGATGGTATATCGAAGCTATTTACCCCGTTTCAGTTGACATACATTCTGTCAAATTTTCTCTCCGTGTGAGAATTCGCAGGGACAGACAGAAGTTGTGGCTGCTTGCATTTTAATGCATGAAACTCAAGAAAACGTTACTTGGTGTGTAAATTTGACATATTCTTGTCAATTAAGAAAAAAATCATATTTTTATGCATTATTAAGAACCTTCATCCAAATATCGACTTTCTTCAAATTGTTATCAAATTTTAAAGACTTATTACGATCATTATTTATTATTTCCGTTTTCAAGATTTAAAAAGAGAAATTATAGGGGAGAGTCGGTGGTGGCGGGACACACTTCGTTTTTTTATTGTAACACTCATTTTCAAGAATATCAAGTCTGTATCTATACCGGTAGACAGGTGGAACTATCCACTTTAAATTTACTTCATATTTTATAGTATAGGTCTTCAAAGAAAAAAGTTATCGACGATTTACGAAAATGTCCCGCGATTACCGACAAAAAAAAACGTCGGGAGTGGAGGGACACTATCTTAATTCACAATTTTTATGGTCTAAACTTTACAAAAATAAAGGAAAAAAAGTGGAAACATGTAATTTATGCTTTTAATTCATATGTTGCTTAATTAATTCATAAAAGTACAATAAAATTTTCTTCTAAGATATACATAAGAAAACTACCAAGCCCGTTATGAAATGTACTATTTTATCAGATATAAGAAATACAGTCTGATAGTGTATCTAGTACTTTTTCAAAATGAAATTTCAGAGCTTTTCCAGGTCTTTGAATACTCTGAATCAGTGTCCTTACACTGCCAATATAGAGTGTCCCGCTGCTGCCGAAACAAGACATCACGATAATGATGATTTTACATTCGTGTCCATCGCACAATCAGGCATAGTGTTTTTAAAATTTCGAAGAAAATTCAAATACTAATAAATCAAAGCACTAATTGTTAACAGAATTTCAAAAATTTGTGTTATTTAATTACTTTTGCGTCAAAAGAATAATACTTTAAAAGTACCTTCAAACTATTATTATCAATATAGTGATCCATCGTACGTCAAAAACGTGTGAATCATATAGAAAAGGTTAAGCGCAATAAAACACTACTTTTACACCATAAAAGGCACCATTGTGAATTCAGCAGCCAAAAATATGGCACTGTCCCGCCATACCCGCCGTCCCGCCACTACCGACAGCGCCCTACAATTTAATATATTGACAATGATTTTCTACTAGTTCATGTATAATTATAAATGTATGATTAACATGTTCTAATAATTCTATTTTTAGACACATTTTTGCCGCCAGTGAATATTTGCAACTCCCTTTGTCAGATGCTGATATGTGCTTAAAACGCTGGACACAAAAGTATTTTATGGCAAATCAAAGAGTTTTTCAAAACTGTAAGGTAAGGGCTGAACCAACCGTGAAAGTTTCAAAGGAAAAAGCTGCATTAAAAAGAAAGACGGCCTTATCGGAAGAACAAAAGTTAAAAATTGGAAAAGAAAAACTACTAGAAATTAGTTCTTTACTTTCAGAATTTTCAACAGATAAGTTTTTCGAGTACATGGAGTTTTTTGATGAAGTAAGTGCTTTGTATTACAGTTAAATCATAATATGTGACTGTCCATGAGAAAACGTGCCTTACCTCCCAAAGGTCAATTTTACAGGGTGATCGATTAAAGTTGTAGCAATGCATTGAAACCAATGCAATAGGCCTACGCTCCTTGTTTAATATTTAAAACAACAATTTTTTATTTTTGGAAATGAAAGAGCAAGTGCAAATCTGTCGGTTGACATTAAAATATCAAATTTTTTTTTTTGAGCTGAGGCACGTTTTCGCATTGAAAGTCACATATTACGACTAAGTTCCAATTTTTTGATAGGTTAAAAGGCGGATTTTATTTAAAAAACCAATGCACTTGGCTTATAAGAAATCAGTGTAAGAGACGCAGAATCACCACTTCCAGGAGAAGAGGTCTCTGTTCCAAACAATGCACCACCTTTTGAAAAAAATACCTTTCCAAGAAATTCATCACATTCCGAAAACGCGTCTGTTTCGGAAAATGGGATTTTTTCCGAAAGCGGATATTTTCCAGCAAATGAATCATTTTCAGAAAATTCATCTCTTCCAGGAAATGGATTACATTCAGAAATCGAATCTCTTCCAGAAAATGGATCACTTTCAGAAATCGAATCTCTTCCAGAAAATGAATTACTTTCAGAAATCGAATCTCTTCCAGAAAATGGATCACTTTCAGAAATAGAATCTCTTACAGAAAATGGATCACTTTCAAAAATCGAATCTCTTACAGAAAATGGATCACTTTCAAAAAACGAATCTCTTACAGAAAATGGATTACTTTCAGAAATGGAATCTCTTACAGGAAATAAGTCACTTCCAGAAAATGGGTCAGTTTATGAAAACGCTTCTATTCCAAAATATGAGACATTTTCAGAAAACGCGTCTGGTCGTAAAAACTCGTTAAACTTAAAAAATAAAAATGTTAACGATGAACATTCTATTTTATTAGATTTGAAATGTGATGTTTTAAATTTTTCTTCGCTTGACGAAGAAATACAACAAGATTGTAGGCTTATAAAAATTCAAGAAGAAGACATAAACCTTAAATTTCTTGAGAGTATAAAAATGCCCCCAAAACAAAATATGTGAGGAAGACCAAAAAATTCGATGACTACCACGCCCATAGGACTACTAAAAAGAAATAAAAATATAAAAAAGGGTGCCATTGCTTATGACAAAAAAGAAGTGGAAAGTAAAACAAGACAAATTTTAAATTGGTTTGTTAGTGAAAAAACTCTATCAAAAGCGTTATTGGGACACAAAATATTAAGAAATGAGGTTGAAATAAGACTTGGAAAAATAAGCTCAGCAATATTAGATGAGAAAGTCAATTTGGAGCTTATAAAACAATTTTTATCAAATGAAGCTTGGCACGCAGTCAGCGATGTTTATGTTTTAAAAACAAAAGAAAACGTTTGGAACTGCGGAAAATGTGCCATTGATATAGAAGAACCAGGTGAAAAAAAGAGCACATTGGATCTATAAGATGTGACAGTTGTTTAGAGTGGTTTCATTTAACTTGTGTAAAGTTAAAAAAACTCCTAGGGCAAAATACTGGTTCAGTTAAGAATGTGCAAGTATTAACAAAGGACCGTAAATAAATTATTTATTTATTATTTAATAATTTAAGGCTGATCGAGCCAGTAGAAAATTATAATTTTACTTTTAATTTTGCAGCTTCTCGCTCTTAAAAGGCAAGATAAATTAACAAGCGCCGATTTATAACAAATAATAGAGTAGCTTAAGTGGTGCTTTCTTAATATTTTTATTTTAAAAGTATTGAATATAATTTATAGGGGAGAGGGCCCAAGTTGGACACCCTTTCGTCTTATTGCTGTAGAATCCAAATCAAATAAAATATATTAAAATGTTTTATACCGGATGAAAGTTCAATTTATAAGATAACTTATGGCCACAAAGATAAAATTTTATTTTGAACATAAACATTTTTTAATGCGTTTTTTCTAATAGTTAAAATTTTCGGTCTAAAAAAAAGTGTCCCCAAGATGGACACCTTTTTAAAAGTCTCTGAAAATTGAAGTAAATAAAAAATTAACATCGTGTAACAGTTCTTAAAATAATTATAATCATTTTACGGAATTTATCAGGAAATAACATTTCTTAAAACTTCAATCTAATAGCTAAACAGTAAAAAGTAATAAAATATCGAAAAATATCGATATATTAAATTCTCTAACGATAACATCACATTTTATCGTGGAAAATAAAAAATTTTAATTAATTAACTCAAAAAATTATTAAAAAAAGTGTAAAACCCAAAATATGCAAATAAATACATGGAGATTTGAGGCATGTCCATCTTAGGGTACATGATACCATTTTTTAATCCCCAGTAAAAATATATATACGAACACTGAATTAGTAAAATCATTTTAGGATATTATTATACGATACATAAAGAATATTTTAACGTTAAGTACTCATTCTAAATCATAAATTTAAGTAACTTTACCAACTTAAGAAAAAACTGTTACAAAACTTTTTTCGACCCAAAATTACGTAGCATGTGTAGAAGAAAAACCAACAGGTTTTTTTTCTTCAAATGTGCATCAAAATCTTCGTCTAGACAAATAACAAAAATGACAAAAAGCATAAGGCGCTGCCACCTTAAACAAAAATTTTATACGAAATGTCCATCTTGGGGCCCTGTCCATCTTGGGGCCCTGTCCATCTTGGGGCCCACTCCCCTATATAATAAACATAATTTTAAAAAATTTGTAAGAATTATTTAAAAATAATATTCATCTTTTTACAACAAAAAAAAAAATATTATAGACCCATCCGTGCCACTTTATTATTTTTAATTAATCGATATTTTCTAATTTTTCTTGCATTTTAAGTGCGACAAATTTCACCACTGAAATTAGGTTAGAGCAGTTTTGTTTACAGGCTGATTAGTCTTAACAATAATTTATTAAAGTTAAAACAGTATAACAAAATACGGTTTATAAATAATAATAATATATGGACCAGATCGCGAAAAATGAAACCACGGAAAAAAAATTTTACTTTCAAATTCCATGGGTTCTTGATTATTTGCAGACTATATACATCTCAAAGTATTGAATGAAATAAATATCAAAGCGAAATCAGTTGTCTGTTCAAAAACTTAGCCTCAGGCTTGTTTCTTTGTAGTATCGAGATTAATAAAATTGAACAAAAACGTAACACGAAGCAAAAAGTTGCATTTTATTGAATAAATGTTACTTTTTACGTACTATCCGTTATTTTCGGATGGAGTTAGATTAATTGAAAGTAACTAAATTAAATACTTGAAAGAAAAAAATTTTTATAACATTTGTAATGCAAAAGAATTCGACCGCTTTTTTTAATGTAACGTAACAGTCCAAAATCCCAAAAAGTTTTTTGACGCAAAATCTATCACGTCAACTAAATACAATGACTTAATATTTTTTGAGCATTTTTATGTTATTTTCTAAATAAAATATAAAATCAGCAACATAATCAATTGTTTCTGTTTTCAGAGCCAAAATCAATTTGTAACGTAACAGTCTTTTTTCACCCATATCACAACATCCCGAAAAAAGTATCTTGATCTGTGAATAAAAACGATATATTCCTATGTATTTTGATGCACTGAATCTGAAATTGACACAAATTGTTTGAACATTAAAAATATACATTCATTAAGGGCATGTGATGGATTATGACGTCACTGGTATAGGCAAACTTTGTCTGTAACTCTTCTCTTAAAATATTGAATATTTTGTCACGAAACTTGGTGCATTTACTTAAAACGTCTTTAGGAAGATCTCTCTGACCAGAATTTGCTCGAATTTTGGCCCGAAATTAATTTTGGAAAATTTTAGAAAAATTGCATTTTTTCAAAACTAATTTTGATTCAGAAAGACCTTCCTAATAATATTTTAGGTTATTCTAATAAGTTTCGTGACAAAATGTTCAATATTTTGGCAGAAAAGTTACGGAAAAATTTTGTCTAAACCAGTGACGTCATAATCCATCAAATCCCCTTAATACATTATATTTAAAAAAAGCGACGCGAAAATAGCGCAAATTGCACAAAAAATAGAAAGTGTCATCCATGTTGGATCAAACTTTATCTTATTGATTAAAATTAATAAAACCAGTATATGGGGATTTTTGGGGTCGGTGATAATGAATTCGCTCATAATTTTTCAACATTCAAAATAGCTGATGTATGATGGCGGACAAAAAAGCATAATTTTCTACCAACTTAATGAAACACAGTATTTATGGGTTTTTGGGATTACTGATAACGAATTTATTCATGATTTTTCAAATTTTTAAATGGCAAATGAAAAATGGCAGACAAAAATTTTAAATTATTAAAAATAAATTAAAATGATTATTATTATTATTAATTAAATTATTTAAAAATAGTCCACTAGAAGAACAGGCTTTTTCAACAATGTAGGACAGCTCTAAAGCTTACTTCCAAAATTATGTAACGTAACAGTCCGTACTAAAACATTCATAACTCTTAAATAACAAAACATACGGAAATGTTAATATTAGTAAAAAAGTTGTTTGAAAAGGTTTAACCTTAAAATTTTCAAGCCGTTTATATTATATGTGAGAATAATTCTCTTTTTTTTGTCCTGAACGGCTTTTTTTAGAAATTATTTTTTATAAAAAACTAAAAAGTCAATAATATTTTTTTCATTATTATTTTATTGACGCGTTTCGATGTAATATATCACATCCTCATCAGAACTGTAAATCATAATATTTATTATTTAATTAAGACACAATGTGACATTATAAAAGAAAGTTTGTATTTTTACCGTTTAAATCGTCAATTTTTAAATTATCCAGTCATTTTCTGGTTTCCATTGAGAGTCAATTTTTTGAAAATAAAAAATTATTTTACAGATTTATCTGCAATTGGTAAAATAAAAAGTATGATAATTATAAATTAATCATAAATTAATTATAAAAAGCTTAAAGAGTTAGAAAGTGGATTATATGTACCTTAATAAAAAATACAATTTTCTGAATTCCTAACCTAAATTTAACTACGAAAATATCTTGTCTCAAAATTTCAAATCTTTTAGATTTCTTCAAAAAAATTTATTTTTTTCAAAAAATTTTATTTTTTTCAAAAAATTCCCCGTTTTAAAATTTAAAAAAACACCTTCATAGTTTTATTTGAAAACTTGTTATTATATTATATTTAATAATAACAAGTTTTCAATTTTTATTGTCACATGTTGGAAATTGACAGGTCAGGTACTAGAGGGTTATGTTACTTGCGATCTATTGCGCAACTCCAAATCTATTTAACGGTATTTTTCAAATTTTAAGTTTAAGAATTAATCCTATATAAGAAATTACTTAGCTATTTTCTGTAGACGCTCTGTAGGCGAGAGAGAAAAATGCATTAGGTATCTTAAAGATTGAGAGAGACACTAGACATTTCTGTAGACGCAACGTCTACAGGAAAAGAGACAAATGCATTAGGTGGCTTAAGGATGAAGAGAGACACTAGATATTTCTGTAGACGCTCAAAGGCGTAGGATCAGGGGGTTTAGAAAAATCGAGCAGAATAGACCAATCAGATAATTGCTCATATTGGAAAGCAAGTTCTGATTGGTTTGTTCTATTTTCTTTATCCCCGAAATTTAAAGAGACGTAATGCAGATTGTTATTATGAGAAGCCTATGTGCAAACCTCTGCATGTGTGATGTGTATATAGTTTTGAGTAATTAGATGCACCAACGCATATACTATATGCACATATGCATAAGTGATTGTCATGTCCGAAGTTTATTTTGAAGTAAAATTATAAGGTAAGTGTTAATCTTATAAAATGAAGTAGGTTTGTTTACATGTCAAACATAACCTTCTAGGTTGTTCATTTTGTAAATGTTGGGAAGAGGGCCCCTAGATGGACAGGGCACCAAGATGGACATTTCGTATAAAATTTTTGTTCAAGGTGACAGCGCCTTGTGTTTTCTATCATTTTTGTTGTTTATATAGACGAAGATTTTGATGCACATTTGAAGAAAAAAACAGTTTGTTTTTGTTCTACCCATACTACCTGATTTTTCGTCTAAAAAAGTTTTGTGGCAGTTTTTCCTTAAGTTGGTAACGTTATTTAAATTTGTGATTTAGATTAAGTACTTAAGGTTATAATATTATTTATTTATCGTATAATAATTTTCTAATATGATTTTACTAATATTGTGTTTCTACACAAATTTTTACTGGGGCTCAAAAAATGATGTCATGTACCCCAAGATGGACACCTGACATATCTCAATGTATTTATTATCATATTTTTGATTTTACACTTTTTTGAATAATTTTTTGAGACAATTAATTAAAATTTTGTATTTTTCACCAGAAAATGTATTGTCGTCGTACACTACAAATTTCACCTGCTTTCCCTAATAGGCAACTTAAACTGTACAGCTTTTTATGTTATTATTATGTGTTACAACGCGCACTGGCATTATTCGTGTCGGGCATGTTACATTTAACATTTTTTCATGCTCAACATATTGTTGCACATGCGCAGTAGTGCACTACCACTGTCTAAATGTGCGCACTACGACACCTTGGAATTTCGCATGCGCAGTAGTTCATTATTGCTGTTACACATGCACAGTGATGCACTGTAGTAGTCACACATGTGCTCTTATGAAATTTAAAAATTGCGCATGCGCAGTGTTCTTTTTATTATTACTGTAATTAATGACCAATAATAGAAAACAATATTCATATTTAATCAAAATTTTGAAATTTAAGAAATTTAAGAACAAAATTTATATTATTGAAGATAAGAACTAATAAAAATGTTAAAAAAGTATTAATTTTATAAAATTTATTCTTTTCTTCTTTAAAATATTTATAAAATATAACAAATTTTGTTCTGTAAGTTTTTAATCTTTCATACTTTAATAAACAATTTTCTGGGGTTACTGCGGGGGGGGGGGGGGGGGTAAATTTAATTAACATATTTTTAGAAAATATTTCATTTAATTATTGTGTAAAAAATCCCTTTAGAAATTTACTTATTTACTTAGAATAAAGAGTTCCAAAGTTCTCCAAGAATTCACAAAATAGTACATGGTAATCCTATATAAGAAATTACTTAGCTATTTTCTGTGGACGCTCTGTATGCGAGAGAGAAAAATGCATTATGTATCTTAAAGATTGAGAGAGACACTAGACATTTCTGTAGACGCTCAAAGGCGTAGGTTTAGGTTTTTTTTTTTTTAAATCCTTTGAAAAATAAAATTTCATTGTTTTCCATGTGTAAAATGTTGTATGTGCAATTTACTCTTAAAAATTGTATGTTCTACACAATGTATATAACTTTTTTGTTAATGCGTTTGTACATGTTCTTTCGCTTGTACATCGTTGAACTGTCATTTATCGTCCAAATTTTGACAACTGCGTATGTCTTGAGTTAAGAGAAAACTACTGCGCATGCGTAACTACCTAAGGAAACCATTGCCCAGGTGCATAGTTTATAGAAAGCTGTACGGATATATGTTTTTATCGTTGAATTTGCTTTTTATTATGTTCCCAGTTAAAAATTTCGTATGTGTTCCCACGTGTGTTCCTGTATGGGTTCCCGTATGGGATCCCTTAAAGGTTCCTACATGGATTCCCATATGGGATCCTGTACACCAGGGAACTTTGGCACGAACCCTCGAGGGAACACTGTACATAGGATCCCATGCACATAGGATTTCCAATCCATTTTTGAAAACTTAACATGCTGCGCAGTAGTTTTCTACAGCACTTATGGCTGCGCAGTAGATTTTTTTGTTCTTGTAAATATGGTGTGCAATAATTACTGACAAATGAATTATTTTCTTAACAATAATCTTTTTGTAAATTCATTTAAATTGCTTAACAGATTAAGGATCCTGTAAGGGAACACATAAACATGGGACCCTACGTACAGTGTTCCCTCAAGGGTTCGTGCCAAAGTTCCCTGGCACACAGGATCCCATATGGATACCCATAGAGGAACCTTTAAGGGATCCCATGCAGGAAACCATACGGGAACACACACGAAATTTTTAACAGGGTTTCTTAAAATATATATTTTTGCAATTTTGAAATAATTGCTTTTTAAATTGTAAACTATATATTGTAGTTCTTTTTTTTAGTTACATGGATTTGCATACAAATAACTTAATATAAGTAGCAGTATTTTGTTTGTTAAAAAAATTGGGATTACCCAATATTCTTTGGTTGGTGATTTTGGCAACTTATTCTAAAATATTATCACCAGAAGTTGTTGATCGTTACATTTCAGCTGAGATACTTGACAAGAATGTAAATCTCACATTGCATGAATTTATAATGGCAAATAATATTTATGGTCCTTGTGGAGATTGATGTTTAGTTGATGGAAAGTGTTCTAAAAAATTTCCTGAAATTTTACAAGAAGTAACTACCGTAGAAGATAATTGTTATGTCGCATATCTTCTAAGAGATGCAGGTAAAACTTATATGAAGCCAAATGGTTATGTTGTTGACAATCGGTTTGGTGTACCTTATTTTCTTAATTGTCAAAAAATTTAATTGTCAAATAAATGTTGAAGTAGAATCAAGTATTAAGTCGGTGAAATATTTATATAAATAAATATTTACAAGGGTCATGATTTCGCATCAATTATCATTACCAATAGTAATGAAGAATCTACTATTAATCATAATGAAATAAATCATTATGAAGAAAATGGATATGTAGGTCCAGTTGAAGCTGCATGGAGAGTTTTAATTAAACATTTATCCAAAAAAAGTCTTAGCATATGTCGTTCACCACTGCATTTACCGAATGAACCAAATGTTTTTATTCAACAAAAACAAGGAAGTTAAGAAATATCATTTAATTTTATCAAAAATACACAGCTATCTGATTATTTTAATTGAAATAAACGTAATGCTAATGCCCATAAATTTTTTATACTGAAATTCCAGAATATTACAGATGGGATAAAAAGGAATGTGAGTGGATCGAGAGAAGTAATAAAGAGAAAGTGATAGGAACAATGTATTCTGTTAATACAAGTGATATAGAATTATTTCATCTTAGATTGTTACTTTTTACAGTAAAAAGTGCAATTTCATATGAATCATTAAGAACTGTTGATGGAGTTATTCATCAGAGTTTTACGACTGCTTGTTTAGTATTAGGACTTATTAAAAATGATCAGGAATGGAAAGAAACATTAGAGGAAGCTTCTTTGTGGATGATGCCTTATTCACTTCGTGAATTATTTGTAAGGATTTTAATTCACTGTCGTCCAATAAATGCAGGTGAACTTAGAAAACAGTTTAAAGCTCATATGTCAGAAGATTATGTCAGAGATTTTAATAATGTAATAGCTGAAAATGCATTTATTAATATAAGAGAATTATTGTCTGAAGAAGGATATCACCTCCATGATTTTCCTGGATTATTCGATGTTGAAGATGAATGTGAGAATTTAGAAATTGATTTTTCTGTGAATTTTGACGAAGAAAGAGTCTAAGGCAAAGAAAGATAGAAAGATTGTTGTAGATTCTGTATTAAATGCAGTAAATAATTGTGGCAAAAAAACTTGTCGTAACTTATATGTGGATGGTTCTGGAGGATCTAGCAAGACATTTATGTACATAACTTTGTGGCATTTACTAAGAAGTGAAGGTAAAAATGTTTGTAATGTGGCTTTTACAGGAATAGCTGCAACTTTACTTTCTATGGATAGAACTGTTCACGAAGTATTGGGATTACCTGTGCCGTTATGTAGTAATTCATCATCCAGTATTAAACTACAGTCTAAAGAAGGTTTGGTTTTAAAAGTTGTAATGTCTTTATTTGGGATGAAGCTCCAATGACACCAAGGTATGCTTTAGAAATTATGGATAGAACATTAAGAGACATCATGCAAATCGATACTCCTTTTGGTGGTAAATAATCATTTAAGGAGGTGAATTTAGACAAGTTTTACCAATAAAAGAAAGAGGTACAAAATATTAAATTATGAACTTGTCTATTAAAAAGAGTAAATTGTGAAAGAAATTTTTAATATTTACATTATCTGAAAACATGCGAGCTTTACCAGAAGAAACAGAGTTTATAGATTTTCTGTTAGAAATAGGAAATGGTACAAATAAAAGATTGTGTTCATTTACTACAAAGAATTTTTGAAAAAGGAAATGTTGATATTGCAAGAAATACGTATGAACACTTGATTAAAGAGAAAAAATTTCAAGAATTGTCATTTTATGCTATTTTGGCACCTAGAAATATTAATGTTAATGACACTAACAAACAAAATGTATTGTTATTGAATAACGATAAAGAAAAAATATATAAAAGTATTAAATGTATAGATAATTCTAATAATGTTAATAATCATGATGTTATTTTACCAGAATATTTAAACACTTTATCGCCATCTGGTTTACCACCACATTTATTACATTTGAGAATACATTCAGTTGTAATGTTAATTAGAAACCTTAGCATTAATAAATGTGTTTGTAACGGAACAAGATTATTGGTGTTAGATTTACCAAATCATGTAATTAAAGCTGAAATATTGACCGGAGATAAGTGTGGAATATTGTATTTATACATCGTATATTATTATATTGTGAGAATGTTTATCCTTTTACATTCAAGAGAAGACAAATTTCAATCAAACTAGCCTGCGCTATTACTATTAATAAATATTAAGGACAGACATTTCATTAAATTGCAATTGATTTAAGAAAATATGTAATTAATCAGGGTCAATTGTATGTATCATTGTCAAGGGTTCGCTATTTTGATTCAGTTAAACTATATCTAGGTAATCAAAGAAGTGAAAAATGTATTAAGAATTATGTTTATGAACAATTTTTTAATAGGTTTAATAAAATTATGAAATATATTGTTATATTGTCATGAAATTTAAATATAAGTTTCTATATTACAGTTAACATTACTTTTTGTATAGCTCATTCAGAATGTAATTTCGACTTTAATTAAAGATTAAAATTTAATACATTTAAAATTTTAAATTTCAAAAAAAGAAAATAATTTAAAATTACACTTTTAATTATAATTATAAATAATTAAAGACATTCCTGTTTCTAAACAACTTAATTAATTAAAAAATAGTCATAGGGTAAGTCGAGGACAGATAGATTACTTCTCGACATTTTGAATCTCTTTCACTTATAGGTCTGGTTATTTGTCAGTTAGCATGTCATGATACATAGACTAAAAGTTCAAAAGGTCTTTTCATTACCAAGTTTATTTAGAAAGCAAAAGGACAAGCACTTTTTTATTTGTTAAAAAAATACTCCAATATTTTTGTCGCGTGTCAAAGATAATAATTTTTTCGTTTAGTCATTATGATTTGTTACAAAAGTAATACGTACATCGAAGTATGGCTGTTATTGCAATGTTAATATATATAATAAAACATGATTCAAAAACTTATTTTAATTTATCGCGCACCTTACTTTTTGTGGATGTTCGAAGAGAGATGGATCACTACTCTATAAATATATG
Organism: Ganaspis brasiliensis; assembly: GCA_037103525.1. Lineage (NCBI taxonomy): Eukaryota > Metazoa > Arthropoda > Insecta > Hymenoptera > Figitidae > Ganaspis > Ganaspis brasiliensis. Next base: position 571,393 of record JAZKLR010000344.1, on the reverse strand, counting down.
ACTAAGTAAAACATAACTTTTTTGATGAATGTACAATTTTTTAATTTATGAATAAGTAAAATTTTCATTTAGCAATAAGTGATATATTCACTTTCCTTAGATATATATATATATATATATATGTTGTGTTTTTACTTTTTATATTTCCACTTAGTTCACAAACACTTTTGGTATGTGCTTCCCTGTACCAACGTTCAACGCAAGCTTGCAGGTATGGAATTGGAAGATAAAATCTCACGGATACGTTAAACTTTGCGTCGCTGGTGTTTACGGTATTTCCCTCAGAAAGCACTTGGAGCTTAGGGGTGGTAAACCATATTTGGAAGAAAAACGTATTCTATTTTTTCTTTAAATTAATTAATTAATCACGTTTTAGTAAAATTTAGTACAAGGTAAACTAATTTTAACAAATTTGTAAATATATGTAGTAAATATTGAGTGGCCAAAATTGATTTTAAGTCAAAGTGTTTACATAACCTAAATTTTAAAAATTTGATGAATTCGATTTAATTATTTATGGAGTAAAATAAATTGATCCATAACAGATAAAGAGTAAGAGGAACCTATTTATGCAAAATAATTGTTTATTTTTACATGTTCTTTGTTTATTTATATTGTTTGAAAAAATTTAATTTTGTTCTATTCCGTCATTAAATAAAACATTGCTGTCAATAGATGTTTATAGCCATAAAGTTTCAAAATTTTCTTTCATTATTAGTATAATCAAGGCATCATACATGTTTCTTTTGCTCAATCCGCTCGGTCCTAGGAGACGAAAAACACATTTAGGGCTCAAAGATGGTTAGTTCACATCCCTTTTTTGGTAAGAACATACATTAAGCTTACGAAATCTAAAATTCCTTCACAATGTTCGCCTTTCAACCAATCACGGTTTTTAAAACTGCCTTGTAGCTAAAAGTTATGTCAAATAGAGGTTGTCTAATTCCTGAGCTCCAATCGCTCTCGCAGCGAAATGCCGTAAACAAAATATTCTTAAATCTTTTATAAAATTACTTTTATTGGATCGCATGTATTACCTCCAAAACCTAATTGACTGAACTTATAATTGACCGAACTTACAATTGCCTGAAATTTAATTATCCGAATTCGTAATTCTCTTAATTTGCATTTGTCAGAATTTGTAATTATCAGAACTTGCATTTGTCCTAACTTTTAACTTCCCGAATTCGTATTTGTTATAAATTTAAAATTACTAAACTCGCATTTGCGATTTGCATTTCTTAAAATTTTCAACTTCTCGGAATCGTATTTTATATATTTATTGAAGTTCCTAGGGCTAAAGTATTTGTTGGTACTTCTAAACTCCAAACTTGTGGTTGCATTTGTCCGAACACTAAATTTGCATTTTTTCAATCTTTCAAATCACCGAACTCGTATTTAGCAAAATATTAAACTACCCACATTTAGAACTGTAAGAACTTCTAAATCCCTGAATTTCCATTTGTCTGAACTTTAAAATAACCAAACTTACATTTGTTAAAATTTTAAAACACCCGAATTTGCATTTGTCCAAACTTTGAAATCACTTAACGTTTGGTTGAATTTTAAAATCTCCGAATTTGCATTTGACTGAACTTTTAAATGACCGAACTTGCATTTATTCGAACTTTCAAATCACCAAACTTGCATTTGTCATATATTATATCGATCTATCTTCAATAACATTTTTTTCACTTTTTTTGTAAATGCTATTTTCTTTCTTCTGATATATGCTTACAATTTATTTTTAACAATTGTCAAAACAGAGGAAACTGTGGAAAATTAATATTTAGTCAACATTTAAAGAAGCTCAAGTTAAACAGACCTTTCTATTGATAGTTCAGGTAATTCTAACGATTTTCGTGACAAAATATAAAATAGAATTCAGAACAATAGTGATATAATTATTACAACTCTATTCCCGTTACATCATATTCTATAAGCTGCCCTTTATTTATTCATATGTTAAAATGACACCATGACATGGCGCGCGTAGCGCGCAGTTTTTGTTCTAGTTAAATATAAATAAATAGGACTGAGATCCTTACATTAGTTCTTAAATTAACAGACTTTTCACTTTTTACAATATAATACATTTCCAGAATTTTACGTTTTTCAAGATTGTTTTCTGAATTTAATATTGAGACTGCATTTGACGCGAAATTAAATTTATGATGATAATCTGTTGAGTGTTTACAAAGAGCGGTTTTAATTTCCTGATTTTGTTGTTGTAATCTGTGCTGAGATACTCTTTTTTCAAATATTGTTTTGTCTGGCCAACATATTCTAAATCGCAGTCTTTGCATGGTATCCTATAAACAATATTACTTCTATCAAATTTTACCAGTTTATCTTTTGGCAAAATAAATAAAAATCTATTTAATTTATTAAACGTTTGAAACACTATTGTAATATCATATTTTTTAAATATTCTTATGATGGTGGTTGTAAAGTCTTGAATGTATGAAACACTAATTATTTTTGAAAAATCGAAATTTTTTGGTTCATTTTTACTTTTTTTGTGACTTTTAATTCTTTTGTTTATATATTTATTTAGAAAATTTGTTGGATAACCATTTTTTTGTAGAGTATTGAAAACCAGTTGAATATTTTTTCTATGATATTTTGATTCTGAAACATTAACTGCTCTATCAATTAATGTGTAAATAACACCAATTTTTATATTTATATGATGATGTGACATAAAGTTGAGATAATTACCAGACCAAGTTGGTTTTTGGTACCAGTCTGTTTCTATTTTTCTGTTAGAAAATATTAATATATTCTAAAAAAAGCCGTTCAGGCCAAAAAAAAAGAGAATTATTCTCACATATAATATAAACGGCTTGAAAACTTTAAGGTTAAACCTTTTCAAACAAATTAATCTTCCTGGCCAAAAACCGAAGCATAATATGGAGAATCTTGGATACTATGAAGATATTAGAAGAACGTTTGGACAAGAAACTGTACATATCGTCAAAAAATGGATAAGCACCTCTTACAACATCAAAAAATTATTTAATCAAAGAAGATTTCTTTTAAGAGCTAAGAATGAAAACTTATTTCCACATAACATTTTAAATAACATTAAAATAAATTTACAATTTAGATCGAATAACTCTTAAAAAAAACTTGAAATGAATATGTTACAATTTAGTATTAAACTCTTAAATATTGAAATTATTGATATAAATTTTGAAATAAAACAAAAAATATATTTTTTAAAAACTTTAGAAAATAATATTAGATTTTTAACATCAAATTGTTTTTTGAAGGATTTGAGACGAATGCATTACAATAAAATAAAAAAATATGGCAATAATTTAATTAAAAAATCAAAAAGAAAAGTTTATAAATTAAGACAAGAACAAGAACAAACAAACAAAATATTAGTAGATTCAGAAAAAAGTTTAAAAAATTTAACTGATATCAAAATTTCTGAAAGCATTGCGGATATTCTGAGTTTAGGTGGGAATTTTGCAAAACCTTTTAAAAAATCTGAAATACCAATTTGTCAATTTATATCAAATATTGAATTTAAAAAACTAAATATCCCAGAAAAATCTATGAATTTACTAAGATCTGAATTTTGTTATGAATTCAAATCATTTTTAAATTCACAAGAAAAATGGGACATAAACTTAAGAATTTTATGAATAAATATTAACAAAACAAAAAAATTTAAAAAAAAAAATCCACAATTATTAGTTACTAGAGCAGACAAAGGTAAAATCATGGTAGTTCAAAATAGAAACAATTATAATGAAAAAATGCAAAACATGCTACAAGACACTAATACTTACTAGAAAATTAGAAATCCTGCACTACATATCCAGAATGAATTACACGATCTATTAGAATGTTGGATTTCAAATCAATTAATTTCAGATTATTTAGCTTCAAATATTAAATGCTCGAATGGTTTACCTCCGTTAATTTATGGTTTACCAAAAATTCACAAGCGAGATATTCCTTTGCGTCCCATAACCTCATTTATAAACTCACCACTATACAATCTTTCCAAATTTTATAAAAACATTTTAAAAAAAGAAACATGCAAATCTACAAATATTTCAAAAGACACTTGGGAATTTCATAAAAAAATAAACCACGTTAAAATTCCGAATAACTATACAATTGTTTCTTTCGATGTAGTTTCAATGCTTACCAACATAGACTGTAATCTGGTCTTTGAAATTGTAAAAGATAACACAGCCCCACAAAAAAAAAAGTGTCATGTACTTTTGACCGGAACACCTTAGCCCTATGTATTTTGACGCGCTGAACACGAATCAGAAGTCCATTTTGCTCCATCACGTCAGGATTTTTTTCTAACCACAAAATCAATAAAATGACACGTTATGTTCATTAGCATGTGAACCCGACTTAACATTAATACATGCCTTGGGCGAATAGAAAGCTTGGATTGTGACCTTTAAAACGCTTTTTTAAAAATTGTTCTACGATGATTTTTAACGAAGTTATGATGTTTTATTTAAAATATAAATTTTTTCCAAATGTAAATAACACTTCAATTTTTGATGTGGTATGGTGTAATGGAAAAAAATGATTTTAAATAAAACATCATAACTTCGTTAAAAATCATCGTAGAACAATTTTTAAAAAAGCGTTTTAAAGGTCACAATCCAAGCTATCTATTCGCCCTAGGCATGTATTAATGTTAAGTCGGGTTCACATGCTAATGAACAAAAAGTGTCATTTTATTGATTTTGAGGTTAGGAAAAAATCCTGACGTGATGGAGCAAAACTGACTTCAGATTCGTGTTCAGCGCGTCAAAATACATAGGGCTAGGGTATTCCGGTCAAAAGTACATGACACTTTTTTTTTTTTGTGGGGCTGTGTAATTGGTCATCGTACAGACAGCATACAAATTTGCCTTTTTTGGAATTTATTAAGGGTTTGAAGCTTTGTTTGAATAACGCATATTGCAAATTCAATGATGTAATTTACAAACAAAAATACGGAGTACCTATGGGTAGCCCCATATCTCCTGTCATTGCCGAAATAGTAATGCAACATATTGAAAACCAGATAATTGACGAGATCGATTATGAAATAATTTTCTTTAAAAGATATATTGATGACACAATAATTTGCGCTCCAATTGATAAAATTTCTGATTTATTAAAAAGATTTAATGATAAAGGAAATACTTTAAAATTTACAATTGAACATTCTATTAACAAAAAAATTAATTTTTTAGATCTAACCCTAGACTTTTCTAACAGAAAAATAGAAACAGACTGGTACCAAAAACCAACTTGGTCTGGTAATTATCTCAACTTTATGTCACATCATCATATAAATGAACCAAAAAATTTCGATTTTTCAAAAATAATTAGTGTTTCATACATTCAAGACTTTACAACCACCATCATAAGAATATTTAAAAAATATGATATTACAATAGTGTTTCAAACGTTTAATAAATTAAATAGATTTTTATTTATTTTGCCAAAAGATAAACTGGTAAAATTTGATAGAAGTAATATTGTTTATAGGATACCATGCAAAGACTGCGATTTAGAATATGTTGGCCAGACAAAACAATATTTGAAAAAAGAGTATCTCAGCACAGATTACAACAACAAAATGAGGAAATTAAAACCGCTCTTTGTAAACACTCAACAGATTATCATCATAAATTTAATTTCGCGTCAAATGCAGTCTCAATATTAAATTCAGAAAACAATCTTGAAAAACGTAAAATTCTGGAAATGTATTATATTGTAAAAAGTGAAAAGTCTGTTAATTTAAGAACTAATGTAAGGATCTCAGTCCTATTTATTTATATTTAATTAATTCTTAAACTTAAAATTTGAAAAATACCGCTAAATAGATTTGAAGTTGCGCAATAGATCGCAAGTAAGCCAGAGCTAGGTAAAATGGTTTTACAAATCTATTTGAAATATAAAATGTAAAATGGTTTTGAAAAAACCATTTAAAATGCAAAATGGAAAATGGTTTTCTATTTTCTATTTGAAATGGAAAATGGAAAATGTATATTTGAAATAGGTTTACATAAAATGCAAAATCGTTTTCCAATTTACTCATTAAATAATAATTAAAATTAATTTTTTGCACTTTTCCACGTGCTTTTAAGTAAAATAAATGGGTCATTCTCTTTAAAACAGATCCCTTCCGCTTTACCCAAAAAAGGTTTAAAAATAAATGACCGTTCTTTTTAAAAAATTGCAACTTAGGATATGTAGTTACTTTAGCCATATGGCTTTTTTAATTAATATTTTTTTTAAGACAATATATGTGACGCGCCGCGAAGAAAAGCACCTAATAAGCCAAACGGCAATTTTACACGAGAGTGAAAAGAAGCGGCGCGCGCGCTATTGGATTCTGTACAAAGCTCTGATGCTTAAGTCTTAAATACGTGGAAAATATTCAATGAAAATGTTTTCAGACTTTAGATAATGAAAAAGGGACATTTAATTAACCTAATATTATCAAAATACGAAAATCGATTTTTTGCTTCTTAGGTGATTTTCTTCGCGACGCGTCACATATTGTTACAAATAAAAAAAAAGTTAACTAACAAAATAAATGGATTGTTTAAAAATTTTTAATTTTGATCTGATTTGCTTTAAATTTGTTACTCGGGGGTTTTTGGGGTTGCTGATTACGAATCTGAAGTCACTTTTTAGAAATTAAAAATGGCGGATCCAAAATGGCGGACACCATTTTTAAATTTTGATTAGATTGGCTTCAAACTTGTTACGCGGGGTATTGGATTTTTTAAGGGTTTCTTATGAATAGAAGATTATTTGGTGGTCGAGTGACCTTGATATTGAGTGATAACCTGAGCCAATCAACCCTTAAAACTCACCCTGGATTTGGATCCACCATATTAAATTTCCAAAAACCCCCGAGTGACAACTTTGAATCGAATCCGATTGAATTTAAAAATTTTAAAACCATTCATTTATTTTGTTAGTTAACTTTTTTTTATTCATAACAATATATTATTGTCTTTAAAAAATTATTATTTAAAAAAAAGCCATAAAGCTAAAGTAACAACATATCCCAAGCTACAATTTTTTAAAAAGAACGATCATTTATTTTTAAACCCTTTTTGGACAGAAGGGGGGGATCCGTTTCACAGAGTCAAAATTTTATTATCTTGTTTACAACAATTTGATTAGCGAAACTCCTTTGTAGTCACTATTGTAGGAGGCAAATACGTGTCAATTAAATAAATAAATAAACGTTGTTTACGTCAAAATGTTTGTGTATTGTACATTATTATACTTCAAAAATGCGCTTAAAATGGAAAATGGAATTTTAAATGCAAAATAGGTTGCAAATATATTTGAAATGGAAAATGGAAAATGGTTTTCTGATTCCTATTTGAAATGGAAAATAGAAAATGGCATTTTGCATTTCAAATACGTCTTTGAAATAGATTCATTTCAAATACTTACCCAGCTCTGCAAGTAACATAACCCTCTAATACCTGACCTGTCAATTTCCAACATGTGACAATAAAAATTGAAAACTTGTTATTATTAAATATAATATAATAACAAGTTTTCAAATAAAACTATGAAGGTGTTTTTTTAAATTTTAAAACGGGGAATTTTTTGAAAAAATTAAGATTTTTTTAAGAAATCCAAAAGATTTGAAATTTTGAGACAAGATATTTTCGTAGTTAAATTTAGGTTAGGAATTCAGAAAATTATATTTTTTATTAAGGTACATATAATCCACTTTCTAAATCTTTAAGCTTTTTATAATTAATTTATGATTAATTTCTAATTATCATACTTTTTATTTTACCAATTGCAGATAAATCTGTAAAATAATTTTTGATTTTCAAAAAATTGACTCTCAATGGAATCCAGAAAATGACTGGATAATTTAAAAATTGACGATTTAAACGGTAAAAAAACAAACTTTTTTTTATAATGTCACATTGTATCTTAATTGACTTATAAATATTATGATTTACAGTTCTGATGAGGATGTGATATATATATATTACATCGAAACGCGTCAATAAAATAATAATATTATTGACTTTTTAGTTTTTTATGAAACATAGTTTTTTATAAAAAATAATTTCTAAAAAAAGCCGTTCAGGCCAAAAAAAGAGAATTATTCTCACATATTAATAAAAAATGTTATTAGAGAATTATACTTTTAGATGCATGCATAAAAGATATTAAAACAATTCAATTTCGTGTGGTTTTGAAAACTTTTTGTTGAAATATACGTACAAATGTAACGTCCACCCTAACGATAATAGCAGATTCCCCATTTGCTATTTTTAATATATTGTTATTTTATAATAAACTTGTTTTGTAAAAAAAAAATAAAAATAAATGTAAATAAACATATGAAGAATAAAAATAATTCTTATTTATTTCTTAATTTACTTTCATTCATCAAGTTATATGTTCCTCCTTGTTAGAAGCCAACTTTTTTTTGACAGATAAACCTTTAATTTTCATTACCTTCAAATTATCTTGTTTCTAAAAAGATATACCTTTTTATAATTTTTTTTATCTTAACATGTAAATTTAGAAGAAAATGTACATATAAATTAACGAATGTAATATTCAAAGGGTTTTGTTGTGAAATGATGTAATACGTAGGGTGTACAAGTTTTAAAACAAATTTTTAGTAACTATTTTTCCTTTGACGGGCGAAATAATTTATTTCTCTTATTTGGCCCGCTTTCCCCCTCTCTATAAATCTCTAGTGGGCGAACTAATTCATCACTCTTATTTCGCCCGTTAATGGGCGATATAGACACTCCGTATTTTAAATATATATGGTCATTTTGAATAGGTTATGGACCCAGTCACGAATCTGTGCTCGGAAGTCTCCCTTCAAAGTATAACAACCTTGTAACAGCCTGGGACAGTGTAGACAGTACACAACAAATGCTCAAAAGTTTACTGGAGCGTTTATTAAAGGAAGAATCGCGTCTTACTACAAGTGGTGATATGGCAAGTGCTTTTTCCACCGTAAATCTAAATTCCAAGAAAAAAACGTCGAAATTCGCTCAACTGTCTAAAAATACTAAAGAACCGAAAAAATCTGAAAAAAGGGAATGTCATTATTGTCATAAAGTCGGACATTTGATCAAAGACTGTTACGCACGAAAGAAGGCCAACGAGAATCAATTCAAAGGACACGGCAAGGACAACGGCAATAACGTCTTAGCGTTAATCGTCCAAAACATTCCCGAAAGCAAACAAGTGACAGAACTGAATCAACCTCTTGCATCGGCCCTCGGTACAATGTCCAGTGAAACATCGTATTTTTTGGAAAGTGACGTAAAAGATATATGGTTATCGGACAGTGGTGCAACTAACCACATAACCTTCCGACGAGAGTGGTTTTCAACTTTCACTCCACTCGAAAATTCGTACGTTGAACTAGGAGACAACAGAGTTTGTGAGGTAAAAGGAACTGGAACAGTAGCCGCGAAAAGACTTATTGACAACGAATGGTTAGATGTCAATCTCGATAATGTGTTATATGTGCCTAATTTTATAAAGAATTTATTCTCAGTAGGTGTGTGCACAACAAAAAAACTAAAAGTAGTGTTTACTCATAACACAATAGAAGTGTTTAAAGGGAACCAAGTGATTCTTCGAGGCATTAAACAAAATAATAACATATGTCGTTTGTTTTTAAAATCTGTGATTATGAGTGAAGCAAATGTAGCTGTCAGTGATAGTGTTCAAATTTGGCACGAACGATTAGGCTATGTTAACCGGTTAACTCTACAATATATGGTAAAAAAGGACCTTATTGACGGTGTGAAATTCTCGAAAATCGAACATTTTTTCTATGAAGGATGTCAATTTGGGAAAGATCATCGACTGCCTTTCCAGCAAAGAAATACGAAGAGGAATGTGTTACCCGGTGAGTTTATACACAGTGATGTCATGGGACCAATGTCAACTGAATCATTGGGTGGTGCTCGTTTTTGTGTGGTTTTTAAGGAGGATAATTCTGGTTTCCGATGTGTTTATTTCATGCGACACAAATCAGATGTGCTCCAATATTTTAAAATTTATGAAAAAATGGTGTCAAATAAATTCAACCGTGGAATTAAAGTCTTGCGCATAGATAATGATCGAGAATATGCTAATAAAGAAATGGAAAATTATCTCAAAAGCAAAGGTATTCAAGTAGAGACGACTGCACCTTATATACCACAGCAGAATGGTCGATCGGGAAGAGAAAATCGCACTATCATTGAAAGCGCAAGGTCAATGTTATACGCAAATAACATGCCACGTTTCTTATGGGCCGAAGCTACAAACACAGCCGTATATATTCTAAACCGAACTCTTTCTACTCAAGTTGTGAACAAGACCCATTTGAAATTGAATACGATCCTGATACACGGAAAATAGCTGTCTCCAGAAATGTGACGTTCAACGAATCCAGATATCAACGGCTACCGATGTTCATTACCCTGAAGAAATTGAACTCACGATGCCAACAGTCGAAGAAATTGTGTATCAAAATGTAGACAATGTCAATGATCAAATTGAAGAGCAAGAAATTCAACAAACTTTAAAACATGAGGGTAGAAAACTTCGAGATAGAAACAAGATTCATCCCCCTGCCAGGTATCAAGTGAATTATATTGAATATCATGAACCAGAAACTTATAATGAAGCAATTACATGTGAAAATGCAATTTTCTGGAAGGAAGCCATTGCCGATGAACTCGAAGTGCTTGAGAAAAATAAAACGTGGGCAATAATTCCAGCCCCTTATGGAAGGAAGCTCATTGACTCGAAATGGACATTTAAAATCAAGAGATTACCTTCAGGTGATATGGATCGTTATAGAGCACGTTTGTGTGCACGTGGTTTTCCCCAGCAACATGGAATGGATTATACAGGAACCTTTTTTCCGGTGGTCAGGTATGACTCAGTACGAGTATTTCTCGCAATAGCTGCTGAGGAAGATCTCGAAATCCAGCAATGCGATGTGAGGTCTGCATTTCTGAATGAAAACTTGACAGAAGACATCTATATGAAAGTGCCGGATGGTGTTAGTGTCGGGAGTGATAACATGGTCTGTAAACTTGAAAAATCAATGTATGGGCTGAAACAAGCCTCTCGGTGTTGAAATTCTAATTTCAGTGATTTCCTAAATCGATTCAATTTGAAAAAAATAAGTGCTGACAAGTGTGTCTATTATGGAAAAATTAATATCATTAAGATATATTTAGCTCTCTACGTAGACGACAGTTTGCTTTTGTCAAAGTGTGGGTACACGTTAAGTATTGTAATTCGGGCATTGCAGAGTGAATTTGATATTACTTTGAGTAATGGGGAATATTTTGTGGGAATGCAGATAACTCGCGATAGAAAAGAGGGGATTGCTTGCTTGTGGTCCAGTCACATGGTCCTCTCAGCGTCAAAGAATTGTAACGTTGAGTACCACCTAATCAGAGTACGTAGCAGCATGCGCAGCAACAAAAGATGCTATTTGATTAAGACTTTTGCTAAGTGACATTGGATATGAATGTAAGTGTTCTACTACTATCAACATTGACAATCAAAGTGCAATTCGCCTTGTGCGGAATCCAGAATTCCGTAAAAGGACTAAGCACATTGATATCCGATATCATTTTATTCGTGAAAAGTATGAAAATAAGGAAATAAATGTTGAATATATTCCTACCGAACAACAATTAGCTGATATATTGACAAAAGCGATTGCAAAAGATCGATTCAATTTTTTATGTAACAATATCGGTTTAAAAAGGGTAAATAGGAAATCTGAATAAAAAGGGTTAAATAAAATATTCAATAAGTGGGAGTGTTATAAAAGGATATTTCATATTTAGCCACACTTTATTGATCGCAGCGCCATCTGTATGGGTTAACTCAGCATAAGTTTAGTCTCGATCTGTATCTCATGTAAATTGCATCGTTCGTAATAAAATCTGTTAAAATCAACCTGTTTTTCTCTCTCTCAGATAAATACATATTTTAAATATATATGGTAATTTTGAATAAAATCTTAGTCATGTTTAATACAGAAATTTCTCCGGAAAGACATGATTAGGATTTTGTAAAGTTGTTTCTATAACTACTATGGCCGAGGGGTTTAAGGCATACTTAGGCTCAAGTTAGATGGGCTCGAATCCCCACTGAGAAAAAATTTTTTTTGAATTAAACATAATATGTTTGATTTAAAGTTAATTTCACTTTGTTATACAGTCAAACATAATTAACGTTGATTTGAACAAATTTTGTGGTTGATCTTCTATGTTTGATTTAAACATATTTTTTGTTTGATACAAACAAATAGTTCATTTACTTTAAACAAAATATAATTTTTATTTTAAACGAATTAAATTTTATTTTAAATAAAAGAAATTTTTATCTTTATTATATTATTTTCTTATTTTGAATACACAATTTTTTTTATTTTAAATACAAAATATGTTCCGTGATAGTTTAATTTTTGTTTCTTGCTTTTATATTACACATTTATGTAATCACTTTTATAAAAACAAAAGCACGATTGCAAACATTTTTTTCTAAAAAATCGATAAACACGGGTTAACACTAGAAACCACGCGAACATGTTCGACCGGGAAAGTAAACTAACTTTAGAACAGTAACGACGCCATATGGAATGCGCAAAGACCTCTGCGCATTCAATATGTTTGAATCAAACATAAAATATATTTCTTTCAAGTATAAAGACTTCAAACACAAATTTGGTTTTATTTTAACAAAATTTACCCACACAGCACCAGAAGTTCCCTGAATTTCCCCTAAATATTGGTCCACATTTCCCGAATATTCGAACCTAATATTCAGGGAAGTTTCGTGGAAGTATCAAAATGTCCGCCATGTGAAATATTGGTGGCGAAATTTCTCTTAAAATGGATTTCTAATTTTCAGGGAATTTCCACATCTAATATTCCTAGAATATTCACAGTATTCATAAATTAACTGTACATGATGCGCACTGGTCAAACATGGTTTCTGTGACACTTACGGCTGCGCAGTAGTTTCAAAATGTTCTAGAATCCTACACGTGTTAAATATAACATATAATTTTTATCAATTACTAGATCAAAAAAAAATTTGAAAATTTTTTTCAACTTTCCCTGAATATTCTAGGAATATTAGATGAAGAAATTCCCTGAAAATTAGAAATACATTTTTAGGGAAATTTCGCGGCCAATATTCCCGATGGCGGACATTTTGATGCTTCCACGAAACTTCCCTGAATATTAGGTTCGAATATTCGGGAAATGTGGACCAATATTCAGGGGAAATTCAGGGAATTTCTGGTGCTGTGTGGGTAGTTTTTAATTAAACCAACAGAAAATTATCTACAAACATAAAGTAGATTGCAATCAAAACTGTAGATATTTCTGATATATTAAAATTAAACTTAAAAACATTCAACCAAAATCATTTAAATAAATACTTATATTTAAATCAAGAAAATGTTTTCCTCAGTATACACATGTAAGTACATACCTACTTTCTTACGACAGATCTCACGCACGTTTTTACAGTAGGGGTAGGGGAGAGTCGCTAGTTGTGAGACGGGTTTTATTTTTTACCTATAAATTGGAAATAGGTAAACGAAATCGTAAATAAAATACACCGTTCAAAAAGTAACTTAAATACGCAACTTTTATTCTTAGACAGTGTAGTGTTCAGATAAACTCGAAAAATTTTATGATCAATTTTCCGAGCACATCTTTTTAGTCAAAAAAAAAAAGGTGTCCCAGTTGTGAGACGCTTATAAAAAAATGCTAAAATTTAAAAAATTTGGCATGAAACATTATGTTTAGTACAAATAACTAAATATATTCCCAAGCAGCACGTAATATTACATGAATATCACAGTGACATCATATTGTAATATTCGTAATATTACGGGGTGATATTGACGTGATATTGAAATGTCCGCCTCAAGGTAATATTACAAGTAATATTACGGTAGTAGTGTAACAAGACGGGTTCCAAAACATAGTTCCGATGTTCGCCACCAGGTGGCGCTGTTACCCTCAGTCGGTATTACCGTTCGTCGGTAAGGTAGATTTACCATCGATCGGTAACGCAGATCGCTGTCAATAATGATCACTGCTAGATGGCGCTAGTTTTATAATTACCCTCGGTTGGTAAAGCAGATTTCTGTCGGTAAGTTACCGCTAGATGGCGCTGGATTTGCATAAACAATATATTGTTGTTAACTTTAGTACTACCACCCAACCAACCACCCAACCCAACATACCCCACAAAACCACCCAACCACCCATATACCGAAAATAATGTATTGGGACTTGAAATTTTAAAATACCACCCACCACCCACTTTGCATATATGATCTCAAATTTCAAAAATCATAATAAAAACCGCGAGGGATGGCTGAATCGCGAGATACCACGCAGTATTAGCCGGGTGGATTGGGGGTGGGCCGCGCTGGGCCTCACTCAACGCATGGTGTGCAACGAGATGCGTGTGGTCCTGGGTCTGACTCAACGCATGGTGCGTAACGAGATGCGTGTGGCGTCTAAAGTTTAGGGTAGTGGGGTGGAACAGACTAGTGGGGTGAACTGGTATATGCATTGTATATGTGTGAATCTATGTGATTAGGTATATAAGGCGACGTTTTATGGGGAAATAGCACTACGGTCACCTGTCTGGAGCGAGCAGTAACTACTACTAGAAGGGCTGCTAGAGGGAACTCAGAGGACCTCGGAGTGGTAGAGAGTATTGAAAGATACTGGACCAGCAATCTTGCATACGTGCGGAGCAGCGTCACTGCTATTAGAAGTATCCTCTGACTGACCAAATCTTGCGTACGTGCGGAGCAGCGTCACAGCCATTAGAAGTATCCTCTGACTGACCAAATCTTGCGTACGTGCGCAGCAGCGTCACAGCCATTAGAAGTATCCTCTGACTGACCAAATCTTGCATACATGCGTGAGCAGTGTCGCAGTCATTAGAAGTATTCTCTGACTGTCTACAGCTGGGGTCTAGGAAACGCAACGTTATTGAATTGACTGACGTCGCGTCGTAGCAGTTGGAGTACATGAAGATTGCTGTGTTAAAGTTTTAAAGGTATGTTCACATATAACAACCAATTGGGGGGGGGGGGGTAGTATTAGTTAATTTAACCTAATATATTAATTTATAAATTATTTTTATGATTTGCAGAATGTGTGATAAACGTAAAAATCCTGGGGAAGGAAGAGAAAGGGTTGATGCTTCTAAAAGGACGAGAAATAATGCAACGCTTCTTAAGGAATGTGAGGACCTTATTCCATCCATTGAAGATGCGCTATCTCTTCTACAAATATTACAAGATTCGAACGATAAAATGATGTTTGTTAATAGATGGTTGAATGTGTGTAATAATTCTTTGAGCACCCTAAGAAGTATGCTGAATTCCTTACTTGTAAATACTGATAGAATGCGATGTCTAAATTTAATTCAACAAGTTTTATGTCTTTTCACAAATTTTCAAAAATAATTAAAACACGCGGCAGGTAATGTAATTTCTAATGAAATAAGTAATCGCGTACGTTGGACAGATACCGAGAAAGCTTTTCAGAATTATATTAAAACAAGTATTATTATAAATTTGATTCACAAAGATATGAAGGCTTTTTTAAATGATTCAAATACACTTTTCGAAGAAAAAATTATTGAAATTTTAAATACTCATGGTCCATTAAAAGTGTATAGTGTCCTTGGTACAAAGTTTAGAAAAATTGTTAATGATGAGGAAAAAGTACAATACATACATTTCAACACGAAAAGTGAAATAATTTTCCCTTCTACTATATTAGCAGACTGGTATAGTAAAAACATTAAAGAAACATTATTAAAGGATGTAGAGCCTTTTGAACTAAACGAATCTCAATGGACATTGCATTCAATTATAAAACTGGAAATAAACATAAATAAGTACAATCCATTACGTGTTGGTTCTTACATAGAATTACCAGATGAAATAAAATTAAAAAATGCATGTATTAATGTAGATAACGACGATAATAAATGTTTCAAATAGGCAGTTTTATCATGTTTATATCCAGTTTTAGAGAACCCAAGCCGTGTTTTAAATTATTATAAATATGAAAAGTATATTAATTGTACTGGGATAGAGTTTCCAGTTTCTCTTAAAGATATTAGAAAATTTGAGAAACAGAATGATATCTCAATAAATTTATATGGTCTTAAATTAAAAAATTCTAAATTTACAACAATTCCATTACATCTATCATTAAATAAGAAGGAAAAACATATAAATCTACTTAGGGTGGAAAAGCATTATGTAAGTGAAGATGATAATAATTCTAATACGGATGATGATAATAATGTTGCTTCAAATAATTTTCATTATGTGTGGATAAAAAATTTGTCTCGTCTTGTTAGTTCACAACTTTCTAAAGGTAATAGTAGAAAAAACATCTGTGATCGATGCCTTCATTATTTTACAAGTGAAGTGAAGCTTAAAAACCATGAAGAAGAATGTAAATCATTGAATGAATGTAAGGTTACACTTCCTCAACCAGGACAAAATTTTGTTCAGTTTCAGAACTTTGCTTATAAAGAGAAAGTTCCGTTTGTCATCTACGCTGATTGTGAGTGTCTCCTTAAACCTGTTGAAGAAGAAGAAGTAGGAGGAGGGAGAACATGCAATACTGAAGTTGTTCAAAATCATGAAATCTTTAATATTGGATATTACGTCAAGTGTAGCTATGATGAATTATTATCTGGATATCATTCAAGTCCAGTAGGTGTCGATCCTGCCAAATGGTTTGCCCAAAAACTACAACAATTGGCTACAGTTGTCGAGTCAATTATTCAGAATCCAATTCCAATGGAAAGTCTATCATCAGACCAGATTGAAGCTTTTGTATATTCTACAACATGCCACATTTGTGAAGGTAAAATATCACATTTTCAGAAAAAAGTTCGTGATCATTCTCACTTAACAGGCAAATATCGAGGTCCTGCACATGAAAAATGTAACTTAAAGTATCAAGATTCACGAATAATACCTGTAGTATTTCACAATCTGAGTGGATATGATGCTCATTTTATAATTACAGACATTTGCTTAGAATTTGAAGGAAAAATTGATCTACTTCCAATAAACAAAGAAAAATATATTTCTTTTACTAAGAGAATAAAGGGAAGTGGAATAAAATTTCGTTTTATAGATTCCTTCAAATTCATGGCATCGTCCTTAGAAAAGTTAGCATCATATCTAACAGAGTATAATATTGTTAAGTCTGTATTTTCTAATTTCACTGCTAATGAAATTGAATTAATCACACGCAAAGGTGTTTTACCATATGAATATTTAGACTCACTTGAAAAATTAAAAGAATCTGCTTTACCTGAAAAGGATAAATTTTATAGTTCTCTCAATGATAGTACAGTTTCTAATGAAGATTACGTTCATGCACCACGTGTATGATCAACATTTAACTGTAGTAATCTTGGAGAGTATGTAGATCTATACATGAAAACAGATGTACTATTATTGGCAGACGTTTTTGGAAATTTTCGCAATCAATGCTTGCTAGCTTATAAGCTTGATCCTGCTCATTATTATGCTGCCCCAGGATTGGCTTGGGATGCAATGCTAAATCATACTAAAGTGAAATTGGAACTCCTTACAGACATTGATAAACTCATGTTCATTGAACGCGGTGTGAGAGGTGGTATAAGCCAATGTAGTAATAGGTATGCTAAAGCAAATAATCCGTATATGGAAAATTTCAATGAAAATGAGGATGTCAAGTATATTATGTATTTTGATGCGAATAACCTTTACGGTTGGGGAATGATGCAACCACTTCCATATGGTGGATTTGAGTGGGCTCAAGTTAATAACATTGATTTTAACATACCAGATGATTCAGATACAGGTTACATTTTAGAAGTTGATTTAGACTATCCCAATGAATTACATGATAGTCATAGTGATTTACCATTTTGCTCGGAACACTCAAACCCACCAATAGAATCAAAACAGTCTAAGCTTTTAACTACACTTTCACCTAAGCGTAAGTACATTATTCATTACCGAGCACTGAAACAGGTTCTTTCAAATGGGCTTAAATTAGTTAAAATTCATAGAGATCTTAAATTTAATCAATCAACATGGCTTAAATCTTATATTGATTTCAATACATCCATGAGAAAAGATGCTAAAAATGAGTTTGAAAAGAACCTTTTCAAGTTAATGAATAATGCTGTATACGGGAAAACTATGGAAAATGTACGAAAGCGTGTTGACGTCAAACTTGTAACCAAATGGGGGGGAAGATATGGAGCAAAGGCTCTCATTTCAAAACCAAATTTCAATAGTCGATCAATTTTTAATGAAAATTTAGTTGCAATCGAACTCAGAAAAACTGAGATAGTAATGAATAAACCAATATATATTGGATTTTCAATCCTTGATTTATCGAAAACACTAATGTATAATTTTCATTATGAATACATGATAAAAAAATATGGTGCAAATTGTAAGCTATTATATACTGATACCGATAGTTTAATTTATGAATTAAAGTGTGATAATATTTATTCTGATATGAAGAATGATATTGACAAGTTTGATACTTCAGATTACTCAAAAAATAATATATATAAGATTCCATTAATCAACAAAAAACAGGTTGGATTGATGAAAGATGAGTGCAATGGTCAAATAATTACTGAATTCATTGGTTTACGTAGTAAGATGTATAGCATTCGAGTGAATGGTCAAGATTTTGCAAAAAAAGCTAAAGGAGTTAAATCTATCATTGTACAAAAAACTATTGAATTTGATGACTACGTTGATTGTTTACGAAATTTTGTGATACAAAACAGAACACAACATGTAATTAGATCACGGTTACATAAGGTGCATACTGTAAAACAATTGAAAGTAGTTCTCAGTCCTTTTGATGACAAACGTTACATAATACCTGAAAGTACTGATACCCTTGCTTGGGGTCATTATAAAATTACAGAAAAGAATTGAATTTTTTTCTATGCGTATAATTATCTTATACAACATGTATATATGAAAGGATGTTTAAAATAAACAAACAATATTTAAATTTAAAAACTGGTATTACTTTATTTATTACTACCTTATCTTCCTTACATTTTTTAAAGTATTAAAAGAATAATATTTTTCTAAAGTATAATATAAACGTAAAACTAATAAATAAATAAAAATTAAATCATTACATATTTGCTTAATCTAACTTTTTTTTTTTTTTTCAAATGTTAACTTTAACTTTTCCAAAAGTTAACTTTAACTTTTCCAAAAGTTAACTTTAACTTTTCCAAAAGTTAACTTTAACTTTTCCAAAAGTTAACTTTAACTCTTATGGAAATTACATGTTAATTCCATTTAACTTTTATGAAAGTTAACTTTTCCAAAAGTTAACTTTAACTTTTCCAAAAGTTAACTTTAACTTTTCCAAAAGTTAACTTTAACTTTTCCAAAAGTTAACTTTAACTTTTCCAAAAGTTAACTTTAACTCTTATGGAAATTACATGTTAATTCCATTTAACTTTTATGAAAGTTAACTTTTCCAAAAGTTAACTTTAACTTTTCCAAAAGTTAACTTTAACTTTTCTTAAAGTTAACTTTAACCTATTTAAAATTTAACTTTAACATTTGCTGAATGATTACATTTCTGATTTTTGTATCAAACTATTATGTGAGTTGTCAAATCCAAGCCATTTTACATAGACTTTATCATGACGTTGTTTGAGAACTTTTTCTACGAGATAGACACCTGGATATTTCACTTTGGAGATTTCTTCTTCGTAGAGGCCGCCTTTGATGGGTTGATCCTGATAATCCTTTAGTTTATACGTTACTGGGTTTGTTGATTTAACTGCAGTGATAGTAAATATTTCAGTTGTCCAGTTGGGTGTATATCCTTTACTGAAAACATTCTTATACTTGCTTACACGAACTCTATCACCAACTTTGAATTTTATTTTTTTAACTGAAATTTTTCTTTGTTTAGATATACGTTTTAACAGCATACTTTTATCATCTTCTTTGACATCTTTTGGTTTCATACCAATAGTACGATGTTTTTTGTTATTATACTGTGAAACGAGAGATGGTAAAATATTTATCCATTTATAATTTCCTTGCAAGTTGAATTGTGGCCACATCATATTCTTCAGTGTGCGGTTGAATCTTTCAACAATTGAAGCTTCTAATTACTATAGGTTGAATATAATATGATTTTATAAGACTTCATTAAACTCTCGAACTGAGAATTATAAAATTCTTTACCTCTTTTAGTATGCAATTTTTTAGGAACACGTCCATTTAAAAGTATAGATTTCATAGCTGCAGAAACATCTTTTCCACATTTACTTTTGACTGGAATAGCCCATGCATACTTTGAGAATATATCTATAACTGTGAGTATATATTTAAAACCATTATTAACTTTAGAATAAGGTATCATTTCAACTAAATCTGCTTGCCATGTTTCATCCATCCCCCGTATTTGTATCTTACGACGTTGATAATTTCGCCTAGCTCGTTTATGTAATTCTGTGACTACTACTAATTTTTTATCATTCATTTTCAATGAGTTTTTCAAACATCTAAATACATCAATGATCAACAAGATACTGATCTCAATTTTTCTAGTGTACTATTAATATATGATTTGAGCTTCACGTAATTCCTCAATGATTGACATAATTTCATTATTATGACTAGGATTACCAGCCTGTTGTGATGCTATCAGTAATCGTAAACGGTCTACAAGCTTGGAAGTTTGGAAGCTTGATCTGGTTGTTGTCTGAATAGAAGTTCTAATAATCCACATGTTTTTGAATATTTTTTCTTTCCAACTAAATTAATGTATGGATCTTCAAAATCAATTTTTGTATCACCAATTATGAATGTACCGTCAGGAAGTTTGCGTACTCCATATACCATATCCAAATACTGCTTTCTGTTTTTATTCAACATTTGTATAAATTTATTTGTTAATTTATAAGATTCTTCATCCGTTGCATCTGCATTAGATATATTATCTTTTTCAAAAGTAATTTCATTAGACTCTTGATTCTTTGATTCATTAAACAAATTTTCATTTTTAATATTATGGACATTAGATTCTTTACTAAAAGCATCATAGAAATCCACTTGATTCTCTGATTCATTAAACAAATTTTCATTTTTAATTTTATGCATATTAGATTCTTCACTAAAAGCATCATAGAAATCTTTTTGGGATAAATCAAATGGTACATTTTCACTAATAGCAGTCTTAAAAGATGTATCATAGTCTTCTTCTTTATCTTCTTTTTTCCTAACATTTTTAACTTTGACAGGTGTATGACTTACAGCAACCAATTTTTCTAATGGAGTAACTAATGGTTGAAAAGTTTCTCTTAACATATTTTCAGCATTTTCTCTACCGCTTTTAAGTATTTGATGTTTTCGTCGAATAGCTTCACTTGCCTTCACAACTTGATGAAGTGTTTCTAACTCTTTTCGATACATGTTTATGTATTGAAGTCTAAAATTGTACTAATGTATTTCTCTGTAAACATTTATTATTTATAAATGAATGAAGCAGTCAAATCCTTTTCTATATCTTCCTTCATTCAAATTTCTATCTTTGTCAATAACTACAAATCCATATCTATCAGAATTCCAACATGTAGAACATAAATCTCGAAATTGATTGTACGTCATATCAGTGTTCACATGATCATTATAAACATGCTTAAGGTTTCTATCATCCTGTTTAAAAAGCACAAGTAAGTTAACATTATCTCTAACTAAATGTTTAGGAATATGAGCATATGTTTGACACAGATAAAAACTATCAACGTTAACATGTCTACCCATACAAAAGAAGGCTCTTACATTGTCTTGTTTCTCACAAGCAATATCATCAAAAATAAAGATTGAATTTGGTTTAGCATCTTTAGGTGAAACCACTTCCTCATGCTCACTATATGGAAAGTATTCGATTCCATCAACTTTACTCAATACTTTTTCTAGAAATTTATATTTAGGCTGTTGTAATGACTTTGAGTATAAATAAATATTCTCAAAGCTCAAGCCATTCGGATGTATAATCAGAGAAAGAAGAGCATTTGTTTTTCCACAATTTGATGGACCGCAAAAAGCTGCGCGAATACTATTTGAAAACAGATTTCCATGGCGCTTAACCTCATTATTATTATTCGATTGAATGAGATTATCAACATTTACAATCGGGAGCTGATTAGCTTGTACCTTGAACTGCATCTTGGACTCGACTGAGAAAAAAAACTATATATCACACTTTTATAATCTATTTCCATCAGTCGGTTGCAAACCATCGTCGATTGAAGAATGGACATTCAAGAAAAAGTGAAGAAAAATAAATCTCACACTGGTCAAGGTTTTCTTAATAATATAATAAATAAATTACCAATTGAGTTACATATTCCTGGATACCAATATTGTGGACCTGGTACAAAATTAAAAAAACGTTTAACTCGTGGTGATCCAGGTATAAATTCTTTGGATGCACCTTGTAAGGCACATGATATTGCACATTTAAAAGAAAAGGAAAATATAGAAGCAAGAAATTCTGCAGATAAAATATTAGCTGAAAAGGCTTGGCAACGTGTTCTCTCCAAGGACGCTAGTATTAGTGAAAAAGCTGCTGCATTAGCTGTTACTAATATAATGAAAGTTAAATCTAAATTCGGTATGGGGTTAAAAAGTAATGATAACACAAAGAAAAAGATGAAAAAAAGAATAAAAAAGAATAAAAAACAGAGAAAGAAGAGAGTTTCCAAGAATAAAAAAAGAGTTACATTAAATAAAGTTGTTCATGCTGCTAAAAAATGTATGAAATCAAACGGTAATTCTTTAGATACTATTAAAACTGCTATGATGGGTGCACAAAGGGTTATAAAAAAGTTTGGTGGTAAATCTAAAATTTCAACACCTAGAATTCTTTCTGTACCATCAAAAGTTGGTGGTATTTTACCACTTATTCCAATTTTTGCTGGACTTAGTGCTCTTGGAGCTCTTAGTGGAGGGGTTGGTGGTATAGTAAAAGCCGAAAATGATGCTAATGCAGCCAAGAAACAGCTTTCAGAAGCTCAACGACATAATCAAACAATGGAGGCTATTGTCCTGGGAAAAGGTTTACACTTAAAACCTTATCGACAGGGACTTGGTCTTTATATTCAACCGTATAAAGGGAAAGGATTGACAAATAAGAAAAGGACTCAAAAAAACTAATTTTGAAGCTACCTCACCGTGCACTAACTGACTTTGATCTATTTAAATATGCTAAAATTATGAGTATACCTCATTTTCGTGGAGTATTCATGCGAAATGAATTACCTATTACAGGACCTCATACATATGAATCAGCAATTATTAATCTTGATGATAAGGAAGGACCTGGAACTCATTGGGTAGCATATAAAAAGATTAACAATAAAACTGAATACTATGATAGTTTTGGAAATCTTTCACCACCATCAGATCTCATTGTCTATTTAGGTGTTGGTAGCTGTATAAAATATAATCAGGAGAGATATCAAAAGTTTGATACATTTATATGTGGACATTTATGTTTAAAGTTTCTTCGCGATCAACTGAATATTACAAACAGTTTTTGTCTATATAAGGGCAAGTAATAAAGTTGTAATCATCAGTATGAAAACAGATGTCAATCATGAATGACTCATTTACTTTAACGTTAACGGGAAACTCATCAGTTCTCGAAACTACTTATTTCCCACCAATTGAGCTCTCACAAGACAAGAATTATGTACTTGAACTTGTTGATCTGTTTACATTTAATTCAATTCCCAACATTGATAAAGGTTGCAATAAGTTTTACATAGATAATTCTGTAGTGACTATACCAACAGGTAGTTATGAAATTAAAGATATTGAGTCATATATTAAAGCAAAATTGCCAAATAAGTTTACATTAACTATTAAACCTAATAATAATACATTAGGTTGTCACATTAAATCAAATTGTGTCATAAACTTTCATCCGACAGATTCTATTGGTAAATTATTAGGATTTGCTCCTCGTCAACTGAAAGCTGAGGAAAGTCATGAATCTGATTTACCTGTATCTATATTAAAAGTGAATACTCTACGTGTTGAATGTCATATTACAACTGGAGCATATATAAATAATCAAAAAGTTCATACTATACATGAATTCTTTCCTGTCGTTCCACCGGGATATAAGATCACTGAAGTTCCAACTCGAATCATTTACCTTCCAATCGCCGTGAAGACAATATATAATATTCAACTTCGCTTAGTAGATCAGGACGGTGACTTGGTTAATTTTAGAGGAGAAACAATAACAATACGTTTACATATAAAGTCAGTGTAATGGGTATCATTTATAATAAAAAAAAAAAAGTTGGCAGTAGTTATAAAAGTCAACCGACATGTGCAAAGAAGGTCATTGTGAATATTACTCGGAAGGAGTTAACACCTCAGAATCTACAGTTCCTGAAACAACTCGTTCTACAAGTGAAAATTCAAAAATAAGAAAAAGGAAGAGGAAGAAAAAAGATCAAATTTTTCTATTTTTTATGTGTAGCTGTTATAAGAAAAATGGAAGACATTCTCAGCATTCCAACTGCAGTGAATTTTGATGAATCCATTGCCAAGTATGAGATTCATAGTCATCAACCATATGCATCATCAACTTTTAATAATAGTGATGAAATCCGTATTGTAATACAAAATCAAGATTTGTCTATTTTACCAAGTAACAGTTCATTACAAATATTTGGAAAGTTATGTAAAGATGATGGAACCGTTCTCACAGAGAATGTTGAACTTACAAATAATGATATAGCTTATTTGTTTGATGAAATTCGTTATGAATTAAATGGTATTGAGATTGATCGATGCAAGTATGTTGGACACACTACAACTATGAAAAATTTAGTATCTTTAACATCATCTCAATTTAATCGTACAGAAAATGCCGGATTTGTGAAATTTGAAGCAAATTCAAGATTGCCAATGGTAAATAATTATTTTAATGTAATAATACCTTTGAGTATGATTTTTGGTTTTGCTGAAGATTATAAGAAAATTGTTACGAATGCTAAACATGAACTTATTTTAATAAGATCGCGTAATGATTATGATTCTACTATTTTCAATGGACCACTTATTCCTGGATTTAAATTTGTGATTCATAATATTGAATGGATGGTACCCTATGTAATACCATCCGACAATAATAAAATTAAATTAAAAGAAATTTATTGAGAAAGATCCATTAATTTCAATGAGTTTTAGATCATGGGAAATGTATGAGTATCCATTGCTTCCTTTAAGTACAAAAGTTATGTGGCAAATTAAATCTTCAACACAATTAGAGAAACCAAGATATGTTATTGTTGGATTTCAAACTAAAAGAAAAAATAAAATAGAAGTGTCTGCATGTCTTTTTGATCATTGTGATCTCATAAATGTAAAATTGTTTTTAAATTCACAATCTTATCCATATGGAAATTTGAATATACACTATACTCATAATCAGTATTCTGTATTATATGATATGTATGCTAATTTTCAATCATCTTACTATGGAAGAGATTCCGAACCTATACTAAGTAGATCAACTTTTAAATCATTGGCACCTTTAATTGTTATTGACTGCTCAAAACAAAACGAGTTCCTAAAGCAGACATCAGTCGATGTACGTTTGGAATTTGAAACCAGAAGTAATATACCTGAGGAGACAACTGCATACTGCTTAGTCATCCATGATCGCATTGTGCAATATAAGCCAATCAGCGGTATTGTCAAGAAGCTGTAAAAAGTGGAGGGGTGTGACTCTAGGGTATATAAGTAGTGTTCCAGAGTAGAATTTTTATTTCTGTCCGAAGATGGAGTTCATAGTAGACGTTCAAGGCTTCAAAAAACCATACAATGAATTCATCTTCAAGGAGCTGGTGATACTACCTCTAGAAGAAGATGCTCAACCTATGGTGTTCTTGTTCGAACCACCCTGCAGCTGGAGTTCACTTCCTGGAAGATATAAGAGTAAAAATCTATGGTTAATGCACAACTATCACGGTATCAAATGGACATCTGGAGATATTTCTTATGAAGAATTACAACTTATACTTCATGAGCAATTATCTGGAGCACGGGCAGTGTATGTTAAAGGTTTAGATAAGAAGAGATATCTTGAGCGATATATTGATAATGTTGTTAATATAGAAGATATGAATTGTCCTTCATTTAAAAAACTTGTGAAATCATCAGTTCATATATGTACACATCATACTTTATTTAGAAGTAATTGTGCAGTAAATAATGCTCTAATGTTAAGAAATTGGTTTCTTAATCCTCTTAATAGATGTATTGAAAAAAGTGTGCCTATGGGTGTTGATGAAATTGATTTTGTTAAGGAGTACTCTACTGTAACTAGTAATAATTCTACTGATAATCTCAAAAACTACTATGAGCAATCAAAATTTTGTTTTGAATAAATAAATGTATTTATAAATTGAATTGTTTGTGTTTTTCAATTATATATCTTTACTATACTATTATACTAAGACTAGATTATTATGTTAAAAAAGTAAAAAATTTCGAAACCCCCCGCAGGGGGTTACACCCCCTGGACCCCCTTCCCCCCCTTTTTCTTCCCTCCCTTTTCCTTCCCTGTCTTTTTTTCCTTCTCCCACTTGATTATTAATGCGTGCGCAATATTAAGAAAAGTGAGGGTAATACTTTCCTGATATGCGCAATCTTGTTTATTCTTCTTTGGAATTGAGTGGGGGATTTTCTTCCTGTATAAAAGGAGGATTTCAAAACCAAAATCTTCACAACGCCTTCTCCAAGACTAACGAGAATCATCTCCAGGATAAGCAACATGGACTTCCAGAAAATCAATGCTATTGGACATATGGACATCCAAAAACCAACTACTGTTGAAAAGAAATACTTGCCGAAGAAGAAGTTATCTGAGCTGACTCCGAACAACGAGTATGCTGTAACGAAAATTCAAAAAGTGTCCACAATGTACGGAACTAAAATTGTTGCTGAATTGGAGAAAAGTTATACTGTTTTCCTTCCTGCAAGGATGATGAATGTCATAGATGATGAGAATATTAAAGCAATGCAATTATTAGCTTCTAGTAATAAATTGATTATGATTTACATTGGAGGACTGTACAATGATATTTTATTCAAAGAAAATAATTAATTTTTTTTCGAAACAATATTTTTAAAAAATGTATATATATTTTAATGATTATAAGTGTCAAATAAAAATTGAACTTTAATTGATTTAAATGTGTATGTAATTCTTTAATAACCTTCTTCTATAGATAAATTTAATTTTTATTTAGATAAAATTATATATTTAGAGAACTAAATAAAATAGCATGGGAACCTTAAACTAATAATAAAACAACACATGTTCGTAAAAATTGTATATATTTTAAAAATTTTATATAGCCCTATACATAATTTATACATATTATAACAAGAATAATATTAACATACTTCGAAAATATTTTTAATAAATTTAAATAGATAAATTATGATATTTACAATTATATAAAATTACTTAATTAATTTGAAACTATGCAATTAATGTATATTATTATTATTTATAAAATCTTAAATAATAAAATATACAAAAAATTAACCAAATTTTTTAAAAATAAAAAACTAGATTTTGTATACACTAATATACAAAAATGTTTTTTTTTTATTACAAGTCTATAGATTAAAAAAAAGAAAAATAATTACTAAATTACTAAAAAGCTAAATCTAATTCTACATCTGTTACTTTTTTTTTTTATTATTTCTTTTCAAAATCTTTGCTTCCAGCTGTTCATCAGCTGGACTAAACAAAGATCTTTTTTTTCCTTTTAATTTTATAAAAGGAGTATCGAAAATTGAAGGTTCTACAATAGGTTTAAATACATTACTTGACATTGGTAGAGGTATATCAACAACCTCAACTACACTTTGTTGTGGCAGTGGCGGTGTATAACTCGATGGTTGTGGAGACGGTGTTCGTGGTCGTGGTGGTAATGGTGGAGGTGGTGGTGGGGGGAGATATACCCAATATGGTAGTGGATGAGTACGCTGTATCGGTGATCTCGGCGTCTTTGGCGGTGGTAGTGTTTGCCTGGATGTTGGTGTTCGGCATCCACTTTCACCCATACTCACATCTGATGTTTCACCTCTAGGGGCCTTAGCAGGGGTTGGTGGTAATGGAATGTACATCCACCATGGTTGAGGATCAGGAACAACATTCGGTTCGAATGAAATAACCTGTAACAAACAGAAAAACATGATTTACAAATTTTAATATATCTTTAAAAAAATAATAAAATTATATAAAATATATATATATGTATACTTTTTTAAAACAGTTCAGTACTTACTTGGGCCATTTTCACTTGGATATTCTGCTTCTGCACATAGTACTGTGCAGGATTATTAGATATCTGAAAAATAAAAACATACTATTATAATTTCAAAATTACTACATTTTTTCCTTTTTGTCAAAAATAAAATTTAAATAAATGTTGAATATAATTCAGACTAAAACAGAAATATATATAGAATAATTGATAGAATTTTGTAAACATAATCTTACCGTACAGTCCTCCTCGTAATTCACAGTTCCCCACCTCATTTGTAACCTGAATTCGAGTAATGGTAAATCCATTATTCTCCTCACGTTGTTATTCAAACGAGGATCCATCTTTTTCTTTTTTAACTTTCGTTTAATTTAAACAGAAAATTTTTAAACAGCACTTGATGCTTCTCCTAACGTTATTCTAACAGCAATGATGCTTAGAATACGTGTCACAAAACTCCCTCCCCCGCTACAGGGTTGATTTCAAGCTGAGGAATATATTCGACAAGAATATTTCTTTATTTCATTTCATAGGAAAAAAAATAAAACTCATTTTTTAAAACTGAATTTAACAAACTTTCATATTACTTTCATCACTACACATATGTGAAATTCAATTTAAATATAAAGAACACATACAGTATTACCAACTTAGATAAAATTCTACTTCCCAAACCTAGCATTGCCAACTTAGGTAAAAGTTCTACTGCTTAACATTGTCAACCAATAGGAAGGTGAGTCCCATGGAAAGAATTGCTCCCATTGGCTTACAGTGTTATCCTATGATTTTAATTATAGAATTGAAATATAGTGTATGTAAATATTTTAATAACTATCAATGTGTCCAATATCATACATTTCTTTAATAAGATTTTGTTCTATATGTCAAAACATTTTGTTTTGTATTAAAAAGCCGAAAGTAGTGTGATATCCGGAGACAACAGCGCTCTCTGTCGAGGAGAATATTAACTTCTTGACCAATGAAGAGATTTTCAAATGTAGAGAAAAGAACCAACGATGACTGATGTTGCTGGAGTTCTATTTTATATTCATTTGCAGTAATTTACTGATTTTTAAATTTGTTTAAAACTATTCGTTTAAATTACAACTAATATTACAAACTAGTCAGGAGACAACAGCGCTCTCTGTCGAGGAGAATATTAACTTCTTGAAGAGAATGAAGAGATTTTCAAATGTAGAGAAAAGAACCAACGATGACTGATGTTGCTGGAGTTTTATTTTATATTCATTTGCAGTAATTTACTGATTTTTAAATTTGTTTAAAAACTATTCGTTTAAATTACAACTAATATTACAAACTAGTAGTTAGGTTTATGAAATAAAGATTTATTTTCACATTATTCATATATACAGTACCGTCGGAAATTGTCAGTCCACCCATTTTTTAAGGTTTGAAAAACATCTTTAAACGTACAAAGTACAAATATTAAAATTTTTTTGTGTTTATTTCCTTAAAGTAGATAAAATTTTGAGGAAAATAAGGCCTGAGTGAAGTGAGTTAGTCAATTTTTCTTTGAAATACGTTAAAAAATGTTGAATTTTTAATGTCTTAGAAAAATTGAAATTACTCTCGAAATAATATAGGTTTTTTAAAGTTTCTATGCTTGTTTTAAAGGAAATTTTCTGGAGAATAAGACTATTGCTTAGGCATTAATGTGCAATTCTTTTCCTAGCATATGCAAGGCTCGGAAGTTGGACCAAAAAATATAAAAAAATTATTGTTTATATCTTGATATCAAATACAGCTATATAAAATATACCAAGGTCATAATTGTCAATAACTTTCGGAAGGAAGTAATATAATATATATATTGAAATTTTAAAAATTATTTTTATGTCAAAATAGTGTCTTCAAAATTTGATAAATTTTTTGGTCCAACTTCCGAGCCTTGCATATGCTAGGAAAAAAATTGCACATTAATGCTTAAACAACAATGTTATTCTCCAGTAAACTCCCTTTAAAACAAGCATAGGAACTTTAAAAAACCTTTATTATTTTAAGAGTAATTTCAATTTTTGTAAAACATTAAAAATTCCACATTTTTTAACATATTTCAATGAAAAATTAACTAACTCACTTCACTCAGGCCTGATTTTCCTCAAAATTTTATCTACTTTAAGGAAATAAACACAGAAAAATTTTAATAATTATACTTTGTACGTTTAAAGACGTTTTTCAAACCTTAAAAAATAGGTGGACTGACAATTCCCGACGGTACTGTATAAAAACTGTTTATTATAAATTTTTTTTTCTAAATTTATACATATTTTTTATATTTACAAAATTTATACAATATTTTTTTTTTTTAATATTCATATTAGACATTAACCATCTTGGTGTTGTCTATGCCTCAGTTGTAACCGACGATTTCTTCGACGTTCACATCGATTGCATTGATGGTTCCTTCTAATTCGATCAATGTGATGTCTCTGATGATGTCGTCTACATCGTCTACAGTCCACCTCAACCCTAGCATTTGACTGTTCGTTTCTTATACTTTCACGGAGATGGGATAAGAACAGATGCTGCTACTGAAAATAAAAAAAAAAATTTTTTTTAACTTCTATTTATGTACTTAAGCTTTTGATTTTTTTTTATAAAAGAATGAAAATATAAATAATTAATACTTACATCTAAAAGTTCAATTGAAAGAAATTCTTCCACTGTGACACCCAAATATCTTTCGATTTCTGTTGGTGTTACACCGATGCCTTCAACCTGATCTGCATGCAGAGTTGAATCATCTACAGATGGGATGTATGGTTGGCGATCCGCATCTCCATCACGTTCAGCATAGTAGTTTGGGCTAAATGAGATGAATGCTGGATAGTTTTGGTCTGCATCTTCATCTATTTGCAGGCTGCCATTCCCGCTGTCATCATCAGTAACAGCAGGGTCCAGCACCATACGAACATCCTCCCCACCATCTTCCCTCCTCTCCCGCAGAAACACAGCAGCCTCCTGTGGAACTTCCACACGGCTACCCTCTCCCCTCTCAGGCAGATCCCTCGCAGCATGTTCAGCGAGTCTCATGATGCTCGCCTCTCCCGGTGGAGCGTTCTCATCCCTCCTCTCGAACTGTTGCAACACTGCATGCCCAGGGTCTCGAGTGATGCTCTCCCAGGGTCTGAACAGCACGTCCTGAGGGTCTCGGACAACGTTCGCATCCATCCTCTCCAACTGATTCACCCTGACATCAGGACGATTTTGGACCACGCTCTCCTGTCCAGCCGCTAACAGATTCACCAGGGCCTGCTGTTGGTCAATGGCGACGTTCTCCTCCTGAATGTCTCGGGTGGTGCTTCCATACATCCTGTCCACAAGAATCATGACAGCATCCTGAGGATCTTCCACCAGAGTCAGCTCCCGCCTATCCACCAGGTTCACCAGAAGAGCCAGAGAACGTCTCACCATGTCCACCCAGGCAGCATCCATGTAGTAGTCCATCTCCAGAGAGTAGAAGTAGCAGCAGAAGAGTCGGGGATGATAGGTGAAAATACTGGCTCTGCATCCCCTTTATATACCAGTTCACCCCACTAGTCTGTTCCAGCCCACTACCCTAAACTTTAGACGCCACACGCATCTCGTTGCGCACCATGCGTTGAGTCAGACCCAGGACCACACGCATCTCGTTGCACACCATGCGTTGAGTGAGGCCCAGTGCGGCCCACCCCCAATCCACCTGGCGAATACTGCGCGGTATCTCGCGATTCAGCCATCCCTCGCGGTTTTTATTATGAGTTTTGAAATTTGAGATCATATATGCAAAGTAGGTGGTGGGTGGTATTTTAAAAATTCAAGTCCTAATACATTATTTTCGGTATATAGGTGATTGGGTGGTTTTGTGGGGTATGTTGGGTTGGGTGGTTGGTTGGGTGGTAGTACTAAAGTTAACAACAATATATTGTTTATGCAAATCCAGCGCCATCTAGCGGTAACTTACCGACAGAAATCTGAATTACTAACCGAGGGTAATTATAAAACTAGCGCCATCTAGCAGTGATCATTACCGACAGCGATCTGCATTACCGACCGATGGTAAATCTACCTTACCGACGAACGGTAATACCGACTGAGGGTAACAGCGCCACCTGGTGGCGAACATCGGAACTATGTTTTGGAACCCGTCTTGTTACACTACTTACGGTAATATTACAAAGATTTATTTATTTCAATATTTATTTTACATTAAATAAAATATTATAAAAAAAATCTGGCTCACACGGGGTTCAAACACGCAACGTTCGACACGACGTGAATACGCCTTGTACTTGTACCTCTCGGCCATCTAGCTCTTGGAATATAGTTCAGAAAGTGTTCTTCATATTGTACCAAAGAGAATATAAGTTACTACATGAAGAACACTTTCTGAAATACATTCCAAGATCTAGATGGCCGAGAGGTACAAGGCGTATTCACGTCGTGTCGAACGTTGCGTGTTCGAACCCCGTGTGAGCCGGATTTTTTTAAAATATTTTATTTAATGTAAAATAAATATTTAAATAAATAAATATTTGTAATATTACCTTGAGGCGGACATTTCAATATTACGTCAATATCACTGTAATATCACCCCGTAATATTACCAATATTACAATATGATGTCACTGTGATATTCATGTAATATTACGTGCTGCTTGGGTTGATAATACATATTATTTTATAATAACTAAACTGAACAGAGCGCTTTATGCTGCATAACAAAAAGTATAGGCTATCCCAGATGGGCGGCACCACCGTCTCACAACTGGTGACTTGCTGTGTCTCACAACCGGAAATTGGCGCTATTTTGAAAAAGAACAAAAAAATTTCCAACCGTAGATTGGAACAATGCAATATTGCATCACAAAATATAAGGAAAATACTAAATAAAAATGCATAACATCAAGCTTTTCCAATTAATTAACTTAAAAAAAAAGTACTTTGCACATATTGAAAAAAAGTCTTGTAGTCGATTCTCACACACAGTGTTGGCATCTAACACAAACAATACATATATCCGCTTCAGTGTACACGAAAAAGTTGGCTCGTATAAAAAGAAATGTTTTTATGTAAACCAATCAGCCTTTTTATATTTCGTGTTAAAAAAAATCGACTGTCTCACAACTGGAGCCGTCTCACAACTGGCGACTCTCCCCTACTTCTAGTAAGTTAATTTTTTCATTTTAATCTTAACTTCCCTGAGGAGGTTGTCTGGAGATGATCTGGACATCGGGATGGTACTTGGGTACTTCAGAAAAGTCGATTTTCACATTTTGAGGTTAACTTCCCTTAAGAAGTTGACTGGAGGTGACCTGGATATTGGTTGCAAACTGGGGTACTTCTAATAAGTAAATTTTTTCATATTAATTTTAATTTCCCTGAGGAAGTTGTCTGTAAATGACCCGGACATCGGTTGAATACTTCTGTTCTTCAGAAAAGTGGATTCTCACATTTTAAGGTGAACTTCCCTGTTGAAGTCGAAAAGAAACGACGTGGACAACGGTTGGGTACTAATGTACTTTAGAGAAGTCGTTTTTCACATTTTGAGGTTAACTCGCCTGAAGAAGTTGACTGGAGGTGACCTGGGCATCGGGATGGTACTGGGGTACTTCAGAGCAGTCGATTTTCACATTTTAAGATTAACTTTCCTGAAGAAGTTGACCAGAAATGACGTGGATATCAGTTGGGTACTTGGGTACTTTCGAGATGTCGATTTCCACATTTTGAGGTTAACTTCTCTAAAAAGGTTGACCGGAGGTGACTTGGACATTGGTTGGGAACTAGAGTACTTCTAATAAGTAAAATTTTTCATTTTGAGGTTAACTTCCCTGAGGAAGTTGTCTGGAGATGACCTGGACATCGGGTTGGTACTTAGGTACTTCAGAGATGTCGATTTTTATATTTTGAGGTTAACTTCCCTGAAGAAGTTGACCGGAAAGGACGAGGTCAGCGGTTGGGTACTTGGGTACTTTAGTTCTTACAAGTTCATAGAAGGATGCCTTAGAATTTTCACACCGTTCAAAATCTCGTTTCTCATTTTCTCTCTCTCTACTCTGTCTTTATCTATTCCAGACACCCTTTTACTTTCTGCACGCCATTGTTGTCTTTATCTATCACAGGTAACCTTTTTCTCTCTTGCTTCTAGAACCACAACTGTGAACTCACCTTGTGTTTCACACTTATTCTTGTCTTTATATATCCTAGGTAAATTCTATAACTTATACTCTCTTACTTTCTGAAAAGCATAGCAGTATACCTATATCTATAACTAACTAATTTCTTATATAGGAATATAGGATTCATAAAAATATGTAGATTTAGGACAATAAAAAATTTTTCCTTTCGATCATAAAGTCACGTGGATTTTGGACTTTGAAATTTTTTCCTTTTGATACAAAAGTCACGTGGATTTTGAACTTTAAAGAATTTCTCCTTTCGATCCAAAAATCACGTGGATTTTCGACTTTAAAATATTTTTGCCTTTCATTTAAAAAGTCACAAGGATTTTGGACTTTTAAAATTTTCCCTTTGGATCCAACAGTTATGTGAATTTTTAATTTTGAAATTTTTTTCTTTCGATCCAAACGTCACGTAGATTTTAGACATTAAAAAATTATTCCTTTTGATCCAAAAGTCACGTGGATTTTTGACTTTCAAAATGTTTTTCTTTTGATTTAAAAATCACGAGGATTTTTTTTTCGATCTAAAGGTCACATGGATTTTAGACTTTAAAACATTTTTTTCTTTTTTTCAAAAATTGTAACAGGGCTGTTACATTAATTTGCGCGTTTTGCGACAATTTGGCGATTGAACGGAACAGCACTCGGCTTGTACCTTTACCAGTCTTTTACTCTTCGTTCCGCTTGTTCCCTAAAAGACTGTTTTCTCAATCCCGAGGATTGATTGTCCGATATCGTGGTGTTGTGTGATTGAGTGTCGGAGTTCCAATCGCCGTGGCTTTAACGATTGTTTCTGGCCATTGCCGGTTATAAATTGGCGCTCAACTCGAAAACTCACTTTTACCCAAACTCCTAAGTCCCAAAAAACCAAAAATTCTAATAAAATCCAATCAACCTGTCACCACGTTTTGGCCTAACATCAAATCCAAAAAACCACGTTTCCTAAGCTCCCAAAAGGCTAATGTTATTTATTCTAATAAGCAATTAAGAAAAATAATATTGAAACTTGACAACATTTTTTGTTACCGATAATACGGGACTGGACGAAAAATTGAAATAACGACTAAACGATAATGATAGAAATTAGCGCGAAAAATGCCGGTAGAAGAGAAATCGAATTTGAAGAAAAGTAGAAACGCTTTCATATAAAGAAATTAGTGAAAATCAGTGAAAATAGTTAAAAATTGAATCCGAAAATTAAGTAAATGATTAAACTCAGTAAAAACTCATGAAAAATTAGTTTTGTTTTAAATTTCGGTAAACGAAAATTGAATTTAAAGAAAAGCAAAAACACTTTTTGGTACGAAAACTAGTGGAAAATTAGTGAAAATTAATTGAAATAAAGTGAAAAATAACGCGAAAAAGTGAATTATAATATTAATTTCTTGAAATTTAGTAATAAAGTTAAAGTGAAATCACCGGTTTACTATGTGTTGTTGTGCAAGGTCGCGTACAAAATAGTCAAGGTCGTGCATAAGAATCGTAAACACAACAGTACGCGGATTAGAGACAAATTAAATGTTTCGGAAATTCGAAACAAAATTTATATACACGGTGGCAAATTAAATTAAATTGAGAAACTTTAGAATTTTGAAAATAAAATGACATACCGGGTGTCACAAAAATACAATTAAAAGTAGAATAAAATAAAGTGAAAACAAAGTGGATTTTAAAAAACAACGATTTTAAAAGACAGAGATTTTAAAAGACAAAAATCCATGGAAATTGATAATACCCGAAAATTGGCGGAAACAGGTTTTGATAGAAAACCAGCGGCATGTATTTAGCCATTGTGAAATACGTTAGAAATTGCAAGACTTACCAGTAAGTAAAGGCAAATACCAGACCTAAAATAGGTCCAATGGGAAAAAGAATCGTGGAGAAGCAATGGACGATGGTTGCCTTAGACATTATTGGCCCTTTACCCCTTTCCAAGAACTGAAATAAGTACATTTTAGTGTATACCGGCTTATTTACGAAATATATCGAAATCATTCCAATTAAAAAAGCAGACGGAAAAACGATCGAAACAGAATTCCATAAATGAATTATTTTACGATAGGGAACGCCCAGAATTTTAATTTCGGACAAAGGTACAGAATATGCCAATAGTCATAAGAGATATGACGGAAAAATTTGGTATTAGACATTCGTTCACACCAAAGTATTACTCACAATCTAACCCTACTGAAAGAACGAATAGATCTATCGAAATCGCAATAAAAGCCTATTTATCTGTGGGATATAGATATCGAAGATTTGCAATTTGCGTTAAATACGGCAAAACATTCCTTGACAAATTTCACGCCAGCGTTTTTGAATCTAGGTCGCGAATTACAACTGTTTCAAACATTAAAAAGTGAATTCGAAAATCGGAAAGAAATCGAATTCCAAAAAGTCGACAAATGGACCGAACGATAAAGACAGTTACAGGTCGTAAAAGACGAAGTGTTACAAAAATTAAACAAAGCGAACGAAAAACAGGCAAATTATTATAACGAAAATAGGCGGAAAGTAGAACTTGAAGTAGACGATTTGGTCTGGAAAAAAGATAAGTCTTTATCGATCAAAGACTTAGGAATAGCAAAAATGTTGAAAAAAGACTATGAATGTCCGTTAAAAATTATTAGAAAAACTTCACCTACGATGTACAAATTAGGGAAAATTCGTGAAAAATCGATAGGTGTGTGGAATATTAACGATTTACAAAAATACGTAAATAAGGGAATAATAGCCAAAATTAGGAAAAAACGGAAAATACGCGAAAATGTTAGGAAAATAGTAGAAAAAGACAAAAACACTAAGACAAAATGTTCTTCTTCATTGACAGATGAAAACAAAAACAGGACAGATTTAAATTTTTAAAACGAAAAAAGACATACAACAATTTTTCTTCCTTATTGACAGATAAAAAGAATAGAAAAACAGTTTCGACGAAAATTTTTTTTGGGAATTTTTCAGGATAGAGCAAAATAACTGCTCCTGTCGTTTCGGTAGAAGAAAAGTATGGGAAAGATATTAATTAATCCACTACATATTCTGCTTAGAACGACATCCCAAAGAGAAAAGTAGATACTGCAAACCGGTAAAAAACGGAAGAAAATACGTAAAGACAAATTGAGAGCGGGTATGCATCGTCCCAAACAGGGGAAGGGGGTGTAACAGGGCTGTTACATAAATTCGCGCGTTTAGCAAGAATTCGGCGATTTACCCCGGAACTAGCCGAAGGGGTTCCGAGTGGAACCTGGTACCGCTACCAGGCTTTTGCTCTTCGTTCCGCTTGTTCACTAAAAGACTGTTTTCTCAATCCCGAGGATTAATTGTTTGATATAGTGGTGTTGTGTGATTGAGTGTTGAAGTTCCAATCGTTATGGCCTTACCAATTGTTTCTGGATATGTTTTTACCAAATTGTGAGTTTTAAATAAACGTTTTTTTATTTTGAACAATTCGCCGCCTGTCCAATTATTTTTTCTTATATCCTTACAAAATATCCTGCAATCCTCATTGCCGGTTACAAAAGTCACGTGGATTTTATACTTTGAAACATTTTTCCTTTCGATCCAAAAGTCACGTGGATTTTGTACTTTAACAATTTTTCTTTACGATCCAAAAGATACGTGGATTTTGGACTTTAGGAAATTATTCCTTTTGATCAAAAAGTCAAGTGGATTTTAGACTTTGAAACTTTTTTTCCTTTCATTCAAAAAGTCATAAGGACTTTTGCCTTTAAAAAATGTTTCCTTTCGATCAAAAAGTCACGTGGGTTTTAGACTTTAAAACATTTTTTACTTTCATTAAAAAAGTCACGTGCATTTTTGAATACAAAAAATGTTTTCTTTCGATCAACAAGTCACGTGGATCTTTGACTTAAAAAAATTTTCCTTTCGATTCAATAGGATAATTATTTTGTCAATGGATAAAATTCGGGAACATATTCCTGCGTATTTTTTATTATTTTAGAGCTTGTTGATAATTTTTTTGTAAATTTTGACTTTTTTGTACAGATATTTTCTGCAATTTTCCTGAGGTGTGGTTTCTGGGGGTTAATAAATATTTTTGACAATGAGGAAAATTATAGGACATATTTCTGCGTATGTTTTATTATTTTAGAGCTTAATTTTGATTTTTTGTAGATTTTGATTGTTTTGTACAGATATATTTCTGCAATTTTCCTTAGGGGTGGTTTCTGTGGGTTGATAATTATTTTTTTCAATTCATAAAATTAAAGGACATATTTCTGAGTATGTTCTGTCATTTGAGAACTTGATTATAAGTTTTTTGTAGATTTTGTTTTTTTTTATTTAAATATTTTCCTGCTATTTTCCCTAGGTTTTTTTGGGGGGTTTATAAATATTTTTGTCAATGGAAAAAATAGGGGACATATTTCTGCGTATGTTCTATTACTTTAGAGCTTGATTATAAGTTTTTTTTGTAGATTTTGTGTTTTTTATTTGAATATTTTTCTGCTATTTTCCTCAGGTGTGGTTTCTTGGGGATGATAATTTTTTTTTTTTGATTGGGAAAATTTATGGGACATATTCCTGCGTATGTTCCATTATTTTAGAGCTTGATTATAACTTTTTTCTAGATTTTGAGTTTTTTGTACAGATATTATCTGCTATTTTTCTTAGGGGTAGTTTTTTGTGGTTGATAATGATTGTTGTCAATTGGGAAAATCAGGTGGCATGTTCCTGAGTACTTTCCATCATTTTAGAATTTATTTATAATTTTTTTGGAGAATTTGATAAATTTTGTTAGATTTATTTTTTATTATATTTTTAGGGGTGGTTTTTGGGGGTAATTAACTTTCGGTCTTGAGAAATTGAGTTAGTTGACTTTTTCTAATATTGATAATAATAAATGAATCGATTTATAATATTGAAAAAATAAACTTGTTTACTTTAATCAAATGGAGTAATTTGAATTTGGTGCGAGAAGCACGAATAGCCCAAATTGCAAGATTTTCCGTAAAAGATGGCCGCCGCCATCTCACTTAAGACGAAACGGGAGTTCTGAAAAATCTCAGAAATAGTTTATGAAAGATATCTCGTAAAAAAATTAATATTTTTAAATTTCCTTTTAGGGTATTATTTATTGAAACATCTTCTATGGCGGGGTTCTCTTAAAATTTATTTAATTGAAATTTTTTTTTTGTTTAAACAATATTTTATTAATTTAACAATTAATAACGGCTCATTTGCTTTTTTCTTGAGAACCCCGCCTTGAGAGACTTGATAAAGCATATAATTCAAGTTTGACATCTTCAAAAAAGTTTGTTGTTAAACAAATAAATGTCATAAACCGAAACACAGGCTTACTTGTTTTTTACATTTATTTCGTGCAATAATACATATTTCAAAAATTCCTTCTCGTAGATGATAGAATGAAACTATATTTATCCAAAACAAAAAAAAACCAATAAAAAATTAAAAAAAAATTTTTAATAAACAATAGTTATAACAAATTAATGAAAACAATGGCTTTACTACTATTATTTTTACATTTTTAGTTAAATTACAAGTAAAAAAAAGCATTTTAATATTAAAAACAACTTGTTATTTAATTATTAATCATTTATTTCGTAAAACTAATAAACAAAAATAGTTCATTGAATTGCCACTGCAGAGCGCCACTGGCTTTTTCTTGTTCGTAATGTGGGATCGGTAAAGTCACATACATTTAATTTACTTAATTATAAAAATTGAAAAATATGTCTTTTCATGATTTCGAAGAATTTCGTTCTAGAAGTCAGTTAGTTTTTAAAAATTATTACCTAAATTACATATTTATAATTTGCACAATATTTATAATTAATCAATAATTAAAGTAATTGAAATAAGAGCTTGTATTTTAAAAGCTATCAAATGTTCTTAGTCACAGAACACCTTGAAAAACTGCTAAGTAGTAGAAGTAAACATATACCGTGCTCCGGCATTACGTAACTATTGCATCACTGTTTTCTAAGTAGAAAAATATTACTTATAACAGACAAAATATACCCTACTGTCTGATACAACGAACATCAATTATTAAAAATTAAAATAATTGCTTTTTATTGAAAATAGTTTTATAGAATTAACAGTTTTTAGCTTGAAAATAATTTCCCAATCTTTGTACATTAGAATCATGCCTTGTAGTTCTGCAACGGGTACCGGCGGGCACATGGCGGGCAGGTACGCTAAATGCAAACACAGGACAAAGGACAGGTCAGGTAGTTTTTCCACAGTCTTTTCTACCATAAATTTCATTTGAAACATAAAATCTAGAGTGGCCTAAAAATAAAAAAGTTTCTTTTTTCATAAACCTTACCCACCAATTTTGTTTTTTGGCAAAAATATGAGATACGTATTTCTTTATTTTTTTTTATTTTAATATTAATCCGTCCCGCAAAGCCCTTGAAAATTACCCTTGAATAAAATTGAATAATTGTATAAAATCGTGAAAAATTGATGTCAGAGAGGTTGGCAACGCCATTTTGTTTTTTCCAAAAAATCAAAATTGTGCTGAATTGTGCTAGGAGAGGCCAAATAAAAAACTCTCATAACATTTTTCGCTAAAGTCAATATTTCTTACAAAAAATTCAAAATTTTGTCTTTATCATTTGGAGGCGGCAATTGTCAAAGTTCAGGATTTCGAAAAATCAAATATTGTGCTGAATTGTACTAGGCGAGCACAAAAAAACACTCTAATGACACTTTTTGCTAAATTCAATATTTCTTTATATTTTATCGAAATTTTGAATTTTGAAAATTGCTGCCTCTAAATGATAAAGACAAAATTTTGACTTTTTTGCAAAAAATATTGACTTTAGCGAAAGTGTTTGAAGTTTGAAAATTGACGCCCTCAAAAGTGCGCAAAAGTCCAAAATTTTGATTTTTTTGCAAAAAATATTGACTTTAGCGAAAAATGTTATAAGAGTTTTTTATTGCGCTCGCCTAGCAAAATTCAGTACAGTTTTTGATTTTTTGAAATTTTAAAATTTGAAAATTGGCGCCTCTAAAAGTGCGCAAAAGACCAAAATTTTGATTTCTTTGCACAAAATATTTACTTTAGCGAAAAATGTTATTACAGTTTATTATTTTGCTTCCCTACCACATTTTAAATAAATTCAGCACCAGTTCGTTTTTTTCGATAAAAATTAATGTTTTTTTGACCAGTAAAAATCTTTTTTCAAAATTTTTTTCGAAATTTTAATTCTTTTGGATTACTTTTTACGGCACAATTATTCACACATCTAACACACGTTAGCACAGCTTTCCTTCTTCATTTAGACAAACTGCCATTTCTGGTGCAAAAAAAATTTTTTTTGATAAAATGTTTATTGCACAATGATGCACAAACCTAGCACAATTTAGCACAACTTACCTTTTTTCAATTTCAAAATTTTGTGGTCAAAAACAAATTTTTTTGAAAAATTTTTTACGACACAATTGGGCACAAACCTAGCATAATTCAGCACAGTTTTTATTTTTTGGCAAAAACAGAATGGTGTTCACAACTTCTCTGACATGAAAAATTGACCTTTTTCTTTCGCTAAACGATATTACTATTCATAAATCGTCGCTTGGGAGGAAAACTCTGCAATTTCCCCAAGTGCGAATTTTAGGTTGGCCCATAGTTGGGTCAACTAGCGGAATGATAACGGGCAGCCACCCAATGGCGACAATGGTTGGCCCAACTATTCTCCCCAAATTTTGGTCAACATGTTAAGTTTTTCCGACAATTGGCATAAAAAGTTGAGCCAACTTGAACTACCAAAGTTGGGCCAACCTTCTATCTCAAGTGCAACCTCACGGTCGGCCCAGGGTTAGGCCAACTGGAGACTGCTAGAACCAAATTTGTATCTATTGATCAAGACACCTATAACACAGCCCCACAAAAAAAAAAAGTGTCATGTACTTTTGACCGGAATACCCTAGCCCTATGTATTTTGACGCGCTGAACACGAATCTGAAGTCAGTTTTGCTCCATCACGTCAGGATTTTTTCCTAACCTCAAAATCAATAAAATGACACTTTTTGTTCATTAGCATGTGAACCCGACTTAACATTAATACATGCCTAGGGCGAATAGATAGCTTGGATTGTGACCTTTAAAACGCTTTTTTAAAAATTGTTCTACGATGATTTTTAACGAAGTTATGATGTTTTATTTAAAATCATTTTTTTCCATTACACCATACCACATCAATAATTGAAGTGTTATTTACATTTGGAAAAAATTTATATTTTAAATAAAACATCATAACTTCGTTAAAAATCATCGTAGAACAATTTTTAAAAAAGCGTTTTAAAGGTCACAATCCAAGCTTTCTATTCGCCCAAGGCATGTATTAATGTTAAGTCGGGTTCACATGCTTATGAACATAACGTGTCATTTTATTGATTTTGAGGTTAGAAAAAAATCCTGACGTGATGGAGCAAAATGGACTTCGGATTCGTGTTCAGCGCGTCAAAATACATAGGGCTAAGGTATTCCGGTCAAAAGTACATGACACTTTTTTTTTTGTGGGGCTGTGTAATTAAATAATTTACAAGTTATAAATATAATTACACAAATATAATCAAATAAGAACACAGAAATATAATAATGATGCAAAACTTAAAACAGAAAAATTCCATCAGTCATGAAGATTCGAACCCCGGTCTTCCAGCTGCCAGTCCAGCAGGCTAACCACCAGCCCATCAGAGATATGGATGAACAATACCAAATGAACCTTATAGCCAGACATTTCAGTAACACAGACCGTTGGCTCAATTATCAGCCCCAGGTTAAACCGACCGTCTGGTATTAGTTTTAATTTAGTTTGTATTTATTTTATTATAAATACAAACTTAAGGTCGGCCCAACTCTGGCCACAGTTGGGCCGACCTTTAGCTACACTCTGTCTTATCTGTTGGCAAAACTTCGGTAGCCAGAGTTCCAAATACCTAATTACTTTTGGTTGGCACAACTCTGGCCAAAGTTGGTCTAACCGTTGACAAAACTTTGGGAGCGGGAGTTGTAAATACGTAATATCTTTTGGTTGGCACAACTCAGGCTAAAGTTGGCCTATCCGTTAGCAAAACTTGTTGTAAGCCAGAATTCAAAATACGCAATTTCTTTAGGTTGGCACAACTCTGGCCAAGGTTGGCCCAACCGTTGGCAAAACTTTGTAAGCCAGAGTTCTAAATACGCAATTTCTTTAGGTTGGCACAACTCTGGCCAAGGTTGGCCCAACCGTTGGCAGAACTTTGTAAGCCAGAGTTATAAATACGCAATTTCTTTAGGTTGGCAGAACTCTGGCCAAAGTTGGCCCAACCGTTGGCAAAACTTTGTAAGTCAGAATTCAAAATACGCAATTTCTTTAGGTTGGCACAACTCTGGCTAAGGTTGGCCCAACCGTTGGCAAAACTTTTTAAGCCAGAGTTCAAAATACGCAATTTTTTTTGGTTGGCACAACTCTGGCCAAAGTTGGGCCAACCGTTGGCAAAACTTTGTAAGCCAAAGTTCTAAATACCTAATTTCTTGTAATTGGCCCAACTTCTGCCAGAGTTGTGCCAACCAAAATGAATTATGTATTCAGAACTCTGGCTTCCAAAGTTTTACCAACGGTTGGCCCAACTTTGGCCAGAGTTGTGCCAACCAACCCGAATAAAGTATTTATAACTCTGGCTTACAAAGTTTTGCCAACGGTGCGGTTGGGCCAACCTTGGCCAGAGTTGTGCCAACCAAAACAAATTACGTTTTTAGAACTCTGGTTTACAAAGTTTTGCCAACGGTTGGCCCAAGTTTGGCCAGAGTTGTGCCAACCGTTGGCAT
Source organism: Ganaspis brasiliensis (assembly GCA_037103525.1). Classification (NCBI taxonomy): domain Eukaryota; kingdom Metazoa; phylum Arthropoda; class Insecta; order Hymenoptera; family Figitidae; genus Ganaspis; species Ganaspis brasiliensis. The sequence continues at coordinate 526,963 of JAZKLR010000344.1, read as the reverse complement.
AACTCCGCATCCCATAGTTGGCTGGTAAAGTTGGTCAAACTTTTGGTGCTTGAAAATGGCGGAGTTGGCCCAACTTTGGCATGTGTAGTTTGGTCCGCCAGAGTTGGGCCAACGACCAAACTCTGGCTGACAACCTTAATTCGCACCTGAATCGATAAAGCTCTGAAAACAAAAGCAACTCGCAAGAGCTCTAAAAAGTACGCCGTTTTGAAAAAGTGTTGTAATCTGCGCCATTCTAATTGACATTTGAAGAAAGTGCTATTTCGAAATTGACAGATTTTGTTTTTAAATTTAGGTTGGCAAAGCGAAAGATTTTTATTAGTTTAAGAATGTCTGTATAAAAAAACAAACTAAAGTGACCAATACTAAGACATAATTGTACTTTTATTTTTGTTCTTAAACTTTTGAAATCACCTGAGCTTGTTTTTTTATACAGACATTCTTAACCTAATAACAATCTTTCGCGTTACCAACCTAAATTTGAAAACAAAATCTGTCAATTCCGAAATTGCACTTTCTTCAAATGTTAATAAGAATGATGCAGTTTTCAACACTTTTTCGAAACGGCGTAGTTTTCAAAGCTCTTGCGAGTTGGTTTTGTTTTCAGTGCTTTATCGAAATGGCAGAGTTCTCTTCCCAACACTGAAAAAAATGTTTAGTCGTATCCACAAAAATTTGGTTGTCTCAACCAACTAAAAATTTGGTTGAGCCAATGAAATTTTTGTTGATATGACTAAACATTTTTCTCAGTGAAGCGACGAAATGTCCAAACAATGACAATCTGTTGTATATTTATTAAATAAATTATATAAACTACTTTTTATGAGCATGTGAAAAACCCCATAAACGTAAAAAAACTGGAATTTATTAAAAAAAATATTAATTATTCTGTTTAATGCTTTTTTCCTAATTCATTAATATTATTATCAAAATATATATTATTGTTTATGTTCTAAAATGTAACATAATTTGTTTAAACAATTTATTGTTGTTATTTCCCTACTATCTGACAAATAAATCTGGCGTTTTTCTATTTTATTTTTAACTTTTTAACTTTTGACGCTTATTAGAAACATAAATACATTTTTTTTATCAAATTAAGACGTTAACAATTGTTTAAACAAAATGTTGTTGTTATTTAATAACTTTCTTAAAAATCCATTAAAAGAGTTGTAGTTTTTTCTTAATTTTGCAACTTGTTTTTCTTAGATCAACCACATATTGATAATATTAAAAAAATTATTATTTGAACAATTATTTAAACACACTATTGTTGTTAGTAGTATAGCAAAGAGAGAACCAGCGCACAGTTCCGATTTTCGCCACCAGGTGGCGCCCTTGTCAGTTACCTGCAGTGGATTTTTAGCGGTTTGTTGATAAATTACCTTCGGTCGGTAATGCAGATTTCGCGCGTGTTACCTTGTGTCGGTAATGCAGATTACTTGCTTGGTCGACGGTAAGGTAGATTTCCGAAATCGGTTACCCTTAGTCGGTATTACCATATGTCGGCATTCTCTTGGGGATTCTCCTACGTCATTTTAAATTTTTACCCTTACTTTTGCGCGGAAATTTAAATGTTTCCTCTACTTTTAGGTTTTTCAAGCGGGGGATTTCTCCATAGACGGCGCTGCAATCGAATCGCACTAAGTTTAACTTAAAATCTTAACCTTTCTAATTTGCATAAACTGTGTATTGTTGTTAACTTTTACCTTAGGACTAATTGCATGTGTTTATGACCTCATCCATCTGTAGAATTTGCATAAACCATAAATTGTTGTTAACTTTTATCTTAGAAATAAGTTACATGTCTTTGGTACTACCACCCACTGTCCACCTAGTATATGTTTTCAATGTATGTATCATATGCCTAACACCCCCCCCCCACCCACAAACCCGCCACCCACTTAGTATATGTTTTGACAGAAACTACTCTATTCCCAACACCACCCACCTACCAAACCCAAAATGTATTGGGACTTAAATTTTCAAAATACCAAGATTAGCAGGTAGATTAGGGGGGTGGGTCACGTTGGGCCTGATTTGACGTATGGTGCGCAAACGAGATGCGCGTGGCCAATGTGAACGGATACTCAAGCGATGTATATTCGGTCTAGCTTAAAAAAGAAAGGTCAACGATCCCCCTAAAGGCCTAACCAGATAAAAGTACGGTTACGGGACCAGAGCATGAGACAGAAAAAGACAGAAACAGTCTCTGTCCTTTATTATCTCATGCCCCGCTCCCGTAACCGTATTCGTTGTGCTTTGGGCTTAAGCCAAAGAGTTTTGCTATTTTTCTCTTCCACTATCGCTGTTACTGACGCATGAAATAGAAAGGAACAAGGAGAGGAGGATGAAATTGACACATCGTTTTAAAATTCACCTTCTCCTTTCAGTACAAATGTACTAAATTTTACAGTTGTAAAATACATAAGTTACTCTCCACCAACAGAAAATGCATTGGAACTGTAAAAAATTTAATTGTATTTTGTATTGTATCGAATCACATACAATGGATTGTACATGTAATACTAACAATAAGTCTTTTTTAACATTCCTAAGCGCTGAGCAGTCTATATCTTATAAATTTCATATCAACAATTATATTAAAAAAGAATTATCAAATATGCTGTAAATAATGATAAGTGTAATAATATAATGATATTATCGGTATTATAAAGCGTACAAAGCTGACCTTTTAGACATAACCTAAAAGATCCGGCCATCATATTTGTTTACATACGTCCTGGAGCTATAATGTCAAACGCAAGTACGCATGCTTTCATAATGCGCGCGTTATTTGAAATTTTTAGAAATTGAAGAAAGGGACCTAAGAAGAAAATTGGTTATTTTACAGGAGAGCGAAAACAAAAGTCGAGCGTGCATGGTAATCTGTACAAATCGAGAGATTTGAATTGTTATAACTTGAAAATTATTAAATAAAAACCTTTTCTGACTTTAGATAATGAAAAAGGAACCTTTGATTAAATTAAAACATCAATAAACCGAAAAATCTATTCTAAAGAAAAAAATACTGTGGTTAAGATAGCACTATTTTATTTTGTTAAGTTGGTGTATAGTAACAGCCAAAAGTTTTTTTATTTTACTAAATGTTTAAATTATATAATATTTATATTTTATAATTATAAATTACTTTGGATAAAATAAAAATTGTTTTTTTTTTCAGGAAAACTAATACCTAACCTTTTAAGATAACTCTTTATTAATGTTCACAAAAACACTCGATATGGGATTTACATGTTAATTGCATTTAACTTTTTCACAATTTAACTTTTTCAAAAGTTAACTTTAACTTTTCCAAAAGTTAACTTTAACTTTTCCAAAAGTTAACTTTAACTTTTCCAAAAGTTAACTTTAACTTTTCCAAAAGTTAACTTTAACTTTTCCAAAAGTTAACTTTAACTTTTCCAAAAGTTAACTTTAACTTTTCCAAAAGTTAACTTTAACTTTTCCAAAAGTTAACTTTAACTTTTCCAAAAGTTAACTTTAACTTTTCCAAAAGTTAACTTTAACTTTTCCAAAAGTTAACTTTAACTTTTCCAAAAGTTAACTTTAACTTTTCCGAAAGTTAACTTTAACTTTTCCGAAAGTTAACTTTAACTTTTCCTAAAGTTAACTTTAACTTTTCCAAAAGTTAACTTTAACTTATTCGAAAGAAATCTCTAAACAATTGGATGCTTTGAGATTACTATATAGGTTGAATATAGGTTGATCTTATAAATTCTCATTAATTCTTCAAATTGCGAATTGTAAAATTCTTTACCTTTATCAGTTTGTAATTTCTTTGGAATGCACATTTCCCACGTAATATACGTAGAAAACGTAGAAAGCTAGGTAATTTAAATGTCAAATGTATAATGTATATCTACCCAGATAACCAGCGTACAATACGTACCATTGCATTATACTACTACTTTATACGAGTATAATGATACTGATTTTTGAAGTACTGATTCTAAACTCTAATGGCCTGTTTACACCTTCGAAAAAAAAAAATTTTTTCGCATTGGAGGGAAGAGGACAGACTGTGTATCTGAACTCTTTACTCTCATGCAAAAATTTTTTTTTTTTTTGGAAGGTGTAAATAGGCCATAATAGTGCCAGTATGTATGTACCTTTTTATTACATTTGTATGACGTACTTGTATCATACTAGTATTACACTTGTATGTAATTCATAAAAACTTTAAGATTTTCAGTTAGTACGCGTACTAAATAAATATGGAGTCATACCAAAGTCGTACTAATCTATCATCTTGAAAAATAATTTGAAAATTTGAGTACATAGTAAGATTATAATGCAAGTACACTGAGAGAAATGTATAGTCAAACTTACTATCCTGGATATTAAAAAATATTAATTTTAATATCTGAATATTAAGTTTGAATATCTAAATACTCAGTTTTAATATCTGGATGTTAAGTTTTAATATCTACTAATATCATTTTTCTCAGTGTACAGGGCCAGTACATCATACTGTTGAAAAAAAAATAGAGGAGACCGAGGAGGAAAGTAACAGAGGTGGAAAGTAACAACGCTTATAACTTTTAAACCAATCAGCGAAGAGACATGGTCCCAAAGAAATTTTTTGTCCAGTTTTACCCCCTCTACCTTCCCTATATCATGCGCGAGCTGGTTTGGGAACCGTATGTCTGATATTGACATGTTGTGCAAAAATTACGATATAAGTAAGTTTTTGCCTACACTGAAAAACTTTAGTGATCAATATTTAGTAAGAGACGTTCAGTTTTTAGAAAACAATTATTAATGTGGGGAAAAAATGGCGTAACTGGAAAAATTTAGTAGTCAGGCGAACAAACCTCCGTTCCCCCACCACTCACAACTACACGCTTTACTTGCTAGTGTGCGCAACCATTTTGATCGCCTGACTACTAAATTTTTCCAGTTACGCCATTTTTTCCCCACATTAATAGTCGTTTACTAAATATTGATCACTAAAGTTTTTCAGTGTAAATTTTCAAAATATCATATTTCTTTGATTTTATAAATATTTCGTGCTTTTCGTAATTTTGAAGCTTAATTATCTACCTTTAGGTTGTACTTGTGTATAATTAAAAAATATAAAATACTTTTGTGTAATTTAAACTTGTTTTTTGAAATGCAAGGAAAAGAGGGGTGAGGAGAAAAGTACCAACGTGTTACTTTCCATGCTTTATTTTTATAAACATCCTCCTTTTTTATAACTATGTGATTTTATATGTTTATTTCATATTTTAATGATGAAATATTGAACTATTGATTGGAATTTTTTTTAAAAACGATGCTTTTTAACGTCATAGCTATGGAACGAATATTAAATAGATAAAAAAAGCTTGATTACAAAAAAGTGTAAAAATATGTGCCAATTATGTACAAAATGTAGTTAACATTACTTTGTCTTTTTTATATGTTCATAATAAAAATAATTTTAATTAATAGCAGTTTTATATTTGAAATGTTAGCCTTAATTTTTAAGTGTTACTTTCCTTCTTCGTGCTGTTACTTTCCACCTCAAGGGTGAGGAGGATAGTAACAAATAAAGAGCTGATTAAAAAGTCCTGCTGTTGACTATCTAATTATTATTTATGTTTAATTCCAATTTTATTTAATAGGTGAAGGTCTAAGCTTTCGATTAGTATGTTTACAGAACTTATCCGACAAATAGTTTTGATGTTATCATCAAAAAATTGATTTTTGGTACTTTGCTCCTCTCCTCTATGCACATACTGGCACTGTACCAATTTAATACAAGTAACTAAACGTGATTAAATGTACGTGAACTGACCTATGCCACATTATGTAGAAATGTAGAAAGGTAAATTACATAGGTAATATACGTTAATGAGGAATCGGACAAACATTAAAAAATGTCAGAAATTTTTTAAATTTTGAGAAATGATATTATTTGGTACAACAAAAAAGCATGCAAAATTTGAAAATTTTTTGCTAAATAATTTAGAATTTAAAAAAATTATTTATTTATTATGGTCTCTTATGAAGAAACGGTAACCAAGGTAGGGGAGAGTAGTCAGAGTTGGACAGTGGTCAGAGTTGAATCATCGCGTTTATTTTGTTTTATTACAGTAGATCCATATATCTTTGTGTGTAAATACTTGTTAGCAATGCCAGCGAACTTTTTACATGGATTGCAGTGAAGTGTGCGAACTATATAGACGCATTAAGCGAGTCCGTGTTATACGCTCAACAAAAAACGTTTTTGTAGTTTCAAAATTAGATAATTAAATGTAGCAGAAATATGCCAAAGACAAATTAAGTTGACTAAAATTGTTCATTAAGATGTTATACAAAAATGTGGAACGTAATTTGGTGTTTGTATAAAGCGTTCATGGTGTGTGTGTGTGACATGAAGCTAAACGACGCTTGAGTCAAGGTTGGTACACCCAAAATTTTGCAATTCTGAAGCATGTTTGCAATGAAAATGAATTTGTAAACTTAAAAAGGTGTCAAAAACTTCATTTCTATTGGAAACAAAGAAAATTCAAATTTTTCGTAATACTCTTTTCACTTTTAGATCAATTTCGCGATACAAGAGGAAATATGATTTATTCCAGTTTCATGTTTCCCTTTGTCATTTCCAAATGTATTTGAGTGCCATTCTATCATGCGAAGGCAAATATATTGTAATTTTCAATCATTTATCTTCATATTTCATTGATTTTCTACAGTGACCCAACTCTGACTACCATGTTCAACTTTGACTACCTTTTTTTTTTTTAATTGCCTATAACTCCGAAACTTTTGGTACAAATTTTTTGCAATGTGTAGCAAAAACATTGCATTTGAGTAGAACTTTCCAATAATATAAGAGACATCGCAAAAGTCGGCCTGCAGGAGAAGTTATAGAGAAAAGTCAAAACTATATCCAAATCTGACTACTCTCCCCTACTTTGAAAGTAAATTGCTAATAGATATCGATGCCAGATTTTCTTGGGCTAATTGTATTTAAATGATGAATATTTCAGGTTTAATAAATCAAAAAACTTTATTCAGTCTAGATGCGGCAACGCTGTAAAGCTGTCAAATGCAGTAAAGAACGTAGGTTACGTAAGTTAGGTTTGAGTCAGGTAAGAAGTTCCGGCTACAAGCGCGCTAAATTCAAATTCATTAATATTAAAGTTTTTTCAATTCACTTACAGATTGTCAATTATTACACAGGCCAACAAGATTTTGTTGACTAAAATATTATAGCCGATTTTTATAGGATTTTTTCCGTAGAATCCGAATCTGACCTTGAAAATGTCGGATTGGCTCTAGTTTTTGAACAATTTAGGTTAGAAGTTGCCAAAAATCGCGTTTTTGGCACTTTTTAACCGCTTGTAAAAAGGTAAAGTGAAATGATAACAGAGCCTACATATGATAAAATGAAAGCTTAAACATTGCCCTTTAAGATCCAAAATCAAAAAACTGTGTATCTTATGATCCGACCAGTAGGGGGCTGTTTTTGCATTGTTACCTACTCGAATTTCGAACAATGGCTTTCATTGATTTCTATCATAGATCATCAAACTTGCAAAAGGGTTATTTCTACTTATAAAATAAAAGTATAAAAGCTATTTCAGACCCTGATCACAAATTTGATGTACAATTTGCAATTTGACAGTTGGCAGCTGTCAACATAACTGTCAACTAAATAAAAAAATGGGTTATTTGAATCAAAGTGTCGGGAAAAAGGTTTTATGGGTCACTAATCGCAAATTTGACGACCAGTTTTTAATTTGACAGATGGCAGCTGTCAACATACCTGTCAACTGAATAAAAAAGTGGGTTATTTGAATCAAAATGTCAGAAAAAATGTTTTATGGGTCACTGATCGCAAATTTGATTAACAGTTTTTAATTTGACAGTTGGCAGCTGTCAACATAACTGTCAACTAAATAAAAAAATGGGTTATTTAAATCAAAGTGTCAGGAAAAAGGTTTTATGGGTCATTTATCACAAATTTGAACACCTGTTTTTAATTTGACAGTTGGCAGTTGCCAACATAACTGTCAACTGAATAAAAAAATGGGGTATTTAAATCAAAATGTCAGAAAAAAGGTTTTATGGGCCACTAATCGCAGATTTCAACACCTGTTTTTAATTTGACAGTTGGCAGCTGCCAACATAACTGTCAACTAAATTAAAAAGTGAGTTATTTGAATGAAAATGTCAGAAAAAAGGTTTTATATGCCGCTGATCGCAAATTTGATGACCTGTTTTTAATTTGACAGTTGGTAGCTGTCAACATAACTGTCAACTTAATTAAACAGTTATTTGTTTTAAGAAAAATACCAGTAAATTGGTTTTTGGGGTCACTGATCACAAATTTGATATCCAATTTTCATTTTGAAAATTTAAAATTGTCAAAATAACTGTCAACTTAATTAAAAAGTGATTTGTTGTACTCGAAATGACAGTAAAAAGGTTCTTGCGGTCACCGATAACGAATTTGAGAACCAGTTTTCTGTTTGACTTTTGACAACTGTCCACGTAATTGTCGACTGAATTATTGTCCTTAACAGGTTAGTCAAAAAAATCCCACTTATCCTAATTGTCTATATAGATCCGATTACTAATTAGATAAATACACTCCAATTAGGATTAAGAAACTTCGACATAATTTTTAATAAATAAAATCTTTCTTTAGCACATTTGGCTGTTCAATTGATAGTTGGCAATAGTCTAATTTTGAAATCGACAAAAATTTATGATTAGTGGACACACACAAAATTTTACTGTAACATTTCATAAAATAAATTACATTTTAGCGAAGTAAACTCTTGAGGTCCCAACTGTCAATTTTTTTAACTGCACAAATTTGCAACCACAATTCCCGAAATCTTTTGTACTTAAATTACATTTTAGCAAAGCTGACAGTTTAGTTAACAGATACAAATTGTTAAATTGCTAACTGGATATCAAATTTCTGATCAGATACATAACAAAAATTTACTGTCATTTTTATTACAACAAAGTACCTTTTCATTAAGTTGACAGTTATCTTAACAGCTGACAAGTGTCAAACCTAAATCTGCAAATCAAATTTGTGATAAGTTACCCCACAAAAATTTTTACTGTCATTTTTCTTACAATAAAACACTTTTTAATCAAGTTGACAGTTATGTTGTCAGTTGTCAAAAGTTAAACTGAAAACTGGATATCAAATTCGTGATCAGTGACGCTGAAAACCTTTTTAGTGTCATTTTGAGTACAACAAATCACTTTTTAATTAAGTTGACAGTTATTTTGACAGCTGTCAACTTTCAAATCGAAAATTGGACATCAAATTTGTGATCAGTGACCCCAAAAACCATTTTACTGTTATTTTTCTTACAACAAATCACTTTTAAATTAAGTTGACCGTTATGTTGGCGACTGTCAACTCTCAAATAGAAAATCGCATATCAAATTTGTGATCTGTGATCCCAATAACGTTGTTACTGACATTTTTATTTCAACAAGCTACTTATTAATTTAGTTGACATTTATGTTGAAAGCTGCCGACTGTCAAATTATAAACTAGATAACAAATTCGTGATCATCGAACCATAAAACCTTCTTACATATGTTTTTATTAACATAACTCACTTTTTTCTTCAGTTGACAATTACGTTGACAGTTGTCAACAGTCAAACAGAAAACTGGCTACCAAATTCGTTATTGGTGACCCCAAAAAACATTTTAACTGACATTTTTGTACAACAAATAACTTTCAAATTAATTTGACATTTATTTTGACAGCTGTCAACTAACAAATCTAAAAATTGGATATCAAATTTGAGATCAGTGACCCTGGAAACCTTTTTATTGTCATTTTCATTTCAACATCTAACTTTGTTGTTAAGTTGACAGGTATGTTGACAGCTGCCATCTGTCAAATTAAAAACTGGTCGTCAAATTTGCGATTAGTGACCCATAAAACCTTTTTCCCGACACTTTGATTCAAATAACCCATTTTTTTATTTAGTTGACAGTTATGTTGACAGCTGCCAACTGTCAAATTGCAAATTGTACATCAAATTTGTGATCAGGGTCTGAAATAGCTTTTATACTTTTATTTTATAAGTAGAAATAACCCTTTTGCAAGTTTGATGATCTATGATAGAAATCAATGAAAGCCATTGTTCGAAATTCGAGTAGGTAACAATGCAAAAACAGCCCCCTACTGGTCGGATCATAAGATACACAGTTTTTTGATTTTGGATCTTAAAGGGCAATGTTTAAGCTTTCATTTTATCATATGTAGGCTCTGTTATCATTTCACTTTACCTTTTTACAAGCGGTTAAAAAGTGCCAAAAACGCGATTTTTGGCAACTTCTAACCTAAATTGTTCAAAAACTAGAGCCAATCCGACATTTTCAAGGTCAGATTCGGATTCTACGGAAAAAATCCTATAAAAATCGGCTATAATATTTTAGTCAACAAAATCTTGTTGGCCTGTGTAATAATTGACAATCTGTAAGTGAATTGAAAAAACTTTAATATTAATGAATTTGAATTTAGCGCGCTTGTAGCCGGAACTTCTTACCTGACTCAAACCTAACTTACGTAACCTACGTTCTTTACTGCATTTGACAGCTTTACAGCGTTGCCGCATCTAGACTGAATAAAGTTTTTTGATTTATTAAACCTGAAATATTCATCATTTAAATACAATTAGCCCAAGAAAATCTGGCATCGATATCTATTAGCAATTTACTTTCAAAGTAGGGGAGAGTAGTCAGATTTGGATATAGTTTTGACTTTTCTCTATAACTTCTCCTGCAGGCCGACTTTTGCGATGTCTCTTATATTATTGGAAAGTTCTACTCAAATGCAATGTTTTTGCTACACATTGCAAAAAATTTGTACCAAAAGTTTCGGAGTTATAGGCAATTAAAAAAAAAAAAGGTAGTCAAAGTTGAACATGGTAGTCAGAGTTGGGTCACTGTAGAAAATCAATGAAATATGAAGATAAATGATTGAAAATTACAATATATTTGCCTTCGCATGATAGAATGGCACTCAAATACATTTGGAAATGACAAAGGGAAACATGAAACTGGAATAAATCATATTTCCTCTTGTATCGCGAAATTGATCTAAAAGTGAAAAGAGTATTACGAAAAATTTGAATTTTCTTTGTTTCCAATAGAAATGAAGTTTTTGACACCTTTTTAAGTTTACAAATTCATTTTCATTGCAAACATGCTTCAGAATTGCAAAATTTTGGGTGTACCAACCTTGACTCAAGCGTCGTTTAGCTTCATGTCACACACACACACCATGAACGCTTTATACAAACACCAAATTACGTTCCACATTTTTGTATAACATCTTAATGAACAATTTTAGTCAACTTAATTTGTCTTTGGCATATTTCTGCTACATTTAATTATCTAATTTTGAAACTACAAAAACGTTTTTTGTTGAGCGTATAACACGGACTCGCTTAATGCGTCTATATAGTTCGCACACTTCACTGCAATCCATGTAAAAAGTTCGCTGGCATTGCTAACAAGTATTTACACACAAAGATATATGGATCTACTGTAATAAAACAAAATAAACGCGATGATTCAACTCTGACCACTGTCCAACTCTGACTACTCTCCCCTACCTTGGTTACCGTTTCTTCATAAGAGACCATAATAAATAAATAATTTTTTTAACTTCTAAATTATTTAGCAAAAAATTTTCAAATTTTGCATGCTTTTTTGTTGTACCAAATAATATCATTTCTCAAAATTTAAAAAATTTCTGACATTTTTTAATGTTTGTCCGATTCCTCATTAACGTATATTACCTATGTAATTTACCTTTCTACATTTCTACATAATGTGGCATAGGTCAGTTCACGTACATTTAATCACGTTTAGTTACTTGTATTAAATTGGTACAGTGCCAGTATGTGCATAGAGGAGAGGAGGAAAGTACCAAAAATCAATTTTTTGATGATAACATCAAAACTATTTGTCGGATAAGTTCTGTAAACATACTAATCGAAAGCTTGGACCTTCACCTATTAAATAAAATTGGAATTAAACATAAATAATAATTAGATAGTCAACAGCAGGACTTTTTAATCAGCTCTTTGTTTGTTACTATCCTCCTCACCCTTGAGGTGGAAAGTAACAGCACGAAGAAGGAAAGTAACACTTAAAAATTAAGGCTAACATTTCAAATATAAAACTGCTATTAATTAAAATTATTTTTATTATGAACATATAAAAAAGACAAAGTAATATTAACTACATTTTGTACATAATTGGCACATATTTTTACACTTTTTTGTAATCAAGCTTTTTTTATCTATTTAATATTCGTTCCATAGCTATGACGTTAAAAAGCATCGTTTTTAAATAAAATTCCAATCAATAGTTCAATATTTCATCATTAAAATATGAAATAAACATATAAAATCACATAGTTATAAAAAAGGAGGATGTTTATAAAAATAAAGCATGGAAAGTAACACGTTGTTACTTTTCTCCTCACCTCTCTTTTCCTTGCATTTCAAAAAACAAGTTTAAATTACACAAAAGTATTTTATATTTTTTAATTATACACAAGTACAACCTAAAGGTAGATAATTAAGCTTCAAAATTACGAAAAGCACGAAATATTTATAAAATCAAAGAAATATGATATTTTGAAAATTTACACTGAAAAACTTTAGTAATCAATATTTAGTAAACGACTATTAATGTGGGGAAAAAATGGCGTAACTGGAAAAATTTAGTAGTCAGGCGATCAAAATGGTTGCGCACACTAGCAAGTAAAGCGTGTAGTTGTGAGTGGTGGGGGAACGGAGGTTTGATCGCCTGACTACTAAATTTTTCCAGTTACGCCATTTTTTCCCCACATTAATAATTGTTTTCTAAAAACTGAACGTCTCTTACTAAATATTGATCACTAAAGTTTTTCAGTGTAGGCAAAAACTTACTTTTATCGTAATTTTTGAACAACATGTCAATATCAGACATACGGTTCCCAAACCAGCTCGCGCATGATATAGGGAAGGTAGAGGGGGTAAAACTGGACAAAAAATTACTTTGGGACCATGTCTCTTCGCTGATTGGTTTAGAAGTTATAAGCGTTGTTACTTTCCACCTCTATTACTTTCCTCCTCGGTCTCCCCTATTTTTTTTTCAACAGTATGATGTACTGGCCCTGTACACTGAGAAAAATGATATTAGTAGATATTAAAACTTAACATCCAGATATTAAAACTGAGTATTTAGATATTCAAACTTAATATTCAGATATTAAAATTAATATTTTTTAATATCCAGGATAGTAAGTTTGACTATACATTTCTCTCAGTGTACTTGCATTATAATCTTACTATGTACTCAAATTTTCAAATTATTTTTCAAGATGATAGATTAGTACGACTTTGGTATGACTCCATATTTATTTAGTACGCGTACTAACTGAAAATCTTAAAGTTTTTATGAATTACATACAAGTGTAATACTAGTACGATACAAGTACGTCATACAAATGTAATAAAAAGGTACATACATACTGGCACTATTATGGCCTATTTACACCTTCCAAAAAAAAAAAAATTTTTTGCATGAGAGTAAAGAGTTCAGATACACAGTCTGTCCTCTTCCCTCCAATGCGAAAAAAAATTTTTTTTTCGAAGGTGTAAACAGGCCATTAGAGTTTAGAATCAGTACTTCAAAAATCAGTATCATTATACTCGTATATAGTAGTAGTATAATGCAATGGTACGTATTGTACGCTGGTTATCTGGGTAGATATACATTATACATTTGACATTTAAATTACCTAGCTTTCTACGTTTTCTACGTATATTACGTGGGAAATGTGCATTCCAAAGAAATTACAAACTGATAAAGGTAAAGAATTTTACAATTCGCAATTTGAAGAATTAATGAGAATTTATAAGATCAACCTATATTCAACCTATATAGTAATCTCAAAGCATCCAATTGTTTAGAGATTTCTTTCGAATAAGTTAAAGTTAACTTTTGGAAAAGTTAAAGTTAACTTTAGGAAAAGTTAAAGTTAACTTTCGGAAAAGTTAAAGTTAACTTTCGGAAAAGTTAAAGTTAACTTTTGGAAAAGTTAAAGTTAACTTTTGAAAAAGTTAAATTGTGAAAAAGTTAAATGCAATTAACATGTAAATCCCATATCGAGTGTTTTTGTGAACATTAATAAAGAGTTATCTTAAAAGGTTAGGTATTAGTTTTCCTGAAAAAAAAAACAATTTTTATTTTATCCAAAGTAATTTATAATTATAAAATATAAATATTATATAATTTAAACATTTAGTAAAATAAAAAAACTTTTGGCTGTTACTATACACCAACTTAACAAAATAAAATAGTGCTATCTTAACCACAGTATTTTTTTCTTTAGAATAGATTTTTTTATAAACAATAAATATAAAGTCATAAGAAATATTGTAATATAAAAGGAAAAGAAACCTAAGTGTTTTTTAAAAATTCTTTTCGGATATGAATAATTAAAAAAAGGTGCTGCAACGCAGCATTTTTTGTTTTTTGGTTGGCGAACCTGACTGCTGACAACATAAAGTACAGGCATAAGTGCGATTGGTCAAAATACACACGTTGATTAGAAATGCTTTTAATAAATTAATTTTAAACATATTTAAAAAATGTATTTATACTTTCTTTATATAAAATATATTTCATGAAGTTTATTTTTTCTTAAAGTAACATTATTTAATCATAATAAATATGTTAAAAGATAGTAATAATGTGACGCGTTCTGAAGAAAGGGACCTAAGAAGTAAAAAATCGATTTTCGGTTTATTGATGTTTTAATTTAATCAAAGGTTCCTTTTTCATTATCTAAAGTCAGAAAAGGTTTTTATTTAATAATTTTCAAGTTATAACAATTCAAATCTCTCGATTTGTACAGATTACCATGCACGCTCGACTTTTGTTTTCGCTCTCCTGTAAAATAACCAATTTTCTTCTTAGGTCCCTTTCTTCAATTTCTAAAAATTTCAAATAACGCGCGCATTATGAAAGCATGCGTACTTGCGTTTGACATTATAGCTCCAGGACGTATGTAAACAAATATGATGGCCGGATCTTTTAGGTTATGTCTAAAAGGTCAGCTTTGTACGCTTTATAATACCGATAATATCATTATATTATTACACTTATCATTATTTACAGCATATTTGATAATTCTTTTTTAATATAATTGTTGATATGAAATTTATAAGATATAGACTGCTCAGCGCTTAGGAATGTTAAAAAAGACTTATTGTTAGTATTACATGTACAATCCATTGTATGTGATTCGATACAATACAAAATACAATTAAATTTTTTACAGTTCCAATGCATTTTCTGTTGGTGGAGAGTAAATTATGTATTTTACAACTGTAAAATTTAGTACATTTGTACTGAAAGGAGAAGGTGAATTTTAAAACGATGTGGCAATTTCATCCTCCTCTCCTTGTTCCTTTCTATTTCATGCGTCAGTAACAGCGATAGTGGAAGAGAAAAATAGCAAAACTCTTTGGCTTAAGCCCAAAGCACAACGAATACGGTTACGGGAGCGGGGCATGAGATAATAAAGGACAGAGACTGTTTCTGTCTTTTTCTGTCTCATGCTCTGGTCCCGTAACCGTATTTTTATCTGGTTAGGCCTTTAGGGGGATCGTTGACCTTTCTTTTTTAAGCTAGACCGAATATACATCGCTTGAGTATCCGTTCACATTGGCCACGCGCATCTCGTTTGCGCACCATACGTCAAATCAGGCTTAACGTGACCCACCCCCCTAATCTACCTGCTAATCTTGGTATTTTGAAAATTTAAGTCCCAATACATTTTGGGTTTGGTAGGTGGGTGGTGTTGGGAATAGAGTAGTTTCTGTCAAAACATATACTAAGTGGGTGGCGGGTTTGTGGGTGGGGGGGGGGGGGTGTTAGGCATATGATACATACATTGAAAACATATACTAGGTGGACAGTGGGTGGTAGTACCAAAGACATGTAACTTATTTCTAAGATAAAAGTTAACAACAATTTATGGTTTATGCAAATTCTACAGATGGATGAGGTCATAAACACATGCAATTAGTCCTAAGGTAAAAGTTAACAACAATACACAGTTTATGCAAATTAGAAAGGTTAAGATTTTAAGTTAAACTTAGTGCGATTCGATTGCAGCGCCGTCTATGGAGAAATCCCCCGCTTGAAAAACCTAAAAGTAGAGGAAACATTTAAATTTCCGCGCAAAAGTAAGGGTAAAAATTTAAAATGACGTAGGAGAATCCCCAAGAGAATGCCGACATATGGTAATACCGACTAAGGGTAACCGATTTCGGAAATCTACCTTACCGTCGACCAAGCAAGTAATCTGCATTACCGACACAAGGTAACACGCGCGAAATCTGCATTACCGACCGAAGGTAATTTATCAACAAACCGCTAAAAATCCACTGCAGGTAACTGACAAGGGCGCCACCTGGTGGCGAAAATCGGAACTGTGCGCTGGTTCTCTCTTTGCTATACTACTGTTGTTATTTAATAACTATTTCAAAAATGCATTAAAAGAGTTGTAGTTTTTTGTCAATTTTGCAACTTTCTTTTCTTGAAACAACCACATATTAATAAAATTAATAAAATTATTATTTTAACAATCATTTAAACAAATTATTGTTCTTATTAATAGCTTTTTGAAAAATTTATTAAAGTGGCTGTTCATAAAGACTATTTCCACACCTCCCCCTTTACATCACAGATCGTCACATAATGCCGTAACCCCCCTTGTGTTGCGTCACTTTAGGAATTACCCCCCTCCCCCCGATAATTTTTTTTACAATCATTGTAGTAAATTACTTCAAATAGATCGCAATCAAGATTTATTTCTCTTTAAAATAGACATGACATTCATTAGATTAAGCTATAGAGTTGCAACTTTTTTCTTAATTTTGTAATTTTTTAAGCTTAATTATCCCAATTACTAATATAACAAAAAAATAAAAACAACAATTTTACCAATTGTTTAAACAAATTATTATTTTACAATTGTACTGATATTTTATATTGTATTGATAATAAGACATTGTTAAAAGTTTTAACTCGATAATTACGTCCTATACAGTCGGCTTTACCTCTCCAAAAATAAAAACATGTTTATTTGAGAAGAAATTGCAACTCTGTAAGTTGATTCGATGAAAAATTATAAGAAAAGTTATAATTACAAAATTGGTCGTTATAGTAACTGGTTACATTCGTCTAGAAAAGTATCAAAATTGACAAAAAGTTACAACTCTATAGCTTAATTTGATTGATGGTTCTAAATAAACAAAAATTATTTATTTAAACAAATTAGCAATTACATGAAATAATGGTTAAAAGTCTGCAATCAGAAGGATAAGTACATAGCTTCTTTGTGTGGGAATCATGCAGAAGTTACAGTACCGGCCAGTAGTATCTGGCCACCTGTTTTGAGTGATTCAGATGAATCAATTGTTCTTCTATCTAATTCTAAAATAAAATTTTTTTCTCTGTAATTGGTTCAAGACTAATTAAATTCTCAATAAAATGAGCCTATGATGAAGTCGCTTTGTCCACTTTAAAAAAAAAATTACTGTACAAAATGTGTAAATTGCAGTGTTTTTTAAAATTTTTCATAATTTTTGAAATAATTAAGATTTTAAATGTCCTTAGTGTGATTTTAAAGATAATTTTCGGTAGATTTTAAAAACTTCAACACTATTGTTGCACTTTTTTTTTAAATTTTTCCTGAGGCTAAAGTGAGTACAAAAAATGCAAAAAATTTAAATAATATAATTAGTGAGAAAATTATTTTTCAAAATTGTAACGAAAAATATTTATATAAGATTTTTGCAAAAACTTTGTAAATATTAATTTATTAGAATTTTAAAACATATTTTTCTCACTTAATTTTTCTCACTTCTAGAAAAGTTCTAGAAAAGCCCATCTTCATCATGGGCTCGTTTTATTCAGAATTTAGTTAGTTTTAAACTAATTACAGAGAAAACATTTGAGTCAGTTTGTGCAGAAACCGCCTAGTTTTTTTCGAAAATAACTTTTTTATGGAAAACTTATCTTCAAATGAAGCTCTACGATTTGTTAAAATATTACATCAGTTACTAAACTCTAAACCCGTTAAAAAAATAATGAAATTTTCATTTCGTACAGAAACAGCACGAGTCCATGATCAGTTTTTATTGATTCCTGAACAATTTCTATTTATGAACTTGTGCGGTTTCTGCACAAACTGACTCATTTTTTTTAGAATTAAATAGAAGAACAATTGATTAATCTGAATCACTCAAAACAGGTGGCCACATACTACTGGCCGGTACTGTAACTTCTTAAATGTAACGTCATATTTAATTTACATTCCTCCCCCCCCCACATCACAAATCTCTAATTCCACCCCTCGCCCGTTTCACAGTGGTTTAAAACTAGAATTTACTGTTCATAATCAACTACAGATCACAATTTTTAACCGATTTTCAATTTTTTTTTTTAAATTAGTCAGAACAAAATTCGTAAGAGAACTGTGGTTTTCAATTTTTTATTTCTGTTGTTGTTTAATTGTTAAATAAACAAATATACAATGTAAATTGGACATTTTAACAAGATATCGATTTATTTTTTCAGATAAAGCTAAAATAAACTATATATCTCTCAGAAAAGTTACAACTACACTCATAGAAAAAAGTAATGCAAATACATACAACAAGACATTATACAATAAATAAAAAAGACCTAATAAACAATTGTTTTAAACAAATTATCGTACATGCTCCTGTATGAAGATACTAGGCTTGAAATTTGTTACTCGGGGGTTTTCGGGGTCTCTGATTACGAATCTGATGTCCAATTTTAAAAATTCAAAATGGCAGATCCAATATGGCGGACGAATTTTTTAAAAATTGTTAGCATCTGCTTGAAACTTGTTACTCGGGGGTTTTCGGGGTCTCTGATTACGAATCTGATGTCCAATTTTAAAAATTCAAAATGGCGGATCCAATATGGCGGACGAATTTTTAAAAATTGTTAGCATCTGCTTGAAACTTGTTACTCGGGGGTTTTCGGGGTCTCTGATTACGAATCTGATGTCCAATTTTGAAAATTCAAAATCGCGGATCCAATATGGCTGACGAATTTCTAAAAATTGTTAGCATCTGCTTGAAACTTGTTACTCGGCAGTTTTCGGGGTCTCTGATTACGAATCTGATGTCCAATTTTAAAAATTCAAAATGGCAGATTCAATATGACAAACAAAATTAAAAAATTGTCAGTTTACTTAAGCTTTATCATTTGCTTTAGGGGCCCTGAGAAGGGCCGATTTAATGTTATAGTTTTTAGTATGAAACAAGAGTAGTAGAGCTATACCGGTCCGGGAACAGTTACCGACCGAGAAAATTGCTAAATCTGTAATCCTGCAGAAATCTGTTTTACCGACCGAGCGTAGGAATCTGCATTACCCTAGTTACCGACTTTGGCCGGTAGGTGGCGCTGTTTTGGGGGATTCCCCTGAATTTGCATATCATTTGCATACCACCCACCTAATTTGCATACCACCCACCTAATTTGCATACCACCCACCACCCACTCACCTAATTTGCATACGCTGTGAATTGTTTTTAACCCTTTCCTGCAGACTAATTTGCATACATCCAACCTAATTTGCATACGCTGTGTATTGTTCGAGGGTTAATTTGCATACCACCCACCACCCACTCACCTAATTTGCATACGCTGTGAATTGTTTTTAACCCTTTCCTGCAGACTAATTTGCATACCACCCACCGCCACCCACCTTACTTGCATACACATTGAATTTTGGCCTCATTTTGCGATTTGCGCATGCGCGTTTTCAAATTTTACCCACACTTTTTAGGTTGTTGTACGCGGGGTTAGCGAGGAATCTGTTTTACCATGGTTACCAACATTTTACCGACATTTTCCAACAGATGGCGCTGTTGGTGGGGAATCCCCTGTTGTTGTACGCGGGGTTAGCGAGGAATCTGTTTTACCATGGTTACCAACATTTTACCGACATTTTCCAACAGATGGCGCTGTTGGCGGGGAATCCCCTGCTTTTTGAAATTGTAGCATCAGTTGATGTTTTACGCATGCGCTTTTTTAAATTTTTCTTTCATTTTCAGCCATCTTGTTGGAGGGGATTTCAAATTTTACCCCCACTTTTTTACAGCAAATTGCGCCAAATTTTGAACTAAAATGCTAACCCTTTCCTAATTTGCATAAAGTGTTATGTAAGAACTAATTTGCATATCATTAGCAGTCTCAAAAGTGAAAGGTGCGCAGCAAAGATGCGCGTGCGGTTAACGGGGTCCAGTGTGAGTGGATAGACTTGTGAAAGAGGAGTTGCGCGCGCAACATCAAAGTGGGGATAAGAAGAGTGGGAAATTGGAGAAGGAGTGGGGTTCAAGAGATATAAGAAGGATTTGAAGCCAAGTGGAGACATATCTGTTACAGCCTACATCAGCAGCTGAAGCAGCATCAGGAGCAGCTCCAAATCCTCTACTAGGTAAGCCCTCTTCAACCTTAAAGTCTATTTTTGATTTTAGCTTAATATTATATTTTGATCTAACAGCTCTATTTTGATTTGCTTACAGATATTCAAAAGAATGGACGCCACCTTAAGCAAAATCAACTCTCTTGGACGTTTGCAGCATCTACTACCCACGAAGCCGCTTGCTGAGTTGGATGTCAATGCCCTCTATACCGTAACTAGTATAAAGAGGATGTCAACCAAGTATGGATTCAAATTTGCAGTTGATTTGGATGGTGAATTCCGGACGTTCCTGCCAGCAAGGTTTACGAACCTGTTTGAGAAGGAGCCAGACAACTTCAAGGTGCTCGACGAAACCGTGGAATCCAACAAATTAAAATTAAAATATATTGGTGGAAAATATAATAATCTAGAATTTGAATTTATCTAATAAATATTATAATAAAGAGAATTGTAATATACTGTAAATATTCAAGATATGTGTTTAAATAAATGCAAAAATTTACTTATAAATTGTATCTTTTTATTCTACCTTTATATTTTAGAAATGTAAGAAAAAAAATAAAAATAAAAAAAAGAAATAAAAAAAGAAAAAGAAAACAATAAAAGAAAAAATAAAAAAAATAAATAAAAAAAGAAAAAAAGAGAAAAGAATAAAAAATGAACAAAAAAAGAACAAATAAAGAAATAAAAAAATAAAGAAAAAAAAATAGAACAGAAAAACAATGAACAATATGTAAAAAATAAGGTAAAGCAGTAAAGACATTTTGATTTTCAGTGTACGTTTTTACCGGATAAAGCGTGTTCAAACAAGTCTCAACTTGATTTTTAAACAGAACAAAGACATCGTCTAAGAATTGACTCATAAATTCTTTCTATTATAATACTAAAGGTTCAGGTAAAGACTATTACCGGAACAAGCGTGTTAAACAAGTCTCGACTTGATTTTTAACAGAATAAAGACATCGTCTAAGAATTGATTCATAAAGTCTTTTTATTATAATACTAAGGGTTAAGGTAAAACAGTCAAAACACATTGATTTTCAAAAATATTCAAATTCATTTATTCATATTAAAAGTTCAAATTCATTTCAATACATATTCCCATTGTTCATAATAAGATTTTAAACTATTAGACAGAGGATGTAATTCATCAGCACCTACTATAGATTCTATAGGTTCACACATTAAATTTAGAAACCAATTTCGAAGAGCTATTACATTGTTTACAGCACAATTTTCAGTTCTTATACAATGGTATGTACATGTAGTTAACAATAAGTCTTTTCTTACATTTCTAAGCGGTGGACAATCTATATCTTCTAAATTTCGTACATTTAACAAATATTTTTCTAACCACTCTTTCTTTTCAACACCTTTTGTATAGATAGTTTTCGCTCCTTGTAATGTTTCTTGAAAAATAGCTCGCAATTCATCATAAGGTATTTCTCCTGTACCCCAATGGAGTCCATGGTAATTGAATGTCAACCAAGTGTTCATACTTTTGCAACGTTTCGATAGTGAATCATAATGATAGGGTGGTTGAAAGTAATAAACTTGAGGTGTAGCATCTGCTTCCAGTGGAAGAATAGCCAACTCCTTGACAATGAAATCGTTGCTGGACTGTTTAAAGCCTTGAACGTCTACTATGAACTCCATCCTGGAATAGAAATAAAATTCTATCCCAGAAACACAACTTATATACCAGTTCAGTCCCTCCCCCTCCACTTTTACAACTTCTTGACAATACCGCTGATTGGTTTATATTGCACAATGCGATCATGAATGACTAGACAGTATGCAGTTGTTGCATCTGGGATATTATCTGTGGACTCAAATTCCAAACGTACATCGACTGAAGTCTGCTTCAGGAACTCGTTTTGTTTTGAGCAGTCAATAACAATTAATGGAGCCAGTGATTTAAAATTGGACATATTTAATATAGGTTCCGAATCTCTTCCATAGTAAGAGGATTGAAAGTTAGCATACATATCATATAATATAGAATACTGATTTTGATCAAAGTGTAGATTTAAATTTCCATAAGGATAAGATTGTGAGTTCAAAAACAGTTTCACATTTGTGAGGTTACACAAATGGATGATGGACCAACTGGTCCATCATAAATAATAGAATTTATATCATTACGTGATCTTATTAAAATAAGTTCATGTTTAGCATTCGTAACAATTTTCTTATAATCTTCAGCAAAACCGAAAATCATACTCAGTGGTATTGTTACATTAAAATATCCATTTGTCAATGACATTCTTGAAGTTGATTCAAACTTCACAAATCCAGCATTTTCTGCACGGTTAACTTGAGAAGGTGTTAAAGATACTAAGTTTTTTATAGTTGTAGTGTGTCCAACATACTTGCATCGTTCAATCTCAATACCATTTAATTCATAACGAATTTCATCAAACAAATAAGCTATAGCATTATTTGTAAGATGGACATTTTCTGTAAGAGTGATTCCATCATCCTTAGTTAACCTTCCAAATATATGTAATGCACTTTTACTTGGTAAAATAGACAAATCTTGATTTTGTACTACAATTCGGATTTCATCACTGTTATTAAAAGATGACGATGCATATGGTTGATGACTATGAATTTCATAATTAGCAATGGATTCATCAAAATTCACTGCTGTTGGAATGCTCAGAATTTCTTCCATTTTTCTTAGAACAGCTGCACATAAAAAATAGGTAAAGTTGATCTCTTCTTTTCCTCTTTCTTTTTCTTATTTTCGAGGTTTGACTTGTAGACCGAGTTGTTTCAGGAATAGTTGATTCTGAGGTGTTAACACTCTCCGAGTCACATTCACACTGATCTTCTCTGCACATGTTGATTGACTTTTATAACTGCCACCAACCTTCTTTTTGTGATTGTACACGATACCCATTACATAGATTTTATATGTAAACGTATTGTTATTGTTTCCCCTCTGAAATTAACCAAGCTACCGTCCTGATCAATTAAACGAAGCTGAATATTATGTATTCTCTTCACGGTGATTGGAAGGTAAATGATTCGAGTTGGAACTTCCGTGATCTTATATCCAGGTGGAACAACAGGAAAAAATTCATGTATAGTATGCACTTTTTGACTATTTATATACGCTCCTGTTGTAATATTACACTCAACTCGTAGAGTATTCACTTTCAATATAGATACAGGTAAATCAGAATTATGAGTTTCATCGGCTTTCAGTTCACGAGGAGTAAATCCTAATAACTTACCAATTGAATCTTCATAATAAAAATCAATGTTACGATTAGATTTAATTTTACAACCTAATGTATTGTTGTTAGGTGTGATAAGTAAATCAATGTTATTTGGTAACTTTGATTTAATATAAGATTCAATATCTATAATTTCATAACTACCTGTAGGTATTTCAATTATGAAATCATCTATATACAACTTATTACAACCAATATCAATATTAGGGATTGAATTATATGTAAATAAATCAACAAGTCCAAGCGCATAATTTTTGTTTTCTGATAGTTCAATTGGTGGGAAGTATGCAGTTTCAAGAACTGAAGAGTTCCCCGTTAACGTTAAAGTGAAAGAGTCATTCATGATTGACATCTATTTTTATACTGATGCTCACAGTTAATTACGCATTCTTATATAGTCTAAAATTATTCTTAAGATTAAGTTGTCCACATAGAAACTTAAGACACAAGTGTCCACATATAAATGTCTCGAAATTTTGATATCTCACATGATTATATTTTATACAGCTACCAACATTACCTTTAACTTTTCCGAATGTTAACTTTAACTTTTCTAATAGTTAACCTTAACTTTTCCAATAGTTAGCATTAACTTTTCCAAAAGTTAACTTTAACTTTTTCAAAAGTTACCTTTAACTTTTTCGATAGTTTACTTTAACTTTTCTGCAAGTTAACTTCATATCTTATGGAATTCACATGTTAATTTGGTTTAACTGTCCTAAAAGTTAACTTTAACTTTTCCAAAAGTTAGCATTAACTTTTCCGAAAGTTAACTTTAACATTTCCAAAAGTTACCTTTAACTTTTTCGATAGTTTACTTTAACTTTTCTGAAAGTTAACTTCATATCTTATGGGATTCACATGTTAATTTGGTTTAACTTTTCTAAAAGTTAACTTTAACTTTTCCAAAAGTTAGCATTAACTTTTCTGAAAGTTAACTTTAACATTTCCAAAAGTTACCTTTAACTTTTTCGATAGTTTACTTTAACTTTTCTGAAAGTTAACTTCATATCTTATGGGATTCACATGTTAATTTGGTTTAACTTTTCTAAAAGTTAACTTTAACTTTTCCAAAAGTTACCTTTAACTTTTCCGAATGTTAACTTTAACTTTTCCAATAGTTAACCTTAACTTTTCCAATAGTTAGCATTAACTTTTCCAAAAGTTAACTTTAACTTTTCCAAAAGTTAACTTTAACTTTTTCAAAAGTTACCTTTAACTTTTTCGATAGTTTACTTTAACTTTTCTGCAAGTTAACTTCATATCTTATGGGATTCACATGTTAATTTGGTTTAACTTTTCTAAAAGTTAACTTTAACTTTTCCAAAAGTTAGCATTAACTTTTCCGAAAGTTAACTTTAACATTTCCAAAAGTTACCTTTAACTTTTTCGATAGTTTGCTTTAACTTTTCTGAAAGTTAACTTCATATCTTATGGGATTCACATGTTAATTTGGTTTAACTTTTCTAAAAGTTAACTTTAACTTTTCCAAAAGTTAGCATTAACTTTTCTGAAAGTTAACTTTAACATTTCCAAAAGTTACCTTTAACTTTTTCGATAGTTTACTTTAACTTTTCTGAAAGTTAACTTCATATCTTATGGGATTCACATGTTAATTTGGTTTAACTTTTCTAAAAGTTAACTTTAACTTTTCCAAAAGTTACCTTTAACTTTTCCGAATGTTAACTTTAACTTTTCCAATAGTTAACCTTAACTTTTCCAATAGTTAACTTTAGCTTTTCCAAAAGTTAACTTTAACTTTTCCAAAAGTTAACTTTAGCTTTTCCAAAAGTTAACTTTAACTTTTCCAAAAGTTAACTTTAACTTTTCCAAAAGTTAACTTTAACTTTTTCAAAAGTTACCTTTAACTTTTTTGATAGTTTACTTTAACTTTTCTGAAAGTTAACTTCATATCTTATGGGATTCACATGTTAATTTGGTTTAACTTTTCTAAAAGTTAACTTTAACTTTTCCAAAAGTTATCATTAACTTTTCCGAAAGTTAACTTTAACATTTCCAAAAGTTACCTTTAACTTTTTCGATAGTTTACTTTAACTTTTCTGAAAGTTAACTTCATATCTTATGGGATTCACATGTTAATTTGGTTTAACTTTTCTAAAAGTTAACTTTAACTTTTCCAAAAGTTAGCATTAACTTTTCCGAAAGTTAACTTTAACATTTCCAAAAGTTACCTTTAACTTTTCCAAAAGTTAACTTTAACTTTTCCAAAAGTTAACTTTAACTTTTTCAAAAGTTACCTTTAAATTTTTCGATAGTTACCTTTAACTTTTTTTATAGTTAACTTGAACTTTTTCGAAAGTAAACTTTATCTCTTATGGGATTTACATGTTAATTGGGTTTTAGTTTTCTAAAAGTTAACTTTAACTTTTCCAAAATATTTTTACAATCACCTTCCATGACTGTTAAATTCAACCTTTTTAAACTTTTCTAAAAGTTATTTTTTACTTTTTTAAAAGTTAACTTTAACGCTTTTTAGTTAACTTACAAATTTAACTTGAGTGAACCTAGCCTAACTTGTTCTAACTCGCAGAGAGGGATTTTACATCATGCTGAGAAGTGTTGAATGTTCATTGGGTTTATACTGACATACCAATACTATTGCTAGTGCATAACACGTCATCGTATAAAATCATGTGGTATAGTATGAACCAATCAGCGATGAAATTAGGATGTGGAGGGGGGCGGTGGAGGGGTGGAGGGTTACAGTTTGGTATATAAGATGTTGCCTTGGCTTTAAATTTCATTTATTGTCTAAGATGGATTTTATTGTAGACATCCAAGGTTTTAAACAGAGCTGTAACGAATTTGTCTTTAAGGAGTTGGCTATTCTTCCACTTGAAGCAGATGCTCAACCTCGAGTTTATCTCTTTGAACCACCATATAGTTGGAATTATTTACCTGGACGATACAAAAGTGAGAACCGTTGGTTGACCAATAATTATCATGGAATCCAATGGATAGCTGGAGATGTATCTTATGATGAACTACGTATCGTTCTTCAAGAAACACTACGAGGTGCAAAGACTATTTACACAAAAGGTAGTGAAAAAAAAGTGTGGTTAGAAAAATACTTGTTAAATGTGCAAAACTTAGAAGAAATAGACTGTCCATCAATTAAAAATATTAAAACTGACTGCTTGTTAACTACATGTACACATCATATGGCACCAACTGTAAATTGTGCTGCCAGTAATGTATTAACTCTTCGCAATTGGTTTCTCAGTGCACCAAGTGAAGTGAAAAATGTTTTAGTAGACGTCGATGAAATTGATTGTACTTCTACCACTTTGAAATCCTTTTACAAACAATGTGAATCTTTTCTGTAATAAATTTTAAAGATTTTATAGAAATAAATGAATTCAATATTTTCAAAAATCAATGTGTCTTTACTGCTTTACCTATAATCTTAGAATAATAATAAGTAACTTAATAAAAATTTAATTTTTTTAATGAAATTATTAACTTGAATTTTTCTTTTTGTGATTACATTAAATTATATAAAACAAAGGTAGAAAAAAAGAGAACAAATTTATAAGCCAACTTTTGTTTTTATTTAAACCATATTTTAAATTTTTACAGTAAATTATAGTTTTTGTCTCTTAATACCTCTCTCTCTCTCACACACACACACACATACGTAAACACACTTTCTTGAATATTTACAAATTTCAAATAGAAATTAAAATTTGCACTTCTGCTTATTTACAATATATTATAAACAGTTTGCTTAAACTAGTGTCATTTCTACATCATTAGAATCTAAATTGTTTATATTATAATGCCCCCAAGCGAGGGTGTCCGTGCTATTTTTTATTAAATATCTTTTATCATCAAACGGACTTAAAGCTATTTTTGTCTGTTTTAATGTGTGTACATTATGGAGTTTTGACAGGATACAATATTGTGTTCTAGCTAGCATTTCAACATTTTTTAAGCAGTAGACATAGTCATCAAAGGTAATTGTCTTCTTCACAACTACCTCCTTAACACCTTTAGCTTTTTTTATAAAGTCCTGATCCTCTACTCGAATGCTATACATTTTACTCCGCAAGCCAACAAATTCTGTAATAACTCTCCCACTACACTCATCTTTCATGAGACCTAAAACTTTTTTATTGACTTGCGGGATTCCATGTATATTATCAACAGGATAATCAGAAGTATCAAATTTAGAAATATCTGCTTTCATATCAGAATAGATATTTTCACATTTAACGTGATAAACAAGACTATCGGTGTCAGTATAGAGCAATTTACAGTTATCATTATACTTTTTTCGCATGTAATCGTAATGAAAATCATACATGAGTGTTTTGGAAATGTCTAAAACGCTAAGACCAATATAGATTGGTTTATTCATAAGCACTTCCGTTTTTCTAAGTTCCACCGCAACTAAATTTTCGCTAAAGATAGCTCGCGAGTGGAAGTTAGGTTTTAATATAAGAGCTTCAGCTCCATATCTACCCCCCCACTTTGTTACAAGTTTAACGTCAACTCGTTTCCGTACGTTTTCCATTGTCTTACCGTACACTGCATTATTCATGAGTTTAAATAGATTTTTTTCAAAATCATTTGTAGCATTCGTTCGCATCATGGTATTAAAATCCACATAATTTTTCAACCAAGCAGATTGTTTGAATTGTAAAATTTTGTGAATATGTGTAAGTTTAATACCATGTGCCAAAGCTTGCTTCAGTGCACGGTAATGGATAACGTATTTTTGTTTCGGTAGAAGAGTAGTTAGTAACTTTGTCTCTTTTGATCCTGGTGGTTTTAAGTGTTCAGGACAGAATGGTAAATCACTATGTTTATCATGTAATTCATCAGGATAGTCTAAATCGACTTCTAAAATATAACCAATAGGTGCATTATCTTCAACGTTAAACTTAAAATTATTATTTACGTTCGGCACCCACTTAAAACCACCACAGGGAAGTGCTTGAACCATAGCCCAACCATACAGGTTATTAGCGTCCAAGTACATAATGTAAGTTGACTCTTCTTCTTCTTTATATTTCTCTATATACTGATTGTTAGCTCTGGCATATCTATTTGAACACTGGCTCACTCCACCTCTAATACCACGTTCAATAAACATAACCATATCTATATCAGTCAGAAGTTCCAACTTTACATTAGTATACTTTAACATTGCATCCCAGCTCAATCCAGGTGTTGTATAATAATGAGCTGGATCTAAACCATACGCAATAAGACATTGGTTTCTAAAATTTTCAAAAATATCTGCGAGTAATAAAATATCTATTTTCATATACAAATATACATAATCACAGAGATTTTTACAATTAAATGAATTCCAGACTTTTTGCGCATGTGAATAATCTTCATTACTTACATTCGAATCGTTTAATGTACTACAAAATTTGTCTATAGGAGGTAGTTGTACCTCATCAAGTTTTGCTCTGCAGTCCAAATACTCATATAGAAAAATACCTTTTCGCGTTAAAAGTTCAATTTTATCTTTGGGATACGCGGAAAATTCAGAATTTACTATAATATGCTGAGGAAGATAAGATGCCAATTTATCCAAAGACGATGCCATAAATTTGAATGAATCTATGAACCGAAAATTGATGATACTCCCTTGAACATGTTTGGTGAAGCTAATATATCTTTCTTTGTTAACGGGGAGGAGGTGAACTTTACCCTCAAACTCAGTGGCAATGGATTTTATAATGAAATGCGCATCGTATCCACTTAAATTGTGGAATACTACAGGAATAGTTCTTGAATCCTGATAGTTGATGTTACAATCCTGATGCGCTACCCCCCTGTACTTTCCAGTTATATGACAATGATCTTTTACTTTCACAGCCCCATGCGCGATAGACTTTTTACAGATGTGGCAAATGTTAGTGCTTCGAAAAGCAGCTTGTTGACTTGCATTTAGTTTCTCCATCGGAATGGTGACCATAAATACAGTCTCAATATCCTCTGCCAACTGTTTTAACTCTTTAGCAAACCATTTTGCAGGATCTTCTTCATCCTTAGGTGATGCTTTGTATACTGATAAAGTATCATCATAACACTTTAAATAGTATCCAATGCTCAGAAGTTTATGGTTTTGAAATACTTCTGTGCAATCACCTAAGGTTGAAGATTCCGTTTCAGGAAGCAATAAGCTCTCGCAGTCTGCATATATGATAAATGGAGCACGCTCCTTATTATTGAAATTTTTGAATTGAATTACGTTGTTATTAGGCTGTGGTAAAATTACTTTAGTTTTATTCAATTTGTTACAATCTTCGGTGTGTTCAATAAGTTTTTCTTCACTATTAAAGTAATGCAAACAGCGATCGCAAATATGCATTTTATGATTATATTTAGACAATTGAGAACTTACAAGTCGCGATAAATTCTTAATCCAAACGTAATGATAGTTGAATGAAAGAATTGTTATATCAGCAGAAGCATCTTCCTCAACACTTAAACTTTCATCAATGTAGTAATCTTCAATGCGTAAAAGATTCACATGAGAAGTTCTTTTGTGTGATGTAAGGTGTAACGGTGTTACACTAAAATCATTTTTACACTTTTGAAGACCATATACATTGACTGAAATTTTATTTAATGTTTCGAATTTCACAATGTTATTTAGAGCTACAGGAAATTCAATTCCTGTAAAATCTAAGACATCTTTAAAGTTTTCGTACTTCGATAAACGATGTGCATTAGAAGAAGCTAGGTATAGTGCTGATAGAATCGACCACTTGAAGCATTGATTATCTAAATTATGAACATTAATGCAGGCCTCTCTTTGTTTAATAACTGGTGGAAGATCGATATAAGAGCCAGCACACATAGGGTTGTATTTGCTTATATTAACATCTAGTCTTTGGATAGAGTCAAGAATCCAATTAGATTCTTTTTCCTGAAACTCTTCCATTTTTCTAAGTGTTAACTGTTTTACATTAACATTATAAAATTCATCTAACTGAGTTGAAGGTAAAATGTCACTCGCTTTAACTGCAAAGTTTTTTAAATCGAATTCTTCTGAACCGTCAGGTAGGGTTTTCTTAAATTTGGCGTATAATACCGTATACGTTTTTACCGGACCAAGCGTGTTCAAACAAGTCTCGACATGATTTTTGAAGAGGACAAAGGCATCGTCTAAGAACTGATTAACATCTATATGCCTTAAATTTACTATTCCGACTGTAATTGATTATTAAAGGCTGTATCCGTGTCAACCCACTTAATTGTTTCATTTGAGTGATTGAGACCGGCGCCGCTCTTCTCTAATAAATTAAAATGACATTTCAAGTAATGCACTCTGTTTAATAAATTTAAGATTTTTTGTTTCTGAGGAACCGTAAAGCTATATCTATTAAAGAATTTTTTTAAAATAGCGTATTGCTGTTTACATTTATGCTGCCATTCAAATGCACTAATAAGACGAGCGTCAGCCGGCTTGGACTTTACAGAGCATAACTTTAATTCAGCAGTGTCAATGAAATTGGCGGAACATTCACAAATTTCATCTACACTGTCAGCAGAGGCAAAACGTTTTTGTACACTGTTTCTACACCGGGGCATTTTGACAAATTTTTTCTAAAATCTGAAAAAGAAAACTGAAAAAAGCCTGAAAAAATGCTGAAAAAATGCTGAAAAAGAAGGCTGAAAGAGAAGCTGAAAAAATAGAAGTGGAACGAGCTGCGTTGTTTTCACTGAAGTCGGGCTGAATTTTGCTAAATTTTCATATCAGAGGAAATTAGGCTCAGACTAGAACTGTGTACCTAAAACATAAGAAGAGAAAAATGTTGTAAACAATGAATTGTTATTTACTACTAACTTTTCAAAATTATTAAAAATAGTAATACTTACGGTACTTAGTGCTGATGCCTAGTGTATTTGTATATCCTATCCAAGTAGGCAGTGTAACAAGTGTACCTATAACAGAAGAAAAAAAAGGAGAGGGGTGTTATTAACAAAAAATTGTTATTTTATTAGTAAATAAACAAAGTTTTGAATTACTTACAGAGTTTATTATTGACAACCGTGAACCTCCTAGAGAAGTAGGCAGAAACTATGTCTGTGTATCTGTAACATTAAAAAACATTATTATAAACAACGAATTGTTATTTTACTGGTAAAATATACAAAATCTGTAAAGCTAGAAATACTTACGGAGGTGCTCTTGGAAGAGAAGCTGCTGCTACAAAACTCTGAAGCGAAATAAGATTTCACCTCTTGCGGACGCCTATACATTAGAGGCTCTCCCACTCTCACAAGTCCCCCCCACACTCGATAGCTCTGGGAAGCGTGCGCGCAGCCTGCAGCAGCATGCCGCGCTGAGTTGCGTGGGCTGGGTCCTAGCGCCACCCACTCCCAACCACCCACTTGAGTCGCCCACTTAGGTCCGAGCGTTAATATCACCTTCCCTTGATTCCTCACGATTTTTATTATGATTTTTGAAATTTGATAACATATATGCAAAGTGGGTGGTGTTTTGAAAATTTAAGTCCCAATACATTAGTTTCGTAGTTGAGTTGTGGGTGGTGGGTGGTGTTGAGAATTGAATAGAGATATTTAAAGCATCTACTAGATGGGTGGCAGGCGGTGGGTGGTAGGTGGAGTGGGTGGGTAAAGGGGGGGGTAGGGTAGATACAATGGAAACATATAGTGGTGGGTGGTAGGTAAGTTGTAGAAAAGAGTTAAAAACAATACATAGCGTATGCAAATTAGGTGGGTGGGGGTAGGTGATATGCAAATTAGACAAATTGGGTGGTTGCATAGTAATGATATGCAAATTAGTTTTTAGGTAAAAGATAACAATAATACACAGTTTATGCAAATTAGATTGGTGGTATAAAGGATATGCAAATTAGTTCTTAGGTAACAGTTAACAACAATACACAGTTTATGCAAATTAGATTAGTGGTATTAAGGATATGCAAATTAGTTCTTAGGTAAAAGTTAACGACAATACCCAGTTTATGCAAATTAGATTGGTAGTATTAAGGATATGCAAATTAGTTCTTCGGTAAAAGGTAACAACAATACGCAGTTTATGCAAATTAGCCGCATGGGTGGTATTGCATACTAATTATATGCAAATTAGTTCTTACATAACACTTTATGCAAATTAAAAGAGTTAGCATTTTAAGTTAAACTTGGCGGGATTCGATTGCAGCGCCGTCTATCAGTAGTGACCGGTGTGCTAACTCGTTAAAGTCACTGTCGGTAACGTAGAACTCTCACTTACAACAGACTAAAAAAAGGGTTAAAAACAATACACAGCGTATGCAAACTAGGTGGGTGGTGGGTGGTGGGTGGCGGTGGGTGGTATGCAAATTAGTCTGCAGGAAAGGGTTAAAAACAATTCACAGCGTATGCAAATTAGGTGAGTGGGTGGTGGGTGGTATGCAAATTAGCCCTCGAACAATACACAGCGTATGCAAATTAGGTGGGAGGTATGCAAATTAGGTGGGTGGTATGCAAATTAGGTGGGTGGTATGCAAATGATATGCAAATTCAGGGGAATCCCCCAAAACAGCGCCACCTACCGGCCAAAGTCGGTAACTAGGGTAATGCAGATTCCTACGCTCGGTCGGTAAAACAGATTTCTGCAGGATTACAGATTTAGCAATTTTCACGGTCGGTAACTGTTCCCGGACCGGTATAGCTCTACTACTAACAAGATTTTTGCTTACCTTGTAAGTAATTTACGTTCATTATTGATTAAGTTTGTCACGTTAGCTACATTTTTTGCATGTGAGGCCCTAAAAAGGGCCGATTGTATATATGAATTAAAATACTATTATGTAAGCTTATCTTCTATATATTTGCAATTAGCAATTAATTGATTCCATTTTCGTACTCATCTATCAACTGTGCAATTTCTGAATCCAGATCAGATTCAATTGTTTCTCTTTCGGGTCTAAGAGACCCAATGTATAGATCTGATGATACAAGCAGCTTGTGAATCAAATCTTCGACAGTGTGCAATCGAGAAGTTTTTCTAGTGTTATGATTTCGAAAGTGCTTAATGTCCTTATTTCGAGCTTCTGAAGCTTCTTCCGAGTAAACGCCAATTGGTAGAAGAAAATTGTCCATGACTTTGCCTCCATACAATAGAATTTTATGGACTGATGATGGCATGTAATACCATGAATACAGTTTGACATAAAGTTCTGCTGTTTTAAGGGTGAAATCTTTGAAGATTTGTGAAGGAATCTTTCGGTTAGTAGTAAGCATCTCCAATATTTGGCCAAATCTTTTAATCAATTCCTGGTCAACTCCAGTTATTTCTGCTGACTGCTCAACGTCTGCAAAAAATCTGCGAGAAGTGTTGCCGCAATTGGAGTTACCGGATCCTTGACTTGGTTGATCAACTATCAATCCCATCTTTCTCTTAAATTCATCACAAATTCTTCGCTTTGTACTTTTTACAATTTCTTTTTCTTCAGCAATTGACACATACCACTTTTGAACTTGAAGCTTATATGCAATATGTAAAATGCACTCCATAAACCTGATCCGCGCGTGCAATGTAGAAAGACCAAAATCAAAAAAGCTTATATTTTCAGACATTTGTTTTACTCGCATTAAATCGTTCATTTGTGATGGTTTTGCTCTGCAAATATAACACGTAGAAGCTGAAGAGGTGTCCGAAAGGGCCTGACAAACTTTACCATCCACCATCGTTAATTTCAAGTCAGATTTAACAACGTATACAGCATTAACTGTGGTTATTGTGGTAGGTTTTAAGTTCTTAATTTGAGATTGAATATTCTCTATCTCTGATTTTGTCATTTCTTTTGTTTCCTTAGCAAATTTCAGCATAATAGGTATACATCTTTTTGATGAAGCAGTATGAGGATTCTGCCAAACAATTGTTGATGCATCCCTTAATCTTAAGCACACGGGAACCATTGATGCAGTTAGCAGATTTCCATCAGACAAATTTTCATCACAAAATTTTTGGTTGTATTTTGTTTCAGTTGACAATCCATCGATACCATACTCAAATTCCATATTTAGGTAGGTAGTTTTCTCATTCTTTTCTGAATTTGGAAGAGATAAACTAGGGTCTTTAAATAATCTATTTACTGAATGATCAATAAGAGACTGAATCTGAATACTGGCACCTCCTTCTGTTACATGGACTTCAGAAGGATAACATTCTTTCTTAGCATTCAGCAACTGATAATATGGTGGATAAATATCAGCATTCCTTTCCTTAGCCTGTAGTTGAATAACCTGGTATTGATATTTGGACAATCTGGCTTGTTCCGATAAAGCTACAGCTTCTTCCGGAGAGTATGGCACATAGGAATTATTATCAGACATATTTGAAAGATTAAAATCTTCATTATCAGCTGAATTTAAAAGTGTTTCTACAGCATTGGCTATTTTTTTTCTTCCTGTTGTACGTAAATTTCGTAGGAATGCTTCCTGAATTTCAACATCCGTAAAATCTTTTTCAATTGACAATAATCTACGTCTTTTTGTTCCCACCGAAACATCTTCGAAAGGTAAAGTTGAATGTTTTCTTCCACCTGTGGCTTTAGCATTTGTGAAATTTACAACAAAATCTGATTCTAACCATGCGTGGAACTTATTTTCAAATTGACTTTTAATATGGAAACAATCTTTCCATTTCTTTTGAAATTTACCTAAAAAGTAAGATTTTAAGTTATTGTTCACAATTGTTAATTGCTCAGGATCAAAACTGTACTGGGTTTGTAAGTAACTTACTAAATCTGAAATACTACTGTTCTTATTGTCAATAAGAAAGTCACACAAGACCCTCTTACGTACTTTAAAAACATCCATTTAGTCTGAATTATTATCAGAGATTTGCAGAAATTAATTATTTAACAAATAAAAGAAAGGTGTTGGTAATAATACTGATCCAATTTTTAAAATTATTTATAAATTAAAAAAAGAACGATTAAAATTAATACTGGCTCAATCTTAATCACTCAAATTTTTTTTTAAATCACGAAAATAAAAAAATACTGGCGAGACAATTCAAGACATATATATATATATACATATAGAACACAGAACATAGAAACAGAACATAAAACGTGAAAAGATCAAAGTATACAAACCTGCATTAGTGAATTTTTAGTGAAACCTTCTGCATTTATATAAAGAATAGTAACTGATGTCTCTTGTGAGAAGTGCATCCTCCTAGCGGCAAGTTAGAAACTAGAAATTTTAGCGGCAAATTTGTAATGCACTATTGTTCTAACGCACAAATACATGCGCACTAGTGTTCTATCGCGTAAATACATGCGCACTAATGTTCTAACGCACAAATACATGCGCCCTAATGTTCTAACGCACATACACATGCGCACTAGTGTTCTAACGCACAAACACATGCGCACTAGTGTTCTAACGTACGAATACGTGCGCACTATTGTTCTAACGCACAAATACATGCGCACTAGTGTTCTATCGCATAAATACATGCGCACTAATGTTCTAACGCACAAACACATGCGCACTAGTGTTTTAACGCACAAATACATGCGCACTAGTGTTCTAACGCACAAATACATGCACACTTGTGTACTTAGGCATAAATTCATGCGTACTGGTGTTCTAAAGCACAAATATATGCTTACTTGTGTAGTAAAGCATAAATTCATCAGCACTGATGTTTTCTAACTCCCAAATTCATGCGTATTATTATTCTAACGTCTACATACACGCGCAACAGTTTTCTTATTCACGAGAACATGTGCACTAATTGTGTAGCTAAGAAATGCATCTACATATGGGTGGTCAATATAACATTAGTGTGAATGAATTTGTTTCACTACTACACTAGTGCGTCAGTAGTTTTTTCTTTGATAAATTTTAAAATAATATATTTAATGAAATTACATCAAATATATTATATAACATAAAGTTAAGCCTATTTTTTATATTTGAATTGACGATTAGGTTAATTACAATGACGTTGAACTTATATTCTCTATCATAAAAATAAATAAAACCAGGAATTAGAGAATAATGATTACAAATTTAACATGAGTTACTCAAATCTTTTTGGAGTCGCCGATTATTATTAACTTGACATTCGATTTCAAAAATTCAAAATGGCGTAGCCAGTATGAAGACCGCGATTTTTAAACCCTAAAAATGCGTCAATCAATTGCGATTAAAGATGCTATTTGGGGTCTAATACAATGAATTTTTTATTAAAAGTTGTATTTGTTTAAAGTTTGCGAATCGCGGTCTCCATACTGCATGGGCCATTTAAAGTTTTTTAAAACTTGATTGGGTATTTGTAATCAGCAACACCAAAAACCTCTGAGTAGCAATTTTCAAGTGAGTTTAATTAATTTTTCAAAAATCCACCGCCATATTGGATCCGCCATTTTGAATTTTTAAAATTGGACATCAGATTCGTAATCAGAGACCCCGAAAACCCCCGAGTAACAAGTTTCAAGCAGATGCTAACAATTTTTAAAAATTTGTCCGCCATATTGGATCCGCCATTTTGAATTTTCAAAATTGGACATCAGATTCGTAATCAGAGACCCCGAAAACCCCCGAGTAACAAGTTTCAAGCAGATGCTAACAATTTTTAAAAATTTGTCCGCCATATTGGATCCGCCATTTTGAATTTTCAAAATTGGACATCAGATTCGTAATCAGAGACCCCGAAAACCCCCGAGTAACAAGTTTCAAGCAGATGCTAACAATTTTTAAAAATTTGTCCGCCATATTGGATCCGCCATTTTGAATTTTCAAAATTGGACATCAGATTCGTAATCAGAGACCCCGAAAACCCCCGAGTAACAAGTTTCAAGCAGATGCTAACAATTTTTAAAAATTTGTCCGCCATATTGGATCCGCCATTTTGAATTTTCAAAATTGGACATCAGATTCGTAATCAGAGACCCCGAAAACCCCCGAGTAACAAGTTTCAAGCAGATGCTAACAATTTTTAAAAATTTGTCCGCCATATTGGATCCGCCATTTTGAATTTTCAAAATTGGACATCAGATTCGTAATCAGAGACCCCGAAAACCCCCGAGTAACAAGTTTCAAGCAGATGCTAACAATTTTTAAAAATTCGTCTGCCATATTGGATCCGCCATTTTGAATTTTTAAAATTGGACATCAGATTCGTAATCAGAGACCCCGAAAACCCCCGAATAACAAGTTTCAAGCAGATGCTAACAATTTTTAAAAATTCGTCCGCCATATTGGATCCGCCATTTTGAATTTTTAAAATTGGACATCAGATTCGTAATCAGAGACCCCGAAAACCCCCGAGTAACAAGTTTCAAGCAGATGCTAACAATTTTTAATAATTCGTCCGCCATATTGGATCTGCCATTTTGAATTTTTAAAATTGGACATCAGATTCGTAATCAGAGACCCCGAAAACCCCCGAGTAACAAATTTCAAGCCTAGTATCTTCATACAGCAGCATGTACGATAATTTGTTTAAAACAATTGTTTATTAGGTCTTTTTTATTTATTCTATAATGTCTTGTTGGATGTATTTGCATTACTTTTTTCTATGAGTGTAGTTGTAACTTTTCTGAGAGATATATAGTTTATTTTAGCTTTTTCTGAAAAAATAAATCGATATCTTGTTAAAATGTCTAATTTACATTGTATATTTGTTTATTTAACAATTAAACAACAACAGAAATAAAAAATTGAAAACCACAGTTCTCTTACGAATTTTGTTCTGACTAATTTAAAAAAAAAAAATTGAAAATCGGTTAAAAATTGTGATCTGTAGTTGATTATGAACAGTAAATTCCAGTTTTAAACCACTGTGCGTTTGTGTGACGTAGTTTACGAATGGCCCCAAAACAGTTGCGGTTTTTTCTTAGCTTTGCAACTTACTTTTCTTAAATAAACTTAAATAACACATATTAATAAAAGTATTATATAAACTACATACACTACTCTCTAAATTTGAATCAGTGAAATGTCACTGGTAAATCAGTGTGAAATAAGCCACTTATTTCAATCAGTGAGATTTTGACTGTTAATCAATAAAATTTAACTGATTCTCAGTCAAATATCTTACTGATAGAATCAGTGACCTCACTGATTTAATCAGTTACATTTTGACTGAGAATCAGTGAAATTCCATTGAAATTTTCACTGATTCAAATCAGTGGCTTATTTCACACTGACTCACCAGTGATTTTTCACTGATTCAAATTTAGAGAGTATATAAACAAAGTATTGTTGTTATTTATTACCTTCTATGGTGAAATAAGACAAAAAGTTTGTTCTCTTTGTTAATTTTATGATATTCTCTTCTTATTGCTACCAAAAATAGTGTTTAATATTAAATTACGCAATGGCTAATATTATTTAAATATTTAAATTATGGTCTGATAAATTTAATAAACAAATGTAATTTGCTCGTAAATTTTTTGTTAGAATAATAATTTTTTTAATTTTGTTAATATGTGGTTGATTTAAGAAAAAACTACAACTCTTTTTAAGCATTTTTGAAAAAGTTAATAAATAACAATAATAATTTGTTTAAATAAATGTTAGAATAATAATTTCATTAATTTTATAATTAAGCAGTTGTTTTAAGAAAAGAAAGTTGCAAAATTGAGAAAAAACTACAACTGTTTTAATGCATTTTTAAAAAAGTTGTTAAATAACAACAATGATTTGTTTAAATAATTGGTATAATAATAATTTTTTTATTGTTGTCAATATGTGGTTGATTTAAGAAAAACAAGTTGCAAAATTCAGAAAAAACAACACTCGTTTAATGCATGTTTGAAAAAGTTATTACATAACAACAATAGTGTGTTTAAATAATTTTTCGAATAATAATTTTTTTAATTGTATCAATATGTGGTTGGTTTCAGAAAAACAAGTTGCAAAATTAAGAAAAAACTACAACTCTTTTAATGCATTTTTAAAAAAGTTATTAAATAACAGCAACAGTTTGTTTCAACAATTATTAACATCTTAATTTGATAATAAATATATATTTATGTTTCTAATAAGCGTCAAAAGTTAGGAAGTTAAAAAAAATGGAAAAACGCTAGATTTATTTTTCAGATAGTAGGGATTTTAAGTATAGAAAGATTATACTAATATTGTATAAAGTTTCTCCATTAATCTGGAGATTAAAAACGGAATAATGATGTTTTAAAATTCTTATTTCTTAACAAAGGGCTACTAGATTTACAATACCCAACTACAGATTTAGAGGAAGGGGGGCGGGTCACCGAGGAGAAGTCTTTACTTGGGGCTATCGTCACTTGTGTCCCGATACCTGTGTTACCATATCCCATTATTTTACTACCATCCAAGAACTCGAGCAAGATTTTATGACAGGGCGGGCAAGTAGACATAGAAAATCTGAATAGAATTTATTCAAATTCTTGGGTCAAACTATTTTATTTCGCCTACTTTATTTTTCACCTTTTAAAAAACTTTAATACTTTGCGAAAATAATATTGCATGTTTTGAGATGACGAAATAAATGGTAATTTAAAAAATATTAATTTTCATATAAAGAAAGATTATTGAAATTGAGAGAAGACAAAAAAATGACACTTTGACAGACAATACAGTATAATTTAAAATACCGGTAATTACTTCTTAAATTATAAAAATCCAATTAATATTTATTTGTGAAGGCTTACCTCATTTATATTTTGTACTTAACTAAAGTATTTAATAATATAAAATAACAAGGTAAAATATGGTATCCTGTGTGGAGAAGTTCGGTGGGTGCCAGTTAGGCCCCATATGGGCTTCCCAGATTCAAGGTAAGCCACAATTG
Organism: Ganaspis brasiliensis; assembly: GCA_037103525.1. Taxonomy (NCBI): domain Eukaryota; kingdom Metazoa; phylum Arthropoda; class Insecta; order Hymenoptera; family Figitidae; genus Ganaspis; species Ganaspis brasiliensis. The sequence continues at coordinate 486,390 of JAZKLR010000344.1, read as the reverse complement.
GGTCTTCCCTCTGGGAAATTAGTGGGCTTGTAATGGTCAACCCGGTTAGTGCCCAATCCAGGGCCAGATTTATATGTAGGCAAACTAGGCAACTGCCTAGGGGCCCCCACCAAAAAGGGCCCCCACCAGCTATAATATTTCACACAAAAAGAACTTCGAAAAATATTTTTAGGCATTTAAAAATCTGAAAAAACCCAGTATGAAAAAGAGAAAATTAAAAAATATTGAAATTTTATGATTTTCGAAGAAAAAGGAAAACTGTTCAATCTTTTTTAATACCTTTTTTGTTCAAGCTATTCGAATACGGTAATACCACCAACTTTTATCGAAAAGTCAATTTTTACTAATACGTTTTTTAATATTTTACAATCCAAATGAATCCCTTTATAACGAAAAAAATAAAATGTATATATTTTAATACCCACAGTTCAGATTATTGAATCCAAATGAATCTCTTTATAATGAAAATAAAATTCAAATAAAATGAATATTTTTGAATACCCACTTTATATAGTACATACAGTTCTTTACATTGGTATAACATTATTTCTTCATTTTTGATTTCAATAAAATTAATCTAAAAAAATTGAGAAAGCATAGTTACTTATTTAAAAAATTGTTTTTTACTTTACATTTGATTTAAAGAAAACAAATATTTGAATATTGTTTAGTATGACATTTACTATACTGATTATTTATATAGGTAACATGAATCTGAACGGTAGGTATTCCAAAATATACCTTTTTTTCATTATAAAGGGATTTACTTGGATTCAATTAATCTTAACTGTGGATATTACAAAATAATAATTTTATTTTTCTTATTATAAATGCATTTATTTTGATTGAAAAATATTTAGAAACGTGTATTAATAAGGATTGATTTTTGAATAAAAGTAGTGTTATGTTCGGAAATTTAATTTATTTAAATTTATTTAACTTTTTATCCCCACCCTGAATCACAATAAAGTTGCTCAAAAAAATTCAGCTCGCTAGGAACATTCAAATAAAGTTTTTCTGTGCTCTTCGGAGTTACGTAGTCACAGTAAATTATACTGTGTTTAATTTATTTTTAGTGGTGTTCGCGTTACCCTAACCTGTAGGTATCAGTTGCTCAAGAGATGAATGTAAAATTATATCTTTGGTAGCTGAGGGATTTTCTGGATTTTTAGGAATCAAAATAAACTAAACCTTTTAATCTTGAAAAATTCCACGATATATTCTACAAACCCCCTGTTTTCCCTTTACATAAATCTAGTATGATTTTAAGACATTATTATTGGATCGATACTTTTTGTTTCTGTGTACTTACTTATTTTTGTATTACTTATCGTCGTAACTTAATCCTACCACCAAAGGAAAGAATTAGAGATGTCTTTGATCCTTCGGCGGGCTCAATCAAAAGAATAATGTTCAAAATTTTCCATGCGGAAGTTTAAAGTCCATGCACAAATTCACCGTACGCACGAATATTATTTGGTGCACTTGGAATTTTAACTAAGTCTTTAATCAAAGTTTATGGCACCGTTGCTTGTATTATTCTTCTTCTTCTTGACGGCTTTTCGCTCATAAAATTTGATAATTATTGGTGAAAATAAATAAATAAATAAATTATTTCCCCCTTTTTAACGTCTGCTTGACTTGACGGAATTTTTAAAAACTTAATCATTGGATAATTTGTCCGAAATTGTTCTTGTCCCAATTTCCTACCCTGTTAAGTACCGCACCCAAGTCGAATTTTCGCTAGACGGGCGAGAGTAATTGATCGAGCTAAGTTCGCGTCGATTCAGGAACTGCATAATTTTCGTACGCGAAATTAATTTTATCATCTTACCCAAACCTCAAAACTGGGTGTAGAGAAGGGACACGAGGTGTGGACAATTTTAATTGGTTATGGAAAAATCGAAAGACTTTAGGACGGGGAAAGAGGATTCAATAAAAATTGCAATCTGGCTATTTGTGTTGCCAAGCGGATTCAAAAAATGCTAAATCGGCAACACATCCAAGTCTCCAGCCCCACATAGTGAATTTTATTTTGATTGATTTCAGTCAATCAAATTATTTATATTTTCAATAACTCAATCGATTAATTTTTCCATCAATCAATTAGTTATATTTTCTTTTCTCCTCTTTTTTTAATCGTCAATTAATAATAATTGAGGTACGAGCAATTAATAAATCAAATTTTGTGATTGATTAATTCTCGATAATTTATAGAGAATGTGTGTCGAGAGTTTGACACAAGATTCTATTTCTCACTCTGTAGGCGCAGATTTTATAGGAGTAGGTCCACGTGCTTGATGTCAACATAAGCACCTGGATCAGCGCAGCATTGCAATCATTAAGACGGAGAAGGAGAAAAAATTCATGATGGCCGACGAGGTTAGTCATGGGTCATTCCCACAGCGGTGTATGCGAACATATACTCTCGCACGGCCAGCAGCCATCCGACATGGTGTAAGTGCACACAGGTATCGTCCAGCCTGCACTCTTAATTCGAATAGTGCGAAGAAGAAGAAGAAAAAGAATAATTAATTGTTTGGTTCTTTTAGCCTGGAGTAAAACTTCAGCATTTCCCATTATAAAAAAATGATGTTTTTCGGGAGTCTCCTATTTAAGGATTGTATAGATTCTAGAAAATCCTTCTAAAAAAATATTTATCTCCATTTCTTTCCTTTGCATATAAAATAATTTAATCATAACTATTAGAATTAAAGTAATAAAAGAAACTTCGATTTAAAAGTCACTCGTTCTTCTTTAAGCATGAGCACGACACAGGGTTGCTTGCGTCAGCGACCTTGGAGATACGTGCTCTATTTCTAAGCTCGACATCCAAAGAATTTTTACTTTATCCTTTTTTTATTTTACTTCTCTTATCAGGCGATCTAGCTAGAGAACTTTTCATTAACTTTTGTTAAATTCATAAATAAAAATTTTACTCAGATTCGTAACAGTAGATGCTATCGCCGGATACACATGTATTGGACAAAAAAGGTATTCAAAAGTATTAACAAATTCTAATACTTTTCAATTCCTCTCTTCTTACTGGGACTTTTATAGAATAATTGTAAGTTTTTAGAAATTCAAAAAGCCCGCTCATTAAAAAAGTGTGAAGTTTTGAAACTGATTTTTCGACTTGAGTAAATTTCGGAAAAATCCATTCCTTGCATAGGCCCCCACCAGCGTCTGCCTATGGCCCCATGTTTGGTAAATCCGGGCCTGGCCCAATCCATATATTTTACATGGGAAAAAAAGACTTTTTCGTAGAAATGGTATAGAATCTTTGAAACTCAATATTTTGAAATCGTCCAACTCTGTTTGAAGGAAACTTCAAAGAATAACGCCAAATTGCTTATTTAACTTTTTTGTAATAATAACTATTTTTTATAGGGCCTCAAAAAACCTCATAAATTACAAAAGTACAAAGAAATCGTTAAAAAAAACTCTTTACTACTTTTATGAAAGTTTTTTCCTAAATTTTGAATAAATAACATAAATATTGATGTGTAATCATTATTCCATGTAATAGATAATTTGTTTAAACAAATTATTGTTGTTTATTTTCAGTTTTTTTTTCGCAATTTGAGCTACAGAGTTGCAACTGTTTCTTAATTTTGCAACTTATCGAGGCCATTGGAGGCAAACACGAACAAAAAAGTTAAAATAATAATTTTAACAATTGTTTAAAAAAATTATACTGTTTATTGTTAACTTTTTATTAAACAGAGCTACAGAGATCCAACTTTTTCTCAATTGTACAACTTTTCAAGGATTGTAAATCCAGGTACTAACAATAACCTAAAATAATATTTTTTACAAATGTTTAAATAAATTAATATTGTTTATCATCAACTTTTTATTTAATAGAGCTACAGAGATGCACCTTTTTCTCATTTGTGCAACTTTCCAAGGACAGTAAAGCAAGATACTAACAATAACCTAAAATAATATTTTTTATTTCAATTTTCATTGAATAAAGATTATAAACATAGAGAATTTTGTACTTAATTATTAAGTTTTATAGTCATTCTTACCTCTCAATAAAACATTATTAATTTGTTTAAACAATTGTAAAAAATATTATTTTAGCTTGTTGTTAGTATCTTGCTTTAGAATCCTTGAAAAATTGCACAATTGAAAAAAGGTTGAATCTCTGTAGCTCAATTTCAGCAAATCTTGAAAATAAACAATATAATTTGTTTACACAATTCTTAAAATTATTATTTTAAATTTTTCATTCTTGTTTGCTTCCAATGGCCTCGATAAGTTGTAAAATTAAGAAAAAGTTGCAACTTTGTAGCTCCATTTGCGAAGAAACTGAAAATAAACAATAATAATTTGTTTAAACAAATTAGCAATTAAATGGAATAATGATTACAAATCAATATTTATGTTATCTATTCAAAATCTAGGGTAAGACTATCATAAAAATGTGTAGGGCGATTGAGAAATATTGAGTCTGAATATCTTTTAAATATTAATACGTATATTCAAGAATGAAAACTTTTGTACCGAATTTCATGAATTGTTTAATTGAAATGAAGAAAAAATGCAACAAATAAAACCAGTTTGATGGTAAACTCAGTATTGAAACTATTGTTTAGTAACAATTTACATATTTAGACAAACTCGGAAGCCCAGATGGGCCCTAACTGGCGCCCATTTAGAAACTGGGAAATAATGTGAAGTTTTCCACATGGGATTTAAGTTTGTAAGTAACATGCCAAAAGACGATGAACTTTTACCTTAAAATTTTAGAATTCTCCATTTTATCGGGATTTTAAAAAACTATCAAATGTTCTTAGCCACACCAAGAGAAATGATATATTTAACTTTAAAAAAATTTAGTTGTTCCAAATAACCGTATCTTTGTCTCAGAGCCTACTAAATTGTATCTTTGTTTTAAAGAAACATTTTATTTGGAACAAATAAAAATATACTTGACTCAAATAAAAATGTATTCGGCTTAAATAAATATTTAGTTGGCTTTAAGTCAAATATATAATTTCTCTGGGTGCACAGAACACCGTGAAAAACTGCTAAGTAGTAAAAGTAAACATATACTGTGCTCCGGCATAACGTAACTATTACATCACTGTTTTCTAAGTAGAAAACTATGACTTATAACAGACAAAATAAATACTACTCTCTGATACAACGAACATAAATTATTAAAAATTGAAATAATTGCCTTTAATTAAAAATAGTTTTATAGAATCAACAGTTCTTAGTTCGACAATAATTAGTATCATGCCTTGAAGAGAGGATACGGTCAGCATATGGGCAGGTATACTAAATGCAAAGATATTATTTTCTGACTTATATTAGAAAAGCCAAGTCCACGAAAAATGTCCACTTTTAATTGAATTTGTTTTCAAAATTTTAAATTTCAAAAATCAAAAAGTTTTAATCGACTTTTCCCTGAAATAGAATTTTTTTTTGCAAAAAGTTGCAAAAAGTTGCAAAAAGTCTTTTGCGAAAATTGGAAATAAAACCATATTTGTGAGAAAATTCTTCGAAATTACTAATTTTGCAAAACGTAGAGATAGTCCAAATTTTCCTAAGCGATTGCTATCTGTAAGTACTTATCGATTTTTTTTTTAAATTGATATTTCTTGCGAAAGGTCATAATATCTGTTATCTATATCTATGAAATCCAAGTTTTGTCTGAACATTGCTTCAAATTTAAAAATTCATGTATAATTTTTCATTTCAAGTTGCAAAAGCTCCAAAAATGACATTAAAAAAATTTTTGTCTGTTTGTCTGTCTGCACCAAAACTTTGTATGGGCATCACGCGAGAACAACTCGACCGAATGAAGTAAAATTTTGTGTGCAAATGTCTATTAGCCCAACTAAGGATCTCCAATTTAAAGACTTCAAAAACATTAATTAGAACCTGAGATATGCCAGTACCACATAAGTACACATACACATGCATAGAAAATCATTCAACAGGGGTACCGGGGGGTTTGGGTGCTATAATAAAGTGAATTGTTTTTAAACTAATACAGGGTGATTCGGGTGTCATAAAGAATAAAAACTGTTTTACAATAAAAATTGATAGCTAGCTAATTTATGTAGACTATTTTCATCATCGTTGACACGTTTTTGTACTTTTTTTAGAAAACTGTTAATTTTTGGTAAAAAAATATATACAACACAAAACGTCTATTTTTTTCAAACTACAACTTTTGTCTGAAATATTTTTTTGAAATTTTGAATATTTAATGAGATGATATCAAAAAACTATGAATTATTATAGTAGTTTTTTTATGGTTTTTATCATAATAATCAAATTCGTGCTGATTTTCACTATTATTTTCGTAATTAGCGTGTTAAGATACATAAGCGTATCAAGTTATATTAAAATGCTAGGTACGTCATCGTTTTCGGAAGTTCACCTTTTACTTCTTTTCTAACATTTTCTAATTTTGAAAGTGTGAAGAAATGGATTATTTATTTTGTGCCCTATAATGCTTAATTTTTATTAAGAGACAAAAATGAACATATATATTGTTATTTACAATTACAAAATTACAAAATTTCTTATATTTTAAAAGATTTTCATGCCTGAAGTGTACAAAACTACATTTTTTATTTTGGGTCTTATAAGGCCCAATCTTTATTTCACTTCCAAAAGTAATTTGATATACTATTATTTGCATATTTTACGATATTAAAAAAAACTTTACACTTACAACACAGGAGATTTTTGTATTTTGAGTCCTATATGAACCAATTTGTATTTTAGGACCAAAAAGAAACAGCTCTGTTATAAGTTACAGAATTACAAAATTTCTGATATTTTAAGAGATTTTCAGGTCAGAAGTGTACAAAACTACATTTTTTATTTTGGGCCCAAAAATGAATTTCAATATTAATGAACTACAATAATACGGAAATAAACACATTTTTTGCAAAACTTCAAAAAATGATTTTCTTTGCATGTGTATGTGTACTTATGTGGTACTGGCATATCTCAGGTTCTAATTAATGTTTTTGAAGTCTTTAAATTGGAGATCCTTAGTTGGGCTAATAGACATTTGCACACAAAATTTTACTTCATTCGGTCGAGTTGTTCTCGCGTGATGCCCGAACAAAGTTTTGGTGCAGACAGACAAAGAGACAAAAATTTTTTTAATGTCATTTTTGGAGCTTTTTGCAACTTGAAATGAAAAATTATACATGAATTTTTAAATTTGAAGCAATGTTCAGACAAAACTTGGATTTCATAGATATAGATTATTATAAATTAATTACTTATAACTGAAATGTATCATGAAATACTTATTAGTAACTAATATTTTCATTTGTTAAGGACAATTACTGGATTTGTTTCATTTCAAAAAAAAAGAATTTTTACATTCAACTAATATTCTTTGCATCAAGTAATATTGTTTGTCTTTATTATTTACAAGAAGCTTCTATAGCTCAGTTGGTTACGGCCCCGCTTGCTATGCGCAAGGGCGCGGGTTCGAATCCTTTGACCTACAGATTTTTTCTTTATAACTCATTATAGTATATCTCATAAGGCGGAAATTTGAATATCCTGGGGATGTCCCAAGGATATCCCGGATTTTGATAAGATATTCCAGAGATATCCCTGGGATATCTTTTTATTATGAGGGATATGTCATACAGTTCTGCCGCTAAGGGACCGAAACTATAAATTGACAATAATAATTTCATTTAATTCATTGGTATTTAGCCATTGTCATTAAAACAATTTTTTATTTATAATACAATTAGTTATACATGTATAGGGTAGAGTCAGGGGTAGTGAGCCAGTTTGGGTGGTGGTTTACTGAAATTTTCTGACAAAATACTAAATAAAAAAGGTTCCAAATTGTAGATATAATCGAGGTATGGGAAAACACATGGCGTCCAAAAGTTTGAGATACATTGATTCATTAATTACGATGAAAATAAAAAATAAAACTGTTTTTGACGTAGCAAAGAAAAAATTTGCTTGACATACAACATTGATTTTTTTAAAGAAAAGGAATTTTTTTAAACATAAGTATATTGTGATTTACTTTGTTTAGGGTCTTTACTAAAATATTCCGATAATTTAAAGTTTTCAAAAATATTATTAATATATTATAATAAACAATTTTGATGCGTATGACGTGTTTTAGTGTACCAGTTCGTGTGATGGTACAGGGCCAAATATTTTATTTTATGACTTGTGAAATTGGCAACCCTGATCATAAAATTTTTCGACCAATCAGACAACTTCTTAAAAAACGCATGCGCAGTTCTGCAGTTTAGAGCATTTATGTTGTACGGTTACAATATTGCATAAAATTTATTTAATACACATCTACAAATTATATAATATTATTATTATAATAAATTTAAAAACTATTATTCTTAATAATAAGTATTTAAAACAAAAATTTCTAAAGTTATATAGATTGCTTTTAAATTTCGCGCCAAATAATTGTAGGTTAGGAAGTTTGGTTCTTAAGGATACCAATTTCACTTACTTTTTTCATGACAACCAAACGTCAGAATATATTAATGTGAATTATTCAATAATTAGTGGGTTCTTTACAACATTTTAAATTGTTAGGACTGCATAATAAGTTTATTAACAATTTGCAAATAAAAATATTACTATTAAAATATTTGTTAGGTGTTTTAATAGCAGTGTACCACTACCCGAACACAGAGTAAATAATAGGTAATTGTACTATGTTACAAAAATTTTAATTTTTTTAAATTTAATAAGATATGTTCTGTTTATGACGTGTGAATTCCATAGTAAGCATCCTAAGTTTTCTACAAATGCAAAAAAATTCTGAAAATAAGTGAAATTCAAGATTTAATATGAACTTGAAAAAAGCTGGCCCGCTACCCTCGACTCTACCCTATGTATATTTACACTGCAAAAACAAGTGTCTCATTTTGAAACATTGTGGTTACTTTTAAGACGTTTTTAGGTGTCTTATTTTAAACCAATCATAGAACGTCTTTTGAAATTATTAACCAATGAAATAACTTGACATTACTGTAAGATGTTTTTTAAGTGTCTTATGTCCTAAAAGAAGATACTCTTAAGACACCTGCTTTTACAGTGCAATGATTTAATCTAATGATCTACTGATTTCATGACATTGTTTCCAAGATGTACCACGAGGAGGTAACCAATCACACATCTCAAAAATCTGAAAAAAAACGGTAGATTAAACTATTCTCAAACACACAGCATATAAACGAAAGTAGTTATTCTTAGATGGGTTTATTGTTTAATATTTATTTGGTATGGAAGTATAAGGTGCATTTGAAATTGATCAGTGCTATTTTGTAAGTTATTTTCAACAGTAATATAACAATAAGTTAAGAAATTCTCATACGATGAAAAATTAAATAACATGTTTGAGTCAATGAAAATTATTGCTTTATAAATTGAATTCAATATGCCACAGAATTACTACTTCCCCATAAACAATGAATTACTCAAAAATATAGTATATTTCCAACTTACAAACTACAATACTCGACTTACAAATTCTGTGATTTATTTTTCTTTTCTTTGCAAAATTTTCAGTCTATTATTGTAATAGCACCAACAACAATTATTCCTGTACATCTTCCTATAAATATAAAAAGTTATCTGTGATATGTCATCTATATTATTGCGTAAAGAATAATTATTTTATTAAAACGTACCTTCCTCGATAAAAACGGAACAACCATCTACTTTTGTGCCATAAGTGGTGCACTTACTACCGGACAATGTACCATTCATGTAAAAGCAGCAACAACAATTATTCTTTTAGATATTCCTATAATTATAAAAAGTTATCTTTAATATTTTATTTATATATTATTACTAAAAGTATTAATAGTTCATTGCAACAAACCTTTCTTAATAAGAACGGAACCCTTTTCCAGAAAAGTTGTTTGCAGTTTTACAGCGTAATTTTCTCATTCTTTATTATAATATTTTTAGAGTGGAACCTGTTAATACAGAAAAAATTGTTATTTATAAAAAAAACAAATTATTATGAATTTTGGTATTTTGTAGATATTTTTACATTTTTTTCATGTAATCAACAAACCTTTTCATTATAGATCATTCTTGTATTCTTTTTTTTGCTTTAGTTCCTTTCTTTTATATATCTCTCAAAATCGCTAAACCTTCTTCTATGACAGCTGCATTATTTTTTGGAAATGATGTAAGATTTTTTTCTCGAATGATTTGCACTAGGTGTTCCCTCATTTTTTTTGCATCTGTTGAGAAATTTTGTTCTTCTGGATTTTCGTTTATAAGTACCGATGTAATAAATGCTGCTGCATAAATGCCACATGAAGAACCATCCGGCTGTTGCGTAACATTCTTGAAACATACATTTCCTGCACTTAGAGAGGGATATCGAGTTTTTATGTATGTTTGAATTGCAGGAGACAAATCTTCGAAACTTCGTTTTGTCGAAAAAAAACCGTCGTATATTGACAGTTCATTATTCTCGTAGTACCACGAAATCCAATGGGCATTGATGCATACTCCTTGAAGATCCTTGTCATTTGATAGTTGTTTCACTGATTCTGGGACTTGAACCGCCAAAGAAGACAAAAAATCATAGGAAGGGAATTGCTCCTTAGCAATTAATAGAAACTCATCGAATGAGTCGGTGCTGATCCAAGATCCAGATGTTAAAATATTATCTTCTATTGCTTTCAAGGCGGCATCCTTCTTTGTTGACAGATCATCTTGTTCCGGAACAGCATTTTTTCTTCTCTTTAAAGAATGATTTCTTTTTTTAACAGGTACATTTTGAGCTTTAATGATATAATCTGGTTCTCTAATTTTCATGTTTCGTGCCAAGCGACTGTCCACAATTTCTGGCAATAAACAATCACGATAAAACCGTTCTAATTGCGCTTTCATTTTGTTCTCCCAAAAGTTGTCGTCCCTCTCAATACGAAGTACTTTCATTCCCTTTGGTGTCCATAAAACAAAGAGGCAGTACTTTCGGTTCGTTATGTGCAGTTGGCCCTGTATCTGGTAGTAGTAGTTGTGATTTTGATTTATGCCATCCCCGCTTTCCGTATAGATGTCTTTTACAGCCTTTATGTGTTTGATAGCTTCAGCTGGGGTGTAACATCTTGCGCTATATGGACATTTAATTTCCAAGACTCCGTCTGTGTCAATTAAACCATCTGGAGTTGCACACAAATAATCAATTTTCTCATCTATGATTAGACCATTCCTTTGAATCACGACGTTTTGGTCTTTGTAAAGTTGTTTTACTGACATTTTTTCGTTTGCAATCCCATATTTACATGCAGGAGAATTTATCACTTTAGGAACGACTATGCTCTCAACTAGTTTGCTGCAATTCGTTCTGTCCAATCTCTTACATACCGCTCCAAAACGTGAGGCACTCAACATTTTACATCTCAGTTGCATCCAGCGCTCACTCCCGGATTGTTGAACAGTCTCTTCGCTGATTGCCTTTCTGTCCTTCTGATTATCAGCCAGTGTTTTTAAATGTTTTGCCTTCGCTTTTGCTAAAGCCTCTTTATCTAAATCTGGTTTATTACAGTTTGGACCATAATCATCATTTTTTGTATGCTTCTTTTCTCGTCGTTCATATTGCTTTGGCTCAACAGACTCTAATTTTCTTTTCCGATGTTTTTGAGTTCTTTTTACTGCACCGATTCGGCGGTCCTCTAAATCGGAAATAATCTTGGACGTCGCCTTACTCATAGTTCGATTTAAAGAGGATAGAACTCGTTGGTTATTGTATTGCACCACACTTCCCGCAGATCTTGTCAAATATGACTCCCTCCCGGAATAAAAACATCTTTTTCCTCCCACAAATTTGCACACGATTGAATTGCATGTTTCGACAGAGTTGCTAGTCTTCTTTTCTAATAAGCTGTTTGAGTGTGCACTTAAATAGTTTGTAGCCGTCATTATATCTGCAAATATTCCCTTCTCTTTTAAAGCTGGGACGTAGTTCGTTTCTTTTTTTTTCATTTTTTTATCACATTCATCATCATATTGTGAGTGATCTCCAAAAATGTGGGCAGGTATGTTGTCAATGTCTCTCATTAAGCAATCGATTTTTTCCGTTTTTTTTAGATCTTCGTTTATTCTTCTATCGATTGCCGAAATTATGCACTGTCGAATAGTCATAATGTTCTCTTTAACCAAAGTACGGAGATGCGCAAATCCGCGTCCTGGAGATTTTGAAGCCTCCAATAATTTCTTAATATAATTGCGGAATAAGTGGTTGGTGCATTCTATTTTCCTTACAACGATTCCATATTTCTCATACGGATTGAGCTGTAAAATTGTATTATACACGCTGCTATCACCATCAGCTATTAGCACCGAATATATAATGCCGTGGTCTAAACTTGCAGCAAACCCTTCAGCTATTATATCTTTCTCCATACTACTTGAACACTGATCCCTATCAAAGTTCTTGTAGCATTTGTGTTCTTTCGGTTCTTGATTTTGTTTTTCTGCTCTATCACAAATGCAGCAATATTTATTTTTCACTCCAAAATATAAAACTTTATTGGTATGTAATCCAATTATGAAGGCCACACCTGACAAAGCATCGTAGTTAGTTCCGTACGATCTTTTGGACCATGTAGCGTCGCATATTACTGGTATTTTAGGAATACCCTCATCAGTTACATCTCTTCTCAAAATTGCTAATTTCTTCTCTGCTTCAATATTTTTTTCCATATCTTCTAATGCTGCCTGTTGGAAAAAATTATTTAAGTCTTCGTGGTGCTTTCTGTATGTTTTTGAATCCATGCACGGCACATTCATTGCTGCTAACATTTGTTCTAATTGGTAGAACCCTGTTCCTGTCACAATTGTTCCAATCACTGCAGCTTCGTTAACGTTTTCTGTGTTTGTCCAAGTATCGAATTCCATTCCGCACAATGTACATTTAAACCAAATGTGTTCTCTTAAACCTCGTGAAGTTGTTTTCAGAATTTTTAAATCTTTAAAATTGCAATCGAAATTACTGTGGCTGTCGAATTTTTCATGCAAATTTTTAAAGAAATACTCTATGTTAACTAATCTTGATCCAAAACACTCGAAATTCTCCTCGTCTTCATTTCCGTTGCTCTCCTCGGTGATAAGTTTATAGGCTAGAATTTCTTCTTCCTCTGTGTTTCTGGAATTCCTAATAATATACATGTCATCCACTGCATTTTTCCCGCTGTCCTCTCGCATAATATTATTATCACCATTATTTCCGCTCATATTCAATGTGTTAAATTTGTCCTTCAATCCTTCTTCAACATCATCAAAGCGTTCTAATTTTTTGTCAGTTTGTTCCTCAAGATCAACTTCCATTGATTCTACTTCTTCAAATTCAGTTGGTTGCACTTCTTCATCCATATCTTCCTCCATGTTTCTTGTATCGTTATCCTCAATTCTCTTTTCCAGTTCACTTTTGACATTGCGCCGCCTTTAAAAAAAAAATTCTTTGCTAACAAAAATGTTGCCATTTTGGATCTACATCCCCACCAGTGCTACAAGCAATAAAGGCATGTGCAGTAGTGTTTTCAACATTTACTTAAAATAGTGGGTTTACATTCCGTAGAGAATGAAGGCATTTTATAATTTTTTTTAAAATCTTGTTTTGTCAGCCATTTGGGAGGGTGATTCTGTGTAAAGGGCAGGAGCCCAAAAATGAAGACAAGTGTTTTTCGAGGGCCAAAAAATAGTAGGTTCATATTCGGTTGAGAAAGTGTCATTTTATAATTTACTTTTTAATTGAAAATTGTACAGGACAATTTTCGCAAGACACAACTTTTCTTTAATCGTAAACTCTTAATTCACAAGAAAAACATAAAGGAAAATTCGTTGCAGTGAAAAATTTTGGGAGCTAAAATTTCTCTCTTGAGGAGATAATATTTACCTCAAATAGGGAGAAAAAGTGTAGTCTGCTTCTAGTGTGTTGAAATTAAAGATACAAGTTTCTCAGAAAATATAAATGCTCATTAAATTATAGGCAAAAATAAAAAAAAACAATATTTCATTTCAAGTAAATAAATAATTTTGTACATCACCTCTTCTGGAAATATTCAAATAATAAAACACTTTACCATTTTGACACCTTGATATTTGTGTCTTTCTCAAACGCATACAAAGAAACATAAAATAGAAGAAGACAAGAAGAGGAACATCACAAAGTAAATATCAGAATCAGGGTTCTGTAGTAAAGCATTACTATTATTGCAAATGAATAATAGATTGCACTTGCACAATCTTAAAAAATTGTCAAATTAATAATAAAAAAAGCGAAAATAAGTAATTTGTTAAAGCCAACTAACCTTCAAAGATTGACCACCAATCAGAGGGGGTCACGTGCTTTTCCGCACGAAAATCAAATCACTCTTGTTGAGTTAAAGATTATATATGTACATACAAGTACAAAAATCAAAAGTTTAAATAAAAATAATCGATTAATAATCGTACACACAGGGTTGTGCAGTGACGCGTCAATCGAGCTTTTTACATATACCTTTCCCATCCAAATATCAAGTGCAAACAAATGTACACCGAGAAACATAAATGCTGTCTTTCCAAATCCCACTCCAGTAACCTCCCTTCATCTTTTTAAAGCTAATATAATATAAAAGACTGTTTAAATAATAGCCATTTTTACATTTCAGCTAAAAATCTAATGAAAATAAAAAAATTACTGTATAATATTGGTTAGCCTGCAAAAAGACTAAATTTTCAAAAAATCAAACGTATTTTTTACAAACAAATGTAAATTGCAGCTAGAAATAAAGCACTTTTGTTGCTTTTACTAAAAAAATTAAATGGCAAATTTTGATTTACTAGGATAAGATATGGATAAGATGGAGAAGATATTACATAAATAAATTCATGAAAAATTATTAATTTTTTAAACAGCTGTTCAAGTTTTCAAAAAAAAAAAAAAAGGTCATCACCTTGACTGTTTGTTGAAAACCCCCCCCCCCCCGAAGTTTTTTTCTGGCTACGGCCTTGGTTATAACGCTCTTTCGATTAGTCATATTGTTTTTTACGAGAAAAAATTTTTTGATCCCTAAAAATGGAAAATAAAAATAAAAATGACTTTTTCTTCAAAAAGGACAATTTTTAATTCTTTTTTTTTTTTTTTAAATGAAAGCCCTACTTTTTTCCTATAAAAAATCTTTGGAGTAAAATGTTGGATGAGAACTCCTAATCATCGAAAATAAATGTTGAATAGAACCTAACGCATGTGACGCTCGCTGCCACTAGCACACACTGTGTCCAAAAGCACTATTTTTGATAAAAATCAGCCGAAAACTCAAAAATGAACCGATTTTAATTATTTTTTTTAAATACTCAAAAATGTTTGTACTATAACGCTTAACTGCTACAAAATCAAGATTTTTTTTATAAACTAAAATAAATGTTAATAACTTTTAAAAAGTAAAAAATTGATTTTTGAGAAAGTGATTTCCAGATACTTTGATGCAAAAAACTATATAAACTTATATATTTTACACACAAATTTTGTCTAAAATATTGTTAAATGGTTCCAGTTATAACACAACAATTTTTAATTTGTTTAAACAACCTTAGTTAACAAATAAATAACTTCCAAACTTTTCCTACCTTAAACTTCGTTTCTTTTGTAAAACTAATTAATTACTATTGGCCTAGAGTTTTAATACAGTTGGGGATAATTTCTAACAATTTTTAAATTGTTTAAACAATCTTAGTTAACAAATAAATTACTTTTAAAGTTTTCTTTATTTAGATCTTGTTTTTTTGTGAAATTAATTAAATACTATTGGTCTAATATTCTAATACAGTTCAGGTTGTTTATTATCAATTTTTAAATTGTTTAAACAATCTTAGTTAATAAGTAAATTACTTTGAAAATTTTCTTATAAATCTAGGCCAATAGTTATCAGTTAAATTTAAAAAAAAAACGAAATATAAGTGAGGACAACTTTCCAAGTAATTTATTTGTGAACTAAGATATTGTTTAAACAATATAATAATTATTACTGAACATCTTAAACTCTATGATAAATCAAGGCCAAAAGTTATCAGTTAAATTTGCAAAACAAACGAAATCTAAGTAAAGAAAACTTTCAAAGTAATTTACTTGTTAACTAAGATTGTTAAAACAATTTAAAAATTGATAATAAACAACCTGAACTGTATTAGAATATTAGACCAATAGTAATTAATAAATTTCACAAAAAAACAAGATTTAAATAAAGAAAACTTTAAAAGTAATTTATTTGTTAACTAAGATTGTTTAAACAATTTAAAAATTGTTAGAAATTATCCCCAACTGTATTAAAACTCTAGGCCAATAGTAATTAATTAGTTTTACAAAAGAAACGAAGTTTAAGGTAGGAAAAGTTTGGAAGTTATTTATTTGTTAACTAAGGTTGTTTAAACAAATTAAAAATTGTTGTGTTATAACTGGAACCATTTAACAATATTTTAGACAAAATTTGTGTGTAAAATATATAAGTTTATATAGTTTCTTGCATCAAAGTATCTGGAAATCACTTTCTCAAAAATCAATTTTTTACTTTTTAAAAGTTATTAACATTTATTTTAGTTTATAAAAAAAATCTTGATTTTGTAGCAGTTAAGCATTATAGTACAAACATTCTTGAGTATTTAAAAAAAAATAATTAAAATCGGTTCATTTTTGAGTTGTCGGCTGATTTTTATCAAAAATAGTGCTTTTGGCCACAGTGTGTGCTAGTGGCAGCGAGCGTCACAGGCGTTAGGTTCTATTCAACATTTATTTTCGATGATTAGGAGTTCTCATCCAACATTTTACTCCAAATATTTTTTATAGGAAAAAAGTAGGGCTTTCATTTAAAAAAATAAAAAAAAAATTAAAAATTGTCCTTTTTGAAGAAAAAGTCATTTTTATTTTTATTTTCCATTTTTAGGGATCAAAAAATTTTTTCTCGTAAAAAACAATATGACCAATCGAAAGAGCGTGAAAAAATCTATCAAAACTGATATTACAAGAATTTTTTCAATTTAAATTATAAGAACAAAATTTTATCAAAGTAAACAGTTTTTTAAAAAAATCAAAAATTTCATCCCCTCCCCCAATCTTAATATTTGTTCTATAGTCAAGATTTTTTTTTATTCATTACTATTCAATAGGACAACATTTTGTCCAAGTTTCAGCCCGATAGAATATACTTGCTTTTCGGACCTGTGACACTTGAGAAATAATCCCCCACATCTGGACACTTGCTTAAAAATAAAAATTTACGCTTTTTAGATGACAATGAGTCGATTTAGACTATTTTTGGAAAATCGAAAATCTTAACGATCACAAAGCTTCCTCTACAAGGAAGCAAAAATATTAGATCATATATGCATATTCTTACCTCATCCTACATTTATATGACTTTGAAAGTCTTTTTCCTGAAGTCCGGTAATGTCCCTCACTTTTTTGCTGGCCTACCATTTTTGTATATGAAATAAAATTAAAAAAAATTTTTATATATTTAACGTTTTGAATCTTTACAATAGGATTAAAAAGTAATCGCGATCTAATAACAAAACAAAAAATCTAATAAACAAATCCAAAACACGTTTTTCTTTCAATTATCTAACACTCATTGTTTTTCGATGAAAAAACGAATCACAGTTTGTATATTTTTTCACTCGAAGAGGTTGACAATTTTGAAAACCACACATAAGGTTTGAAATTTTCAGAAAAACCACTGTAAATTCACTGACAAGAAATTAGTTTGACCTAGATCTGATGAATGACTTCTTGGTTCTGATCCAAAAAGAAAATTGTTGGATGCAAAGTACCAAAGCAAATCATTTCAGTTTGAGAGGCGGTCATAAGGAACAAGGATTTGATTTTCAGTAGGGACAGTTTTGAACCAATCAGGAAACTCCATAATATGTACAAAAGAATGGTTTTACTCAACTGACAAATGTATAGCTCTTTATAAGTAGCCCGATCGTAAAACCACATGCTAATTCTAATTATATTGAAGCAATCATTACAAATGATTCGGTCGTAATTCTTGTTTTTAGTGTAGGTATCAATAACTTAGAATGAAATAACTTACCTAATAACCGTACTGTAAATTTTGAAAGCAAATTTACACTTTAGGCAAACTATATTGCATTGAGAATGATCAACAGCAACAACGGGGAGTGTCAAAAGCACGCACATAAATGAAAAATGAATAAATTTGATCGAAATATTGCAAAAATTATTTTAAAAAGTTGAGAAAAAATGTAAAATTTGTACCACTTTTTAAGTACAATCTCCCCAAATAGCACTGAATATTCCATTTATATTGATGGAATATTCTATTGGAACATAGAATTCATTGGAATTCTCTTCTTCTTCTCATTGGAACATATTCATATTCCGGGAATGTAGAAATATCCGACTACTAGAATATTCCTGTTTTACATTCCTGGAATATTAAAAAATAATTCTAATGAAACGTGTGATAAATATTCTCATTGAATATGCCGAGAATATTTCTACAGAATATACCTGAAATATTCCTACGGAATATACCCAGTGGAATATATCAAGAATATTGCAGCAATATTCCATTGGAATAAAAGAAGGGAAGAAGAAAAATATTTTTAATTACTAAGAATATTTTTGTGGAATATATCAGGAATATTGCAGGAACATTCCATCAGAATATTTATAAACTTTTAAAAGCAATGAATAAAATATTTTTAATATTTCTAAATTTACTAATTCTTATTAGAATTATTTACTATTCTATTTGTACTCCTTATAACAAATTAAAAATTCTAAACGCGACGGGAGAAGTTGGAAACGTTTTTGGTTTAGGGTTCGAATCCTCCGGTCGCGTTTAGAATTTTTAATTTTTTATAAGGAGTACATATAGTATAATAAATAATTCTAATAAGAATTAATAAATTTAGAAATATTAAAAATATAATTTTTTTATTCCTTTTAAAAGTTTATGAATATTCCAATGGAATATTCCTGCAATATTCCTGATATATTCCACAAAAATATTCCTAGTAATTAAAAATATACTTTTTTTCTTCTCTGTTTTTTATTCCAATGGAATATTCTTGCAATATTCTTGATATATTCCACTGGGAATATTCCGTAGGAATATTTCAGGTATATTCTGTAGGAATATTTCAGGTATATTCCGTAGGAATATATCAGGTATATTCCGTAGGAATATTCTTGGCATATTCAATGAGAATATTTATTACACGTTTCGTTAGAATTTTTTTTAATATTCCGCTGGAATATTCCAGGAATGTAAAAAAGGAATATTCTAGTAGTCGCATATTTCTATATTCCCGGAATATGAATAGAATATTCCTTTGGAATATTCTCAATGTTGCAATGGAATATTCCTGGAATATGGATGGAATATTCAGTGCTATTTGGGAAATACCTCAAAAAAGTAACTTTAAGAATTACATGCTTTTAAAGTTAATTTTGAAACTTTTTTTCTTAAAATAACTCAAAAAGTGTAGAAGTTTTATTAAGTAAGATTTACTTTAAAAAGTAACGTTTTTTGTAAATCTACAGTTTTGTAAAATTTCAGTGTTTTACTTTCAAAATCAGTGGGGCTATTTTGTGCACAACTTTGAGTTTGTATAGGGTAAGTCTGGGGGAGATGGCCATAGTTTCTAAAAAGGTCCGTAAAAAAAACATTTTTATATTGATGTTTATTGTTAATTAAACATTGACCATCTAACTTTAGAAGAACTATAAATAATATAAAATATTTTAATGTAAACAATCATAAAATTAATGTTTTGTAAAAAGTACGATTGGCAATCTGTCCTTGAGTATCTGTGTAAGATAGCCATAAGTGTGAGGGAGAGTTGGCCGCACCTATTATTTAAGTAAATAAAAATAATATATCATTTTGAGTTCCCTACATGAAAGAATAATTAAAACAAAACAAAAAAGTCTTTTCTTAAAGAATAGCACCACAGTAAATAGATTTCTAAACAAGTTGACATTTTTCAGTACTGGAGTAATAGACAAATTAAAAAGGAAGTATTATATTTAATTTTTAATTCTTTTTCGGCAAAAACTTTTTTTCCCCTTTGCATCTAGATGCAGAACGAATAAATTGAGTATAGAATAAGTGACTTTTTAATTTAATTTCTCTAAAATATTTGAATTGAAAAAATACGAAAATAAGCATTATTCTAAAAAAAGAACACTTTAACAATCAGTAAAATGAACCCATTGATGTTTTCGAGCACTAGTCAAAGAAATACACAAGGATTTCAAGTACTTTTTTATTTTTTTATTATTAAGTTTTTGTTGTTGCTTTCACGCACAAAAAGTAAGCAAAATAACCAATAATATTTGATATTAAGCAAATTTTGTAAAATATTTGAATTGGTCATCTATCCCTTCTAATATCCCCCCAGGTTTCCCCGAATATTTAAATAAATAAAAACTTTTCATGTATAATTCTGACGTTATTACAAAGCTTGGCTCATGCACAGTTCCATAAAATACGAAAATAAGCTCTCTAAATCTGAATTAGTTAAAAATAACTAATTTGAAAGCAAAAACTCAGTCACTAGTTCAAATAGTTATATTTTTACTAATCATTTAGTAAAAAATAACTAATTATTAGTCAAACTCATTATTAGGTTATGTCAAAATAACTAATATTTTAGTAAAATTCTGTTTACTAATTCAATTAGTCGAATTTTAACTATTTTTTAGTTATGTTTTTACTAACAATGAGTCATTTTTTTACTAATAATTAGTTATTTATATTATTATAGCCGAGACACTACACTAGTGAATTCCTTTGTAATTTTTCGCGCTTAATCCGAATCCGAAGTCAGAAGTGTCAGATTAGCTAAAATTTTTGAGATAACCTCAAAAAACGGCTCAAAAACACGTATTAGAGCAAAATTAAAAAAAAAAATTTACCCAGACAATACACTAGTGTATTTCTATGTATTTACACTAGTGAATTCCTGTGTAATTTTTCACGCTGAATCTAAATCTGAAGTTAGAAGTATCAGATTGGCTTAAGTTTTTGAGATAACCTCAAAAAACGGCTCAAAACACGAGTTAGAGCCAAATTCCAAAAAAAATTTCGCCGAGACACTACACTAGTGAATTCCTTTGTAGTTTTTCGCGCTTAATCCGAATCCGAAGTCAGAAGTGTCAGATTAGCTAAAAATTTTGCGATAGCCTCAAAAAACTGCTCAAAAACACGAAGTAGAGCAAAATTCAAAAAAAAAATTACACAAGATTTCACTAGTGTAGTGTCTTCCCACATAACACATAATATTGCAGCAACATTACTGCAACATTTTTTTGAAACATTTGAAATATTCCCATGTAACATTGCAATAATATTCCAGGAATATTGTTATGTCCGACTCATGAAATATTCCAAAATAACATTGCAGCAATATGTCAATGAAATTTTATAAAATAATTTACTTGAATGTCTCAGAAATATCACAATGAAATTTGCTCAAATATTACCTTGAAATGTTATTGAAATATTATTTTAAAATAATATACAATTTTAACAAAAAAAGTTTTTCAAATATTTTTGTTATTTCCACTAATTATTTTGCAATATCAAAAGAATTATTTAATTTATGTGAAGCATAACAATTTCTACATAAAAAAATTAATTTATTTTCTAATTATGTTTTTCAGGAATTTGAAAATTATTTTATTATTTCGTTATACAAAACCAAACTAAACAATAATTAGAATAAGAACATATTTCTTCGTTAAGCAATACTTAAGTGAATCAATATAATAATTATAATAATAATTGTCACTATAATTATTATTCTTATGTTAGCGGTCAAATAATAGTAACTAAAAAAAATTTTAAAGTATTTAGATAAATTGCTTAAGTATTAATCAGTTGAGAATTGCATTTATTTATCTTCTTCATCATCAGCATCAGTTTCTCCCAATTTTTCATTTCTTGGGCTTCTCACTTTTTCGTTTTTCGAATTTTCCACTTTTTTGTTTTTCGGGTTTTCCACTTTTTTGTTTTTCTGTTTTTCCACTTTTTTGTTTTTTGGGGTACCATCTTCGCTATCTCCATCTTTTGCTCTACAGAATAAAATATTAGTATTATTATCATGTTCTTCAAAAACAAAAATTTTTTTTTACTAACCAGTACAGGCCATCTAACAAATTATTTTTTTTACTAAATCGGCGAAAAGTTAATTATTTACTGATGAAGCGAATTATTACTAAAAATTTGTGAAAAATAAATTATATTGTTAGAAAGCTGGTCATTTTTACCCAGTAATAATTGATTTTCAGTTAAATTGATATTAAGAATAAAATAAAAAGAAAATATATTTTACTTTCATTATTATTTTTGAAGTGAGATTTTACTTCAAAGAATTTTAAAACGTAATGTAAATTTAAAAAAAAATAATAAAAATAAAATAATAAAAAGTTTTTAATTAATAAATTTTTTTTAATGTAAAAAGAATTTAAAAAATTCTTTTAAGTTTGTCAAAATAACATAAATAAAAACTATAAACAATGTTAGCAAAAATGACTTCCTTACAACTCTCTAGTCAGTCTGGTTTTAGCTTGAGCAAACCACGTAGAACCGATATTCTTAATTGTATGATCAACTTCTTTTGGGCAAGATACTTTCACGCTTCCTGCAAAAAATAAAATATGGAAATCCCTAAAATGCTTATGAAATGTTTTTTGCCCTGTATATTCAAATATTAAAATTTATTTGAATTAAGAAAAAAATTTCTTTTACTCCATAAAACTTTTTTTAATAAAAAAAAACTTATTTCAAAATAATTGCGTTTCCAGATAGCTTATAACTAAAAATTATTCAAATTTAAAAACTAATGGTTCTTCTATTTTGTCTTACTAATAATCAAGTTTGCAAAGTTGGTATTATTCAAAGGCAGCTTGGACTTCTTTCCTGACCAACTGTATAGGAGAGCGACCTTATTTGTAAAAAGTTTGCTGCATACATTAGCCACAATATTTTTGATATCTCTACCACCAATGGATCCTAATGCGTTTATCTGAAATACATTACATTATGCAAAATGTTTTTCAAACATAAAATGTTTCACGAGTATTCTTAAACATTTTTTAATTATTTGGAACCTATTAATTAATTAATTAAATATAATAATTGAAAATAACATAATTTAAAACCTTTATATAAATGTAATATAATATAATCATAATAGTATTTAATTTATATAATATAAATTATATTATACTATTTATATATATTATATATTAATATATTATTGTTAATATATTATTATTATTATTATTTTATTATTATTGGTTCGCGTATATAAATTAATAATCTACTGACCATTCTGATTTTTAAATTCTTATCATGCAATTTGTCACTTATAGCAATTAGATCCTTTTTAGTATTAATAGGCAAATTCGGACAATTTGGGGAATCGAAGAATGATTTATCATTTGTAG
Organism: Ganaspis brasiliensis; assembly: GCA_037103525.1. Classification (NCBI taxonomy): domain Eukaryota; kingdom Metazoa; phylum Arthropoda; class Insecta; order Hymenoptera; family Figitidae; genus Ganaspis; species Ganaspis brasiliensis. The sequence continues at coordinate 462,917 of JAZKLR010000344.1, read as the reverse complement.
ATCCGCAACTACTTTGTGCCGGAATTTTAATGTTTCTAAGAAGTAAGATTATTTCATTCAATTTTGATAATACTAATTCTTCACTTGATAAACCTGTTAAATAAACAAATTTTAATATCCAATTTTCTGATGAAAGTTGGTTTAAAGAAGTCATTCAATCTACGAATGTTTAAATGAGTCTTTAAATGAGTTTTTGTTATATATATTACCTGATTTTCGATCTTGGTATTCAAGGCTTGCCATAGCGTTCTCCATATTTGATAAAACTTTACTTTTGGGTGCATTTGAAATTTTATTATTATCAGATGACGTGGCTGCATGTGTGATGTCATTTAAGTCTTGCATTTTTTGAGATGATGTGTTTGGAGCAAAAACATCTTTGGTTTGAAATCCTACAAATAAATATTTTTTTTTTAATACTTAAATTGAAAAAAAATTTAAGTAAAATAAATTTCAAAAGCTAAACTTGTTCCAAAACAATAATTAAAAATGATCTTAACTGACTACCAGATAAAATCTGTCGGGTTGTATTTTTTATATTCAAATCGGTAAATTTCAGGGCCAAAAGAAAAATATAATCATGTAAAATAATTTTCAGACTTAAATTAAAAATTTAATTTTAATTGACAATGCTATCTTGAAATTTACTAATAATACTAGTTTTTTAATAGCGAATCTTATATTACTAAAATCTAGCACAGAATTAATTAATTTAAAAATAATTTTTTTTTTAAATAAATATTATTAGTCGATATGTTTAAAAAGTAAACAAAAATTATAATAATAAAATTAATATATAAAGTTAACACAATAAATTTTATATATACAGTTTAAATAAATATTTAAATTTTGGATTTGATTGAAAAACTAACCCTTTTGCTTCGAATTTTTCAATGAATCTTGTTTTGCAAATTCCATTACGTCGGATGATGAACCATCAGAAATTAGATCTGGTTTGGCAGATTCGTCATTACGAATTTCTTTCAACAGGTCACTTACGGATCTTTTGTCACTAAAATCTGAAACAAATATCAATTACAAAATTAATTACTTTAAAGTAATTTATTTATTTTATATATTTATTTTAAATAAATTAACAGTCAGAATTTCAATAAACTTAACATAATAAATTTAATATATATATATATATATATATATATTATAAATATTTACTTCTTTTATTAAATTAATACACTAACCACTTTGTTTTGAACTTCTTGGTGATCCCAGTGTTGAATCATCAGAAATTGGTTCCCCAGTGGCAAATTCATCAATGCGAATTCCTTTCAAGAGATAGTCACTTGTGGATTTTGATGATTTTTGTTTACTAAATACTGGAAAAAATAATATTAATTCTATGATACAATTTGAATTAAAAGTCAAGAAAAAGGAATGTTTTAATATTGTACATTTATTTCAAATAAATGAATCTTAGTAAATCTTTCTGTAAAGTTATCTCAAATATTATTTAAATTAATCAATAAAGTTAACACGTTAATAAATTTAATACTTATATTGTAAATAAATGTTTACGTATTTAATTTGGTTAAAAAACTAACCCTTTTGTTCTGAATTTTTTGATGATCCCGGTGTTGCGAATTCAGTCGCAGGTTGATGAGTACGAAAACGTTTCATGGGTGGCAATGGGATGCGAGGTTCTTGTATTTGATCATCGATTATTTGAGGCTTTTGTCTTTTCTTTTCTACCGAGAAGATTTTTTCTAATTTTTTATCATCTTTAAAAGAAGCATTTGGTGGAGTTGGCGATGAAATCACTTTAGCACGACCGTTTCTAGATCTTTTATAATTTTCGGAGTAGTTATCAACTACGTCGCTGTCAATTTCTGACATAACTAATGCTTCGAGCAATTTTTCTCTTCCCTTTTCGAATGTGTCTAAGAATAAAAAATAAATAAATGTAAAAATAAATTTAAACAAAATCACTATTCTACTTTTATAAAAAAAAAATAAATTAAATAATTACAGAACTTAAAAAAATTATGGGAAAAAAATTAGAATATTATTATAAAAATTATTTTTTTAACTTGTGAATTGGTGTATAAATGGATGGATTTTGATTAAAAAAATTCACCTGTGTCATGTTTGTGTTATATAATATTATTATAAACAGGTTTTCTTATTTCATCCAAAATATGAATACTTACCAGTTCTTTTTAAAAATTGGCGGACATCGTACTGTCTCCAAGTTAATTCTGGGTCTACTAATTTTAAGACCATCTCATTTAGTTTGGAAGCTCTGTCAAAAGGCGGATAGTAACATTTGCATTCTCCATTTTCTAGATTAATAATCCATTTTGTCGGCACTAATACAACTCCGTCTTCTAAATCTACTACAGAAAACGGCATGTTCTTTCTCGTATTTTATATTATAAAATACAACTAAAATAAATCGCGCTCCGAAAAATATTCGTATACGTCAATTCTGTTGTTTGTTTTAATGAAGTGAAGTATATTAAGGTAAAACATTTGAATATTGTTTAATCATAACGGACAACTGAAAAACCGATGACAGCGCTTTAATGGAATTTTATTTATACTAATTTAAATTCTATTAATAAAGTTCTAAAAATATAAAGAAGAATTTATTTGAATAAAATGTAAATAAATATATGAATAAAATTTAAATAAATATTTGAATTGTTAAAAATTTGGAAGTTATCTTCATACGCACTTTTTACAGAGGTAAGTAATAGTTTTGATACTAATAAGTAGCCTATATTGAAACATAAAATTTTTGAAAATTCTACTTATTTAATTTTTAAATGTATTTTTATAATGCCTTATTCGTGTTTAATTAACTTTTGATAATTATTATATATAATAAAATAATTAAAAATAAAACCACAGAATGAAAAATGGAAAATTAACTTATTAAAATTTATTTAAAAATGAGTTTTTTTAATTTTTACATGTGCAGTGTAAAAGAATATATGGCGGTAATTTTGTTTAAAACTCTATCTTGGACAGATAATAAATAAATAATTAATAAATGAATCCATATTACGATAGCTTAAATTTAAAAAATAGGGTGCAGTGTTATATAAACCTTCTTTGAGTTTCTTTGAGTGGCATTATATTTATAATTATTGCTAGTTTAAGAAAAGTTTTTAGTATTTCTTTTTAACTAGAAATCTAATTATGATATTATCAATCTTCTGACAATTGATTTCTCAAGGATTTATTTTTTATAATTGTATGTGTTTCTTTCAGGTTATGAATCTATTTTTGTAGCTTGATCCATCATGCCAAAAGTAAGCTCTCAAAATAGTTATTCTAACAGACATATTAGGCGTTTACGAGACAACCTTACAAAATTGGATTTAAAACGCCTAAACTCTCAGAAATATAACATATATGCAACGGAAGACAATACCGAGGATTTAAACACAACTAAAAATGTTGCTTTTAGCGAAATTATGGAAAATGACTACGAATATATTCCTACAGATGTGCCACTTGAGAATGAATATGAATATATGAAGATGATAGATCCAGATGCAGAAAATGAAATTGATAATACGATTATTATTCAAAGTACAGAAGACAAAAAAGAAGTAAAAGTAGGAGTTGAAGTAGAAAAAATAGTACAAGCAAGAGTAGGAGTAGAGGGAGAAGAAGTAGACGAAGAAGAAGATGAGTTGGAAAAACTTTTGGATTTTGATTTCGAATTTGAAGATGAACACAATATTTCAGATAGTGACAGTGATTGTGAGGAAGAAAACATTGTATCTAGTTGTTCTGAAGATGAAATAGAAGAGAAGAAAGAAGAAAAGCAAAATAAGAATAACAAATTTAAAGCAGCTTTATGTCAATGGGCATTGCTATATAATATCCCTTTAATTGCACTTACTGCACTTCTTCTGATTTTATTAACATTTACAGATTACATACTCCCACGCACGGCTCGAACTTTATTGAAAACACCTAGAAATACAGAAACTACAATTTTGTCAGACGCTGGAGAATATTTACATCTAGGTTTGATGAGGGCGCTGCAAGCTATTTTAAAAATTCAAAAATACAAGGGAATTTACAAGAATAATTTAAATTTGTATATTAACATCGATGGTCTACCAATATACAAAGGTTCAAAGAAATCTTTGTGGTTGATTTTATGTTTGGAAGTAAATTCAAAGAGCGTTTACTTGATTGGAGCCTACTTTGGTGAACATCATCCTGCTAATTCGAATGAGTTTTTGTCACAATTCTTCGAAGAAGCCAAATCATTCTGTGAAACCGGCATCATCTTTGAAGGTCGAAGAATTACTTTAAATATTCATGGACTCATTTGTGATGCTCCAGCCAAAAGTTTGGTGTTGAATGTAAAAGGCCATACTGGATATCATTGTTGTTCCAAATGTACGTACAAAGGAGAAGGAGTTAAACCTCAACAGATTGGAAGAAACAAGAAACAAAAGAGAAGAGTTTGCTTTCCTGGTGTAGGGCCATTCTCCAAAAGGTCAGACTTGGAATTTGCCAGTAACGTATACCTAGGTACCTATCAACAGGGAGAAGCAACCGTTTTAACCCAAATTCCTAGATTTGGTGCTGTGTCTAATGTCCCGATTGATTATATGCACTTGGTCTTATTAGGAATAATGAAAAAACTAATTCTTTTATGGTTAGCAGGTCCTACTAAAGTCAGGCTTTCTTCGTCAGATATTGATAAGATTTCAATTAATTTAATAGAATTAAAGAAAAGTCAACCAAGTGAGTTTGCAAGAAAACCAAGATCATTAAGGGATGTAAAATATTGGAAAGCAACAGAGTTCAGGAACTTCTTGTTATACAGTGGTCCAATCGTTCTAAAAACTGTAATGAAAGAAGAATTCTATACAAATTTTTTGGCTCTTCATGTAGCATTAACTATTATTTCAAGCCCAATTTTTATTAAAATTCCAGGAGAAATCGATTATGCACAAGAACTCATTGAATATTTCATTACAACTTTTGAGATTATCTACGGAAAAGAATTCATGTCATACAACTTCCATAATTTACTTCATCTTTGTGAGGATGTTAAAAAATATGGACCTGTTGATCAATTTAGCGCGTTCAGATTCGAAAATCATATGACAACAGTGAAAAAGAAATTAAGAAAAACTAATAAACCTTTGCAACAATTAGCAAGAAGACATTGCGAAGAACAAGCTGTTGAAGAAATAAATACTAATCAACCAGATATAGTACTAAAAAATGTTCATTTTGAAGGTCCTATGATTAATAATGGCTTGAAGATAAAAAAACAATATAAGATACTTACAAATAAATCGTTTTCAATTGATTGTAGTAGCTCAAGAAACAATCGCGTGTTGTTAAAAGATGGCTGTGTTGCAACAATTGCAAATATCATCGAATCAGAAGAGGGTAGTATTTATTTAATTGGAAAAAAACACATTCCCAGGGGATCTCTATTCGTAACTCCTTGTGACTCGAGTGATTACAATATACAAAGAGTTTCAAACAATGATGATACATATTTTTATTCATGGCCTCTATCCGAATTAAAATCAAAAATGTGGAAGATTCGTGAAACAAGACAAGTGGCAGTCGTGTTTCCAGTACTGCACACAACTGTTTGCTAGTTACAAGTAATTTAAATATTTCTAGTTTTTTATTTATAAATATTATTACAAATAATTTTTTAAACCAGATTCAAATAATTAAATATATTCTCATGCTATTTTTTTCTCCCGAGAAATTATTCCCGGAAAACTCAGGAGAATTTCTCAAGAATTCTTATTAATTTCTTGGAAACTTGTCAAGAAATCCCCGAGAATTTCTCAGAAATTCTCTTTCCTGTTAGTTTTCCTGGAATAATTTTCGAAAAGTTCTCCTGCCTTTAACAACTGATTTGGTTCCAATTTAGATTGTATTGTACAAATAGTTTTAAAACTGAAAATAGTTTAATATTATTTCAGATACAAATATTAGAATCCATTCGTGGAAGGAATTCCAAAAGAGTGATTTATCATTTACGCTAAATGCGTTTTGAAGAAAACTGTTTATTGTCTATTATAACTTAGGAACGAAGTCATAACGTACGAGCTAAACGCCCCAATTTTACAGAATCGATCATTAATGACACAAACTTATAGCTGAACTTTTCAAGTGTAAATAACATGAATTAGATTTACATTCTTCAAATGTATTTTTGATAAAGATACAAGGGCTACCATTTTCATTTTTCGTGATAAAATACTTATTAAGTATTTTACATAATTTTTGTATTTACTAAAAATTGTTGTTCAATAATTTATTTAATTATTTACCCAATTGTACTTAAGAGTCTTCGAAAATAAAGAAATATGTTCAAGGTATAAGAATTCTTCTTAAATTATTTTTTTATAATGAAGAGAAAACACTGTGTTTTTTGATAATGTATTATTTGAATCAGTAAAGAGTAACAAAATAAAAATTACAATTTTTACGAATAAAGTAATTTCAGGATCAATATTCTTTAGAATGTTTATAAACCTTTTTAAAAAAAAAATCGTAATATTTAAAAGAAATATTTCAACAATATTTCAAAGAAACATTTCAGTAATATTTCACTGTGATATTCCTGAGACATTCAAGTAAATTATTTTATAAAATTTCATTGACATATTGCTGCAATGTTATTTTGGAATATTTCATGAGTCGGACATAACAATATTCCTGGAATATTATTGCAATGTTACATGGGAATATTTCAAACGTTGCAAAAAAATGTTGCAGCAATGTTGCTGCAATATTATGTGTTATGTGGGTTGGCGAAATTTTTTTTGGAATTTGGCTCTAACTCGTGTTTTTAACAGTTTTTTGAGGTTATCTAAAAAATTTCAGCTAATTTGATACTTCTGACTTTGGATTCGGATTCAGCGCTAAAAATTACATAGAAATACACTAGTGTACTGTCTCGGTAAATTTTTTTTGGAATTTTCCTCTAATTCGTGTTTTTGAGCCGTTTTTTGAGGTTATCTCAAAAACTTTAGCCAATCTGACACTTCTGACTCGGATTCGGATTAAGCGCGAAAAATTACATAGGAACTCACTAGATTAGTGTCTCGGCGAAATTTTTTTTGGAATTTGGCTTTAATTCGTGTTTTGAGCCGTTTTTTGAGGTTATCTCAAAAACTTAAGCCAATCTAATTCTTCTGACTTTAGATTTGGATTCAGCGTGAAAAATTACACAGGAATTCACTAGTGGTCTTTGCGAATTTTTTTTTGGAATTTGGCTCTAATTCGTGTTTTTGCTCAGTTTTTTGAGGTTATCTCAAAAACTTGAGCCAATTTGATACTTCTGACTTCAGATTCGGATTCAGCGCTAAAAATTACATAGAAATACACTAGTGTATTGTCGCGGTGAAGTTTTTTTGGAATTTTGCTCTAATTCGTGGTTTTGAGCCGTTTTTTGAGGTTATCTTAAAAAATTTAGCCAATCTGACACTTCTGACTTCAGATTCGGATTAAGCGCGAAAAATTGCATAGGAATGCACTAGCGTAGTGTTTCGGCCAAGACACTTTTTTTTTTAAATTTATATTAAACAACAAATTTAGTAAAATATTTGAATTGGCCATCTCTCCCGCATGGCCATCTCCCCCTTGGACTTACCCTAATATGTGGTTGATAAAAAAAAAATACAACTCTTTTTAAGCATTTGTGAAAAAGTTAATAAATAACAACAATAATTTGTTTAAATTAATGATAGAATAATAATTTTATTAATTTTATAATTAAGTGGTTATTTCAAAAAAAGAATGTTGCAAAATTGAGAAAAAACTACAACTGTTTTAATGCATTTTTGAAAAAGTTATTAAGTAACAACAATAATTTGTTTAAATAATTGGTAGAATAATAATTTTTTTAATTTTATCAGTATGTAGTTGATTTTCATGCATTGTTGAAAAACCTTTTAAATAATAACAATAGTTTGTTTAAACAATTGTTAACGTCTTAATTTGATAATAAATATATATTTATAATTCTAATGAGCGTCAAAAGTCAAGAAGTTAAAAAAAATGGAAAAACACTAGATTTATTTGTCTGATAGAAAGTATATTAAGTATAGAAAGATTATACTAATTTCGTATCAAGTTTCTCCATTAATCTGGAGATTAGAAAAGAAATAATGATGTTTTGAAATTATTATTTCTTGACAAAGGGCTACTAGATTTACAATACCCCGACAGCATGGGGCTCAACTACAGATTTATCGGAAGGGGGCGGGTCGCCGAGGAGAAGACTTTACCTGGGGCTATCGTCACTTGAGTCCCGGTACCTGTGTTACCATTTCCCATTATTCTACTAACACTCATCTGCTTTCTAGTAATAAGTAGACTTGACCAAGAACTCGAGTTAGATTTTATGACAGGGCGGGCAAGTAGAAATAGAAAATGTAAATAGAATTTTATTTATATTCTTGGGTCAAACCATTTTATTTCGCCTAATGTATTTTTTACCTTTTTAATAAAATTTATAACTTAATAATAATAATAATAATAATAATAAAGTATTATTGCGTAATAATGACTCTGTATCCATCTTAGTATCCATCACTTTATTTGTTATAAATAATTAATAAACAACAACAATAACTTTTTTATGTAATTGGACTACAGAGTTGCGATTTGTTTTCAATTTTGCAACTTTTCAGGCCGAATATAACCAGTTGCTATCAACAAAATAAAAGTAATAATTTTATCAATTGTTTAAACAAATTACTATTGTATAATTTTAACTTTTTATCTAATTGAGCTACAGAGTTACGATTTTTCCTTAATTTTGCAACTTTTCAGGCCGAATGTAACCAGTTACTAACAACAAACTAAGAATAATAATGTTACCAATTGTTTAAACAAAATACTATTGTTTAATTTCAACTTTTTATCTAATTGAGCTACAGAGTTGCGATTTTTTCTTAATTTTATAACTTTTAAGGCCGAATGTAACCAGTTACTAATAACAAACTAAAAGTAATAATTTTATCAATTGTTTAAAAAAATTACTATTGTTTAATTTTAACTTTTTATCTAATTGAGCAACAGATTTGCGATATTTTCTGAATTTTGCAACTTTTTAGGCAGAATGTAACCAGTTACTAACAACAAACTAAGAATAATAATTTTACCAATTGTTTAAACAAAATACTATTGTTTAATTTCAACTTTTTATCTAATTGAGCTACAGAGTTGCGATTTTTTCTTAATTTTATAACTTTTAAGGCCGAATGTAACCAGTTACTAATAACAAACTAAAAGTAATAATTTTATCAATTGTTTAAAAAAATTACTATTGTTTATTTTCAACTTTTTATCAAATTGAGCTATAGAGTTGCGATGTTTTCTCAATTTTGTAACTTTTAGGCCGAATGTAACCAGTTACTAACAAAAACTAAACCCAAATAGCACTGAATATTCTATCCATATTCCTGGAATATTCCAAAGGAATATTCCATTCATATTCCGGGAATGTAGACATGTGCGACTACTAGAATATTCCTTTTTTACATTCCTGGAATATTCCAGCGGAATATTAAAAAAAAATTCTATTGAAACGTGTAATAAATATTCTCATTGAATATGCCGAGAATATTCCTACAGAATATACCTGAAATATTTCTACGGAATATACCCAGTGGAATATATCAAGAATATTGCAGGAATATTCCATTGGAATAAAAAACAGAGGAGAAAAAAAAATATTTGTAATTACTAGGAATATTTTTGTGGAATATATCAGGAATATTGCAGGAATATTCCATTGGAATATTCATAATCTTTTAAAAGGAATGAAAAAAAATATTATTAATATTTCTAAATTTATTAATTCTTATTAGAATTATTTATTATACTATTAGTATTCCTTAGAACAAATTAAAAATTCTAAACGCGACCGGAGGATTCGAACCCTAAACCTATCTAACGATTCAACGCTCGCAGCTATTTTATCGGTATGAAAATAAGAAACAAAACCCAGTAGATATACTTTTAACACATATCTAAAATAGCTGAAGTTTATCCAGCTTTATTGTAGAATTTGCATACCGATAAAATAGCTGCGAGCGTTAAATCGTTAGAAAGGTTTTAGGTTTAGGGTTCGAATCCTCCGGTCGCGTTTAGAATTTTTAATTTGTTATAAAAAGTACAAATAGAATAGTAAATAATTCTAATAAGAATTAGTAAATTTAGAAATATTAAAAATATTTTTTTTCATTGCTTTTAAAAGCAAAAAAAAAGTTATTCTCGGCATATTCAATGAGAATATTTATCACACGTTTCATTAGAATTATTTTTCAATATTCCGCTGAAATATTCCAGGAATGTCAAACAGGAATATTCTAGTAGTCGGACATTTCTACATTCCCGGAATATGAATGGAATATTCCTTTGGAATATTCCCAATGTTCCAATGGAATATTCCAGGAATATGAATGGAATATTCAGTGCTATTTGGGAAAGTACTAATTTAATCGATTGTTTAAACAAATTACTATTGTTTAATTTCAACTTTTTATCTTATTGAGCTACAGAGTAGCGATTTATAATAATTTTATCAATTGTTTAAATCTTACAAATGTTTCTTCAGTAATTTTTTGCGTACGATCGAATACCGCTATTTATTTTACGCAATTTTCAGTTGTTTTTCTATTTGTTATATTCTATTTGTTTATATTCCGGGAATGTAGAAATGTCCGGCTACAAGAATATTCCTTTCTTATATTCCTGGAATATTCCAGTGGAATATTAAAGAATAACTCTAATGAAACATGTGATAAATATTCTCATTTAATATTCCAAGAATATTCCGAGAATATTGCAGGAATATTCCATTGGAACATTCATAAAGTTTTTAGAGCAGAGAAGAAAAAAAATATTTTTTGTTTTTAAATTAATTATTTATTATTAGAATTATTTATTATTTTATTTTTACGCCTTATAATAAATTAAAAATTCTAAACGCGACAGGAGGGTGCGAACCCTAGATTTATTACCTATCTAACGATTCAACGCTCGCATCTATTTTATCGGTATGAAAATTCTACGATGAAGCTGGATGAACTTCAACTATTTTAGATATGTGTTATAAGTATATCTACTCGGTTTTGTTTCTTATTTTCATACCGCCCAAATAGCACGGAATATTCCATTCACATTCCTGGAATATTCAAGAAATATTTAAATGTCCGACCTTTGGAACATTCTTTTGGAATATTGCAGGAATACTCCATTGGAATATTCATAAACATTTTAAAGCAGAGAAGAAGAAAAATATTTTTTGTCTTTAAATGAATTCTTATTTAAAGACAAAAAATATTTTTTTTCTTCTCTGCTTTTAAAGATTTATGAATATTCCAATAGAATATTTCTGCAATATTCCAATGGAATATCCCTGCAATATTCCAATGGAATATTCCTGCAATATTCCAATGGAATATTCCTGCAATATTCCAATGGAATATTCCTGCAATATTCCAATGGAATATTCCCTGCTATATTCTAATGGAATATTCCTGTAATATTCCAAAAGAATGTTCTAAAGGTCGGACATTTAAATATTCCAACGGAATATTCCGTGCTATTTGGGTTTCTTTTAAAGTAACAAATACATTAATTAATTATAATAAACTTTCCCTAATATAGAAAAATGGAGTGACGATTTTTTGCTATTGGAAATAAAATCCCCAGTAACACGGAACATTCCATTCACATTCCTATGTAATTTCGATTAAATATTTCTCTGATATGACAATGGAATATTCCTTCAATATTTCAATGAATTATCCCTCCAATTTTCCATTGGAATATTACTTCGATATTTTAATGGAACATTTCATCAATATTCAAAGGGAATGTTTCGCTAATATTCCGATGAAACATGCCGGACATAATCATGTAGAATATTCCTGGAATGCGGATCGAATATTCCTAATGTTCCAATGGAATATTTCCAGAATGTGAATGAGATATTCCGTGTTATTGGAGATATATGAGTGAGAAAAATCTAAATTGGTTTTGAATTAAAAGTCAGTCTTTTATGTTGCCCATCTATAGCGTTGGATTACGTTGGCCTATCTAAAAACTGTTAAAAACATATTTGTTTGCAGTTTGAAAGATTATTTAATTAATACCATATATGTACTCGTTTTTTTTTAAAAAGATCGGTCTTCTCAGTTGCCTGTCTAAAATAGTTTTTCAATCTATGAGACAGAGAATTGCACCTCAGATGGGCAGGTATAGCTTCTACAGCCCGGATCTCAGAGACTCGCGAAGGATCGCAATAAAAATATTAAAATGCGTCCTTGAAGAGACCAATTTTTTTTTAAAATATAGTTTTCAGTTCAAATAAACCCTTGTATACCTGATGAAGGGTAAAACAGTTTTCTGGTGAAGAAAATAGAATTTTTTGGTTTTATTTCGATTTTTGCCACTCAGAGGTCAGGAAATTAAAATTCTGGCTAAAACAGATTTTTATTATAGTTTCCTTTTTTAAAATGAAGATGTCTCTTCAGTCAACTCAGATTTATTTTGAAACTCCCGTTTCGTCTTAAGGCCCATATCACGTAGTCCGTGCCCAGCTGACAAGCGGCGCACAGTGGGACGAAACACTAATTTTTCGTTCAAAAAAGTCTAGAGCCCACAAATCTTGATCGATTTTAGATTTTTTTTTTTTTTAAATTAAAGAGTATAAATTTCTTAAGAGGACCTTGTCCGTGATTTTTGTTGAAAAAATTTTTTTATTGTTTTATAACAATTAGTAACAATTAATAACAATTAGTCAACATTTGTGGGCTATAGACTTTTTTGAACGAAAAATTAGCGCTTTGTCCCACTGTGCGGCGCACAAAATAGCCCCATTTGACGGTAACGCATATTTTGGAGAATCAAAAATGGGGGAATCTTACCTTTAAAGCACTTTATTAACATAAGACTTGTTGGTTGACACATTACGCGTCTTATATTAATTCATTTTTAATAAGTTTGAAAGAATTGCAATGTTAGTGGTCGGCCATATTAGCTCTGCCATTTTGAATTTTAAAAATCACACTCTAAAAAACACCCGAGTAACAAGTTTTAAGCGAATTCAAGAAATTTTCAAAATTCGCCCGCCATATTGGTTCCGCCATTTTAAATTTTGAAAATTGGACTTCAAATTCGTGATCAGCGACCCCAAAAAGCCCCGAGTAACAACTTTTGAGCAAATTCAGAAAATTTTCAAAAATTTGTTTGCCATATTGGATCCGCCACTTTGTATTCTGTAAATTTTATTTTCTAATGCTTCAATTGTCTCTGAAATTACTCAGGCAAAAGAAAACAAATTAAATTTGGCACTATTTTCAATGTCTTCTGGCAAATTACTTAAACTGTCGAGTTATTTTCACAATTGTTATTTAAATAAATAATAAACAATTTCTTAAATCAAAAAAGTCGCAGGCAGACGTTATAGCCCAATTCGTCACGAGTATTTTAAAAAAAAAACTTCAAAATCGGATGAATATTGTGCTGACGTTCGAATTTATACCAAAATAACTGAATTTTCTCCCACTGTGTGGCATAGCTATGTGTGTGCGAAATGTGCGACCGTACAGGACTTAGCGCTCCTGAGGGCCTCGAACTTAACTTGTGTAAGTCAAAAAAATTTTGAAATATTGAAAAAATAATTAATTTTAAAAAAGTGAATTATTCAATTTTATGCCTATACGAGCACAGATTTCACAATCTAAGCTATCTTCATCTATCACACATTACAATAATTAAAACTTTTACGTCGTTATAATTATAATAAGTATCGATTAATCGATACGCATAGTTTACAAAAAAGTATGCAGAGATGGTAACGTATACCTCAACGGGGTTTTCTATGTGTAAAATAGTGTAGTAATATATAGTAATATCCTACCCAGCGCCACACCGAGAAAATTCTATCTGTGATGATTGCAGAACTAATCTGCACTGCTCGGACGAAATGACCATTTCTGTTTTATTTACTTATTAACCTTGTTGTTCTTAAGAATATGTCAGCTAATTTTACAAAACGTTCTGTAATATGTCATAAGCTGTACTATACTTCGCATCAAATTTTTGTTCTGTTATTATCATAGGATTAGGAGAAAAAAAATTAACTTTTAAATACAGTGGTCTGTCATAAAAGAAAGTTAAATTATTACAAAACTCATTATATTAAGCTGTAAGGTTCCTTTAGGCAAAGAGTGCAGTATAGGCAAGATAATTTTACAGAACTGCTTTGTAAGCATTACGTACGCAACATTAAAGAAGGTAACATTCGGCTTCTTACTGCTTCACTCGGCAACAGACGACGCTACACACGACGTTGTAGTTCATATAGACGGGTCGAAACTAACTGACATGTGCTGTGATGACCGTGGTCGTTAAGGCTGTTGGAAGGAGAAAATTTGCAGTGGTCCTCAAACACTTTCCCCTCCACTGGTCGAAAATTTGGACTTATGAATTTTTTCAAAAAAAACCCAGACACTTTTTTGAAAAAAGGGCTCTGGCTGACCATAGTCTTTGAGATAAGGAATTTTTTAAACCTTTGTTTTACTCGGACCGGTGTTCCTACGAGCGTCAAAATGATCCCCCGTTTTGACATTGACAGATTTTCTGTAGAAGATGGCCGCCCCACGTTACCTGATCATATAGCAGGCCGGAAGTAGCGTCACCGTTACCATGGATTCCACTCGGGCTATGACAAGATGGACTCCGCACTCTGTTTACAATCTGTCAGTTTTGATGTCGAACGTGGAGATAATTTTCTCGCTCGTGGTGAAATTGTGTTTCCCAAATTCCCCATTCCCTGCGAAGTTTGGCAAAAAAGTAAATTTCCTGTATAAAAGTGTCTAGTGTTTTATAAAACAAACGGCAACGATCGTGTGAATTTGTAGTGTTATTATTTCTATGTCTCGTTTTCTTCAAAAAGTGTTCACACACTGAGAAAAACAGGAGTTTTTCTAGTTTAATAATTCCACTATTACCCCTAATTCATAAAATTCCAGAAAGTTTCTTCAATCTTTTTATTTTTCAATCAAATTCTGGGCAATGTTTTTATCAAGCACTATACTCTGACTTGATTAAATATTGACATTAGCCTAAAGCACAACAAATCGTAATCGCTAATCCTTAATCGTAAGAACGAGAGGAAGCAGGACAGATATATATGTCTGTCCTACTTCCTCTCATTCTTACGATTAAGGATTAGCGATTACGATTCATTGTGCGATAGGCTATTGACACATTTTCTGACCCGTCTGCTACAATCTGTCAGTTTCAATGACAAATTTGAAATTAATTTTTCGACTCATGAAAATGTCTATTCGTGAAAAATTAATTTTTCCTAAATTTCTCATTCCCCAAAATTCGACAAAAAAATAATCATCATATTAAAAAGTGTCCAGTGTTTTGTAAATCGAGACACTTTTATGGAAAAAATATTTTTATTGCCAAAGTTTTTGAGATAAGGAATTTTTTCAATGTTTCTTTTATGCGAACAGATGATCCCACGAGCTTCAAATTTATCTCCCGTTTCGACATTCACAGCTTTTTTGTATCGTCTGCAACATAAACATTAACATAACATAAAATGTCTATTCCTATTAAATACATTTTTTTCCAAATTCCTAATTTCCCAAACCTTGAGAAAATCATAATCATACTTTCAAGAACGATTCTATTAGAGTTTTATGCAACGTCAAAGAACTTGGGTTATTAATAAGTCAGGTTACATTCAAAAATGTTCTCCCTGACAGAGAAAAGCAAGTTTTTTTATCTTTTTCATTCTTCCTCTTATTTGTAAAATTCCAACATGTTTCTATTTTTCTTTTTTCGAATAAAATTCTCGGCATTGTTTTTATCCAGCAGTTCCCTGACTCATTGACCTTATTCCACGGCAAGCCAAACATTTCCCACATATTTCACAATTTTTTCTTTTTTAATCAAGAGATTTGTCCGGAAAAAAATCTCTGTGTTGCCAAACTTTGTGCAATAAAGAATTTTTCTACATATGTCTTTTCAACGAAGAGATGATTCTACTAGCATAAAATTGATCCCCCGTTTTGACATTTACAGATTTTTTGTTCAAAATCTCGCCAGACAGGAGCTTCACGCCTACAGACACAGGTGGCTCATGCTACATACAAAAATCAAAATCAAATTTCAAATTCATTTTTTCATCCACGAATATGTATGTTTTATATTATATTAATTTTTTCCAAATTCCTAATTTCCCAAACCTTTAGAAAATCATAATCATACTTTCAAGAACGATTCTATTAGAGTTTTATGCAATGTCAAAGAACTTGGGTTATTTATAAGTCAGGTTGCATTTGAAAAGTTTTCCTTGACAGAGAAAAGCAGGTTTTTTTCATTTTTATTATTTTCATTCTTCCCCTTATTTTTAAAAATCCAACAAGTTTCTATTTTTCTTTTTCCGAATAAAATTCTCGGCAATGTTTTTATCCAGCAGTCCCCTGACTTATCGACCTTATTCCACGGCAAGTCAAACATTTACCACATATTTCATAATTTTTTTTTTTAATCAAGAGATTTGTCCGGAAAAAAATCTCTGTGTTGCCAAACTTTGTGCAATAACGAATTTTTCAACATGTTTCTTTTCTACGAAGAGATTATAGTTGCGAAGAAGTAATATTACCTGGAAAACGGTAATGAGAACGAAAATATAACCGACCAAAATTCTAATAGAGAATTTATAAGAATTTAAGTTTTTTATTTATTTATCAAATTAAGTCAAATTTTCTCAATCAAAATATGAATATAGAATCTATAGTGTCATTCTTATTAATAATGATTTGAATTTTAATGTTAAAAGTAATATGTATTTTAATTACTTTCTCTTCGACAAAAAAAAATTTCTTTATTTATTGCAAATTTCATATTATTTATGGCAAGATGAAATTCATTCTTTTAATTCACCATTACTATTTTAATTCTGCAATTTATATCTTCAATTTTTCATCATTTTCATCATTTATCTGAATTAATTTTCTAAATTTCTAATTACTTTCATCATATATCAATTATTTCTTTCAATTTGTAATTACTATTCATATATTTTGTAAAATTATTTTTCAAGTTTTTTAATCACTTTTCTCAAAATTTAATTATTTTCATTTTTTTTCATAATTTCCAAACATTTTTACTGATTATATCTTAAGTTCAAATTATTATCTCCGAATCTCAGGAACCTTCCTGGGAAGCTTCCTGGAAGATATCGTGCTATTTAGGCAGAATGTAAGTAATTGAAAATTGATTTAAAACATTGAAAATTGAATTAAATAACTAAAAATCGAATGAAAGAATTGAAAATGCTTAAAAATTGAAGAGAAAAAAAGGGAAATTTGAGAAAAATATTTTAGAATTTTAGAAAATAATTGAAAAGTGATTTTAAAATTTAAAACTTGAAGAAAATAATTAAAATATGAAGAAAACAATGATAAGTTGAAAAAAATTAATGAAATTTAAAATAAATAATTTAAAAAATTGCAGAATTTTTTAAAAAGTTTTAAAATATCCGTTTGCTTGTTTTAATGGTTGTATGGTCCCCATAATGGTCTATTTTTGACTGCGGGATATATTATAAAATCATTGTAAATAAATAAATAAATAAATACAATTTTTAATAATTGAAATTTGAGAAAATTAATTGAAAATTTGAGAAATTAATTGAAAAAAATGAGAATAATTAAAAATTGATAAAAATAATTGGAACTTAGGATATAATCAGTAAAAATGTTTGGAAATTATGAAAACAAATAAAAATAATTAAAAATTAAAGAAGATAATTGAGTTTTGAGAAAAATTCTTAAACATCTTAACAAATAATTTTACAAAATGATAATAATAATTAAGAATTTAGGGAAATAATTGTAAAATGATAAAAGTAATTTAAAATTGAAAAAAATAATCGAAATTATGATGAAAATAAATTTAAAATTTTAAAAACTAATTGAAATATGATGAAAATAATTAAAATTTCTGATAAACTATTGAAATTTTTGAAAATTATGCAAAAAGAATGAAAATAATTAGAAATGGGAGAAAATAATAGAAAAATTAAGTAATTTATTTTTAAGCGAAAGAAAATAATTAAAAATCGTTTAAAAAATTGAAAATTGAAGATAATAATCTAAATTTGGAATAATAACTGAAAATTTAGAAAATTAATTGAAAAATAATTAAAAGATGGGGAAAATAGTTAAAAATTGATTATAAAATTTAAAAGTTAAAAAAATAATTAAATTATAAAACAAAATGATGATAGGTTAAAAAAATAATTTAAATTTGAAATAAATAATTGAGAATAGGGTCAGTTGGGGTAATTCGGGACAGAATTCTTAATTTTCACTAATAACGTAAGTTTTTTATATTAATAGGCAATACTTTCGGTTTTCTTTTGCATTAACTTGTTACGTCACTTCCCTAGAATAATTCTATGGGTTAGTAGATTTTATAGATGACCCTGAATCGCGAAAAACTGCTGTCCCGCATTACCCAGACGATTTTGTCAAAATGGCAAAATTTAGGGGTAATTCGGGACAGAATTTTTTCTAAGAAAAGACTACGAAAAAAGTTATCTAAAGTATACTACTGTATTAAGGGATGAAATAGCTTGAAAAAAATTCATAATAGATATATGATACTTTAATCATATGAATGATAATGTATCATATATGTTCAAAAATCAACCATCCCGTAAGTAACAATGTGAAAAATTAAATAACTTGAACACATTTTAAGGGATTTATCTTAAACTTGATAAAAAAAGATTTTTGGGGTCGCTGAAAATTAATCTAAAATCAGACATTTAAAATTAAAAATTGCGAATTTGATAGGACGGAAAATTCTGAAAAAATTCGTAAAAATTGATCTAATTTGCTTCAATTTTGACTCCCGAAGGTTCTCTAATACGAATTTGAAGTCTTTCTTTCGCTCTCTTTTTCTCTTTTGCTTTCTCTCATTCTCTTTAGATAACTTTTTCTTTTAAATTCAATTACCTGTAGCTCGTTTTGTAGGTATCCTTTACGTATTTGCAGTAAGAACTATCTATTTTACACTGTGAAATATTATATTATGCCTAAATATTGTACTTAAACTCAAGAAAAGTATAATAAACATTTATTTGTAATTTTACACTGCAAAAATAGTGTAGTGGTCAATAAGATGCAAGTTTGTTCAGCTGTTATTAAAAAAAATTCATTTAAAATTCTGTCCCGAATTAGGGACGCATAAATTTATACCGATTGACATTTGATCGACTGGACATTTGGACGAAGGGCATTTGGACGAATTGACATTTGGACGAATCGACATTTGGACGAAATGACATTTGGACGAATCGACATTTGGACGAAATGACATTTGGACGAATCGACATTTTGACGAAAGGACATTTGGACGAATCGACATTTTGACGAATGGACATTTGGACGAATCGACATTTTGACGAAAGGACATTTGGACGAATCGACATTTTAACGAAAGGACATTTGGACGAATCGACATTTTGACGAATGGACTTTTGGACGAATCGACATTTGGACGAATCGACATTTTGACGAATGGACATTTGGACGAATCGACATTTTGACGAAAGGACATTTGGACGAATCGACATTTTAACGAAAAGACATTTGGACGAATCGACATTTTGACGAAAGGACATTTGGACGAATCGACATTTTGACGAATGGACATTCGGACGAATCGACATTTTGACGAAAGGACTTTTGGACTAATCGACATTTTGACGAAAGGACATTTGGACGAATCGACATTTTAACGAATGGACATTTGGACGAATCGACATTTTGACGAAAGGACATTTGGACGAATCGACATTTTAACGAAAAGACATTTGGACGAATCGACATTTTGACGAAACGACATTTGGACGAATCGACACTTGGACGAATCTTTTTTGGCATATAAGTTTACTCTCTATGTTGTACTTGTTCATGGTTTCCAATTATCAAATATTCCAAGTGTTGTTTCTCCGTGAGATGGAGCTAGGGGTATTAAAATTTAGGTAATCTGTAGGTAAATTACCTAAAAATTATCAAAAAGTATAAAAATTTCATTCTATACACAATTGTAATTCTCCTAGCTCCATCTCTCGGATAAACACTGAACCCTATCAACACTTGGAATATTTGATAATTGGAAACTATGAACAAGTACAACATAGAGAGTAAACTTATATGCCAAAAAAGATTCGTCCAAGTGTCGTTTCGTCAAAATGTCGATTCGTCCAATTGTCCATTCGTCAAAATGTCGATTCGTCCAAATGTCATTTCGTCAAAATGTCATTTCATCCAAATGTCGATTCGTGCAAATGTCAATTCGTCCAAATGCCCTTCGTCCAAATGTCCAGTCGATCAAATGTCAATCGGTATAAATTTATGCGTCCCCCGAATTACCCCACTTTTGTCGAATTCTCGGGGTAATGAGGGAGATATTATTATTATTATATAAATTAACCAAGAACAAAAGCCCAAGTGAATTTCAATTACAGTACTAATAACACATAAGAAAAAATTTTTGTTAAATTTTTAGAATTGTTTTTTTTTCAAATATGAGAAGAACTACTGAAACGGTTTTTCTTCGATTGTCAACTTTTTATCGATTATGAATTTTCTTCCTATACCTTGCTGACAATTGACAATTGAAAAATTAGTAAATATTTAGAACTTCTTGTAGGTGATCTGAGGTTGAAATATTTATATTGTACTTATTTAAAAGTCTGCAAATTTAGCTTAAATATCGTTTGTGCCGAATTACCCCAACTGACCCTACTGCAGAATTTTCATTTAAATAAACAATAATAATTACATTTTGAGAAAAATACTTGAAAATCTAAGAAATAAGTAGAAAAAAAATGAGAATAAATTAATAAATGATTAAAAGAATTGAAGGAAGCTAAAAATAATTAAAATTTAAGATAATTAATGAAAAAATTAAAAAATTATGAAAAAAATGAAAATAATTAAATTTTGAGAAAAGTGATTAAAAAACTTGAAAAATAATTTTACAAAATATATGAATAGTAATTACAAATTGAAAGAAATAATTGATATATGATAAAAGTAATTAAAAATTTAGAAAATGAATTCAGATAAATGATGAAAATTATGAAAAATTGAAGATAATAATTGCAGAATAAAAATAATAATGGTGAATTAAAAGAATGAATTTCATTTTGCCATAAATAATATGAAATTTGCAATAAATAAAGAAATTTTTTTTGTCGAAGAGAAAGTAATTAAAATACATATTACTATTAACATTAAAATTCAAATCATTATTAATAAGAATGACACTATAGATTCTATATGTGACGCCGCGCGAGAAAAGGGGCCTATCGCCTGAAACGTTAATTTTACAGGGCAAGCTTTAGAAGTTGCAGCAATGCATTGCGACCAATATAAATTCTTACGCTTCATGCTTAATGACTCAAAAAGTAATTGATGGAAACAATTTCTGATTTCCAAATGAAAGAGCGACTAAAAAGCTATCTTTTGGCATAAAAAAATGAAAATTGATTTTTTTCGCGATAGGTTTTTTTGCGTTGGAAGTTGCGTCAGTGCATGGCGACCAATGTAAATTCTTACGATTCATGCTTAATAACTCAAAAAGTAACTAATGGAAACAATTTTTGATTCTTTTAAATGAAAGAGCGACTAATAAGCTACCTTTTGGCATAGAAAAATGAAAATTGATATTTTTTGCAATAGGTCCCTTTTCTCGCGCGGCGTCACATATTCATATTTTGATTGAGAAAATTTGACTTAATTTGATAAATAAATAAAAAACTTAAATTCTTATAAATTCTCTATTAGAATTTTGGTCGGTTATATTTTCGTTCTCATTACCGTTCTCCAGGTAATATTACTTCTTCGCAACTATAATCTCTTCGTAGAAAAGAAACATGTTGAAAAATTCGTTATTGCACAAAGTTTGGCAACACAGAGATTTTTTTCCGGACAAATCTCTTGATTAAAAAAAAAAATTATGAAATATGTGGTAAATGTTTGACTTGCCGTGGAATAAGGTCGATAAGTCAGGGGACTGCTGGATAAAAACATTGCCGAGAATTTTATTCGGAAAAAGAAAAATAGAAACTTGTTGGATTTTTAAAAATAAGGGGAAGAATGAAAATAATAAAAATGAAAAAAACCTGCTTTTCTCTGTCAAGGAAAACTTTTCAAATGCAACCTGACTTATAAATAACCCAAGTTCTTTGACATTGCATAAAACTCTAATAGAATCGTTCTTGAAAGTATGATTATGATTTTCTAAAGGTTTGGGAAATTAGGAATTTGGAAAAAATTAATATAATATAAAACATACATATTCGTGGATGAAAAAATGAATTTGAAATTTGATTTTGATTTTTGTATGTAGCATGAGCCACCTGTGTCTGTAGGCGTGAAGCTCCTGTCTGGCGAGATTTTGAACAAAAAATCTGTAAATGTCAAAACGGGGGATCAATTTTATGCTAGTAGAATCATCTCTTCGTTGAAAAGACATATGTAGAAAAATTCTTTATTGCA
The DNA here is from genome assembly GCA_037103525.1 of Ganaspis brasiliensis. Taxonomy (NCBI): domain Eukaryota; kingdom Metazoa; phylum Arthropoda; class Insecta; order Hymenoptera; family Figitidae; genus Ganaspis; species Ganaspis brasiliensis. The sequence continues at coordinate 440,331 of JAZKLR010000344.1, read as the reverse complement.
CAAAGTTTGGCAACACAGAGATTTTTTTCCGGACAAATCTCTTGATTAAAAAAGAAAAAATTGTGAAATATGTGGGAAATGTTTGGCTTGCCGTGGAATAAGGTCAATGAGTCAGGGAACTGCTGGATAAAAACAATGCCGAGAATTTTATTCGAAAAAAGAAAAATAGAAACATGTTGGAATTTTACAAATAAGAGGAAGAATGAAAAAGATAAAAAAACTTGCTTTTCTCTGTCAGGGAGAACATTTTTGAATGTAACCTGACTTATTAATAACCCAAGTTCTTTGACGTTGCATAAAACTCTAATAGAATCGTTCTTGAAAGTATGATTATGATTTTCTCAAGGTTTGGGAAATTAGGAATTTGGAAAAAAATGTATTTAATAGGAATAGACATTTTATGTTATGTTAATGTTTATGTTGCAGACGATACAAAAAATCTGTGAATGTCGAAACGGGAGATAAATTTGAAGCTCGTGGGATCATCTGTTCGCATAAAAGAAACATTGAAAAATTTCCTTATCTCAAAAACTTTGGCAATAAAAATATTTTTTCCATAAAAGTGTCTCGATTTACAAAACACTGGACACTTTTTAATATGATGATTATTTTTTTGTCAAATTTTGGGGAATGAGAAATTTAGGAAAAATTAATTTTTCACGAATAGACATTTTCATGAGTGGAAAAATTAATTTCAAATTTGTCATTGAAACTGACAGATTGTAGCAGACAGGTCAGAAAATGTGTCAATAGCCTATCGCACAATGAATCGTAATCGCTAATCCTTAATCGTAAGAATGAGAGGAAGTAGGGCAGACATATATCTCTGTCCTGCTTCCTCTCGTTCTTACGATTAAGGATTAGCGATTACGATTCGTTGTGCTTTAGGCTAATGTCAATATTTAATCAAGTCAGAGTATAGTGCTTGATAAAAACATTGCCCAGAATTTGATTGAAAAATAAAAAGATTGAAGAAACTTTCTGGAATTTTATGAATTAGGGGTAATAGTGGAATTATTAAACTAGAAAAACTCCTGTTTTTCTCAGTGTGTGAACACTTTTTGAAGAAAACGAGACATAGAAATAATAACACTACAAATTCACACGATCGTTGCCGTTTGTTTTATAAAACACTAGACACTTTTATACAGGAAATTTACTTTCTTGCCAAACTTCGCAGGGAATGGGGAATTTGGGAAACACAATTTCACCACGAGCGAGAAAATTATCTCCACGTTCGACATCAAAACTGACAGATTGTAAACAGAGTGCGGAGTCCATCTTGTCATAGCCCGAGTGGAATCCATGGTAACGGTGACGCTACTTCCGGCCTGCCATATGATCAGGTAACGTGGGGCGGCCATCTTCTACAGAAAATCTGTCAATGTCAAAACGGGGGATCATTTTGACGCTTGTAGGAACACCGGTCCGAGTAAAACAAAGGTTTAAAAAATTCCTTATCTCAAAGACTATGGTCAGCCAGAGCCCTTTTTTCAAAAAAGTGTCTAGGTTTTTTTAAAAAAATTCATAAGTCCAAATTTTCGACCAGTGGAGGGGAAAGTGTTTGAGGACCACTGCAAATTTTCTCCTTCCAACAGCCTTAAGGCGTTCGTGATAGGGTCGGGTCGCGCGAGTTCGAATCTTTCACCATGCGAATTTGTTTTCAAATAGTTAAAAAAAATATATTTGTAAGCAACAGGAGGGAGGGTGTATCAGTAAATAAGTGTGGGTTACGTGCGAGTTGAGTACATAAATTGACTGAAAGAGAACAACTGAAAAACTGGAAGAGACATTTTTTATATGTGAACACGTTAAATTACAGAACTTTTTTTTAACGTTTCACGGTGAGTTTATATCTTTTTCCAAGTTATAACTTAAGTCTTTCTTAGACTCTTTAATACTCGTTAAGTATATTTTGTCCCGTAATTTTATCACTACGTACGTTAATTTCTTTGTTTCTGTAACATTAAATAGTATGAGACAATCTCGTTTTTTTTATAAGATCATTTTATTTACTATTTACTGAAGGTGGCCTTTCGTCCGAGCAGTACCATAGCAGTTCTGTAATCGTTACAGATATGTAATCGTTACAGCATAAATTCGCTGATTATTCCCAGAATATTAGCTGACATTTTTAGAATATTCGGACCGACAATTCAGGGAAGTTTGGTGGAAGCATAACAATGTCCACCTGAAAAGAATATTGGACACGAATAATTCCTAAAAATTCGGATCACATTTTCGTGGAATTTCCGGAATTAAAATTCGACTAATGTTTTCAGTGCCAATTTGTAAAAAATGGAAAAAATATTTTTGATTAATTTTTAAATTCCAGGATTGTTTAAATCGTTGCCTAACTGCTGATGCAAACCATTGGGCAAGTTTGGAGTAGATTTTTTAGTTTTTCCAAATTGAACACGGTAATATTGTTTCAGACCATTGCTAATATCTTGCCAACCACAGACAATTTTGCGTTTGATTTTAAGGTTTTCACAGTCGGTTTCAACCTCAAGTAGGTTTTTCGAAAATGTGAAAACATTAGGCTAACGCATATGTGTTGGAAATTGTCCCAGAATTCCAAATTTTCAATCCCGGAAATCGTGGCAGATCCTTTTTTTGAAATAAACGTGTACAAGTATATGTCATTTTCTTACAATCTGGTAAAATTTTTTTTTGTGTTTTATTTATTTAAAATCTTTTTTGTATTTTAATTTTTTTTGCATTTTTTAAATTTAATTTTTTACTGCATATTGTTTTAATCTGTAGTGTTTTTTTAACTTAAGGTATTAGTCGCTTAAAATGATTTTTGATAGTTTTTTAAAACTATGTATCTGTATTCATAAGGTATTTATCTATAAAATTAGATCTGTCCTATCAATTTTGACCACTTCTGAGCTTGAAAATATTAATTCAAAGTTCATACCTTTTATGCAATAGCACTAAATGCATCTAAAAAATATCTCTTAAATTTATTTATATAAAAACAAGTCGTCAGATTTTCAAATAAAACTACTAAGTTACACATTGAGATAAAATAAATCCTTTAAAAAAAATTAACTTTATTGACCACACCGTATAAAAAATACAATAATTTTAAAAATTCATAATTTTTCATTTTCACGTGGTTTTATTGAAAAATGTCGTAAGCGTGTGAGCAATACATCACGATAACTTATAGTACAAGACTGAAAATCGTGAAAAGTACATATATTACATTAAAAGAGGTCACAAGGAAGCAAGTGAGTTGATATAAAAGTTTATTTATTGTTCTTTTTATTTTGCGGGAGCATTAACGAGACTAATACCTTCAATCCATTCAGTTATATATTAAGAGAAGAAAATTCAACTACTGCTTTGAGGAGCCTCTCAGAATAAGATTTGTCTTCAATAAAATTAATTTTATATCGTTCCCAAGTGCCTAAAAATTGTCGATGGATCGATTCTCCGGTTTGCTCTAACCAGAATCCTAGTCCATTATCAGAACCAGTGAGTTTAATACACTCTACTACGTGTTTCAGCAGAACGTGAAGTTTCAAAGTTATTGAAATATTTTCAATACTGCTTATTGCCTCTTCCAACTCTTTCAAAATAACTTTTATTGGACCATTAACCTTTCCTGATATGAAGCAACAGTTGACTATCTTGTTCATAGATTTTAAGGCAGCTTCACTCAGAAAAAAAGTTCAGTTCAATTAAACAAACCGTTTAGTTAACTTAGTTTATTTGATACAACAAAAAAGTTTTATCAGATTAAATAAGCATTTGGTTCCTTGCAACAAATGCCTTGGTTTCAAGAAAGAAAATTATTATTTAAATGTATTTGTTTCGTTCGACCAAACTCTTTCTTTGTACTAAAATAAGTGTTTAATAAAACACCATTTATTTCAGTCAACAAAAAAGTTTGGTTTATTTAACCAAATGTTTTGATCCGTCCAATTAAAGTTTGGTTGATGCAAATAGATATAATATATAGTCCAACTCGAGATGCGTTTAAACAAGCGTCATGTCAATCGCGTCGTAGCGTATAAAGTGCTTTTCTATTATCATAACTTGTGTTTTATAAATTTAGTGAGTGTTGTTTTCTTATTTCAGAAATTATGGATTACGTGGAAACTTCCTACAAAGTGAGCTATAGTGTGTTTTAGGTTATTAGTGTATTAAAGAGATTTTGATTGCCTGCAGGTTATGTTTAACACATCGTGTGTTTAACTGTGCTTGTAACATTTGAGTGACTTATTGTGACTTTTCAATTGTTTAATAAATTTGGAAGTAAAAGATTTTTCTACAGAAAAACGCTCCGTAAGAAAACAACGTTGAAGAGAAGAAAATTTTGTTTCTAAAAATGCTTAACTGTTATGCACTTTTCTATAACATCTGAATTTCTTAATATTTTATTTGCATATTTATCAGTTAACTTCCAGTTTATTATGATGATTATTATTATTACTTTGAAATTATAAATATAAAATTGGAAATTAATTAATAATATACAAATAAAATATTTAATTAGAAAATTCAAACATTAAAGAAAAAAAAATAACATTTGATTGTATAAACCAAAATATTTATTTGAACGAACCAAATAAATTTAATACAATTAATTTGTTTGTATGAAACAAACTTTTTGGTTGGATAAAACAAAATATTTAGTCAACTGTAATAAACCATTTGGTTAATTCAAACAAATGTGTATAATCAAATTATTTGGTTATATAAACCAAACATTTTTTTAACTGTATATCAATGCATTTTTTTGGTTGATTCAAACAAAGTTTGGTTGTTGAAAATAAATTTTTTTCTGAGTGTATGTAAGGAAGCATTTTTAAAAAACCAACTATTTTATAAATTTCAAAATCATTAAGTCCATCCTTACATAGCTGCCTTCAAAGCTATAAACAAAGTTGTCAAATGTTGCTTCACATGAGGAAAGGTTAATGGTCCAAAAGAAGTTTTTTTAAAGAGTTGAAAGATGTAATAATCAGTATTGAAAATATTTCAATAACTTTGAAAATTCACGTTTTGCTGAGACACGTAGTAGAATGTATTAAACTCACTGGTTCTGATAATGGACTAGGATTCTGGTTAGAGCAATCCGGAGAATCGATCCATCGACAATTTTTAGGCACTTGGGAACGATATAAAATTAATTTTATTGAAGACGAATCTTATTCTGTTGTGAGAGACTCCTCAAAGCAGTAGTCGAATTTTGTTCTATTAATGTATAACTAAATGGATTTGAGATAAAAAAAAAACACCACAGGTTAAAACATATGCAGTAAAAACTTAAAATTCAAAAATACAAAAAAAAATTGAAAGACAAAAATAAAAATAAAATTAAAATATATATAATACAAAAAAATGGGACCAAATGACCACAATGTCCCTGTCGTTGGTCCTGGGTAACGCTGAGAGTGGTCAATTATTAAATTTTTTATTATACGTATATTTTATTGAATATTTATCAAGTTATAATAATTCGAATCTCTTGATTTGTACAGATTACTATGCGCGCTCGACTTTTGTTTTCGCTCTCCTGTAAAATAAACAATTTGCTTCTTAAGTCCCTTTCTTCTGAACTCATCACATATGTTGTGTGTTAGTAGCTGAATATGCATAAAATTCAGTTTTTGTAAGAAAATTACGTATATATATATATATATATACGTTCACTTAAGAAAAAAGATCTGTTACGATTTCCGGGCTTGGAAATTTGTAATCCTGGTACAATTTCGAACAAATCTGCGTTAGCCGAATGTTTACCAAATTATCGAAAAACCTATTCGGGGTTAAAACCAACTGTGTCTTAATAACCAAACAATTACTTATTTCGAACCATTGTCAAGGACCCTCCCCTACTAAAAAATCCGGATGAATTCTAGACAAAATTCCGGACAAGTCCGGATTAATTCCAGATCTGGAATTAGTCCGCAAGTGTCCGATTTAACGTAGGTTTTTGGCACAGAATTTAGTCTGGTCTTATCCGAAATGAATCCGGCCGTATACAATCCGAATGTAGTCCGGTATAGTCCGGAACTAATCTGGCCACACTTTTTTGTAATCCGCATGTAGTTTGACACCATCCAGAATTAGTCGCAAGAGAAAAAAGAAATTTTTTTAATTGTTTGAGTCATTTTTAAACAATGTTTGGAACTTAACATTACACAAATATTCATACATGGGGCAAAATTTCTGTACCGATACAACTAAAAAAAAAATTTCCTCCGATTGGGCTAAAACTTGCCCTAAGTTTAGATCTATGAATGAGTACATTAGCCACCAAGTATTACTAAATTTCATCATTAACTGTGTAGTGGGGAGGGGGGTCAAGTTTTTGATGAATGGTGGGTGGACTAGTTTTTCATCACTCGTAACTTTTATACGGTCAATCGCACAAATTTTTGACCTATATACTTTTGAAAGGGTTTTTTCTGCTCTTTCAAACGGTAAAAAGAATTTTTTCGAAAATTAAAAATTTGACCCTTTTTTTTAAAAAACAAAAATATTTTTGACTTTTTTTTCAAAATCGACATTTTTTTTTTCATTTTTTATTTTTTGAAAATAAAGTTTAAAATGTGTACTTTGAGTACACCAAGTATGAAAAGGTCCTTTTTTTTGGTTTTCGAGATATTAAATAATGAATTTTTAAAAATTAAATAAAAAAAAGTAATAATTCTTTAAAAAAGTAAATTTAGAATTAATATGAATTTTTATTCTAAAGACAATAAAAATTTACATCCAACAAAACCCAAATATATAACATTTTGCATAAAAAGTATTAAATAAAAAAAATTTAAATAATTATTAATAAAAAATTAATTATGACATTCTTAGCGTCCAAATAAAAAAATCATAAGGTCAATTCTCTTTTTATTGTATGACTTATTTATTTGTTTATTTATTTATGTAGATGTTTTTTTATTTATATGTTTAAGAAAAATATCAAAAAGTACCTACCTATATTTTTACAATCGCTAGTAAACAGAAATTAAGGAAAATAGCTATCCGTGTACTTTAAGTAGGATCACAGTTTATATCCCCTTTGTCCACAAAATTGTTTTCGTTTTTTTTTGTCTTTAAGAATATAGTAGAATATTGTATTACTGCTATCTGCATTTTACAGGGTTTAGACTGTCATGTGAGTTATTTTAATGCCTGCATTACAGCTGTGTAATATGTAAATGTGTTAATATGTTAATTTTAACTTTTGTTAAAAATATGATTCGTATTTTATGTTGTAACTGTGTAATGAGTTGTATGATAATATTTTCCATATGTGCAATTAGATTTAAATGATTGAGCTTGTTTTACTTAGTTTTTTTTTATTGGTTTTGTTTGATTTTGTTGTTTTTGAAACCTTTGTATTAGATTTGACTGCTTTTGGATTTTTCCTTCTTTTTCTTGGAGTTTTGTTCAACGTTTTCGGAAAAAAGTCACTTTCCATCGCAGATGAGAATTTTTTTAGTTGAATTCTACCATCTTCTTGTGGTATATAGGAATGGTATTGAGAACTACCAGTTATTGTTACTGCACTCTCGAATCTGCATTTCAACATTTGGGTAGATGAAGCAAGAGGCCCTTTACTGGTGGAAAAGAGTATCTACTTTGTACACTCCCAGCTACGGGACGTAATGCTCTATTTGGATGGCTTTTTCTTTTAAAGGGATTAAGGCATCTATTATAACAAACTTTTAATGACTTACTAGGAGCCATGTTTGATTAAAATACCAATAAACAAATGAAAACTATTTTATTAAATAAAACGATTGTTAGAAAATATTAAATTTACTTACGCTATATGTTAGCAAACGATATAAAAAGAGAGATTCACAAACCTGCGTTTAATGTATTTAAAACTCGAATTTAAAAGATCTAATATCTGACAGAAAACTTATTTCAACAATACAAAAATATTATTAGTTTTTTAAAAGTATATAATACGAAAAAGAAACCAAGATAATTTGTACAAACCTGAAAACGTATCCTTATAGAATAAAAAACTTGAATATTAAGCTCTTATATAAAATATAATACGCATCTGTACTGTGAGAAATAGAAAAGTTGGCCACCCTGTGGCAACTTTTGATACTACTTTAAATAGGCGCCAAAATTTGAACTATTCTAAGCAAAGGATACATTATTAGACAAAACAAGATTATTTTATTACAACAGAAAAAGTATTTTAATACTTCTATAATTGAAATAAAAAAAGAAGACAGCAGTACTAAAATATTTTACTATATTCTTAAAGACAAAAAAAAACGAAAACAATTTTGTGGACAAAGGGGATATAAACTGTGATCCTACTTAAAGTACACGCATAGCTATTTTCCTTAATTTCTGTTTACTAGCGATTGTAAAAATATAGGTAGGTACTTTTTGATATTTTTCTTAAACATATAAATAAAAAAACATCCACATAAATAAATAAACAAATAAATAAGTCATACAATAAAAAGAGAATTGACTTTATGATTTTTTTTATTTGGACGCTAAGAATGTCATAATTAACTTTTTATTAATAATTATTTAAATTTTTTTTATTTAATACTTTTTATGCAAAATGTTATATATTTGGGTTTTGTTGGATGTAAATTTTTATTGTCTTTAGAATAAAAATTCATATTAATTCTAAATTTGCTTTTTTAAAGAATTATTACTTTTTTTTATTTAATTTTTAAAAATTCATTATTTAATATCTCGAAAACAAAAAAAAAGGACCTTTTCATACTTGGTGTACTCAAAGTACACATTTTAAACTTTATTTTTAAAAAATAAAAAATGAAAAAAAAATGTCGATTTTGAAAAAAAAGTCAAAAATATTTTTGATTTTTAAAAAAAAGGGTCAAATTTGTAATTTTCGAAAAAATTCTTTTTACCGTTTGAAAGGGCAGAAAAAACCCTTTCAGAAGTATATAGGTCAAAAATTTGTGCGATTGACCGTATAAAAGTTACGAGTGATGAAAAACTAGTCCACCCACCATTCATCAAAAACTTGACCCCCCTCCCCACTACACAGTTAATGATGAAATTTAGTAATACTTGGTGGCTAATGTACTCATGCATAGACCTAAACTTAGGGCAAGTTTTAGCCCAATCGGAGGAAATTTTTTTTTTAGTTGGATCGGTACAGAAATTTCGCCCCACATTTATTACAACGATTATATACAACATTTATATTAAAGATGAAAAATCGCACGCTTGAAGGGAACCAACCACGAGATGTTACGCACGCAACGCAGAACCTAAACCGACTGAGCTATACGAACTATGATGTTTAAATTCCTAAATCAAACATACATGTAATCTGTGGATTTAATCCGGAAAAATTCCGGTAAAGTACGGATATAATCCGTCACTAATTCTTAATTCCAAATAGAACCCGGAATATGTACGAAAATAATCCGACATTCTTTTTACAATCCGGAAAGAGTTCGACAGAGTACGGATATAATCCGGCACACGTTTCAAATCCAAAAAAAGCCTAATTTAGTATGGAAACAATCCGGCATTCTTTTTACAATTCTCGCTTTCACATCTGGATAAAGTCTGGTTTAGTATGAAAATAATCCGGCATTCTTTTTCCAATTCTAAAAAAGTCCGGCGAAGTACGGACATATCAGGCACTCATTTTTAAATCTGGATTGTGTTATTACCGTGCACAGTAAAAAGAGAGTCCTATATAAGAAATCAGTTAGTCATAGATATAGATATACTGCTATGCTTTCTCAGCAAGTAAGAGAGAATAAAGTATAGAATTTACCTGGGTTAGAATAGGACAAGAATTGTGTCCGTAGCAGAAAGAGCAAGCCTGACGAGACGGGGGGATAGAGGGGACTATTTACCCCGGGCCCGGGTTACTGAGGGGGCCCGGATATCGAAGGCATGAAAAAATTATTTTCTTATTAATCTTATAAATAACTTATGTGGAAAAATCTCAGGTTGGTCATAATATAACAAGGTTTCTGGTGGGGCTAATTATATCGAAAATGTTGCTTAAAATTTACAAAAATTTCGAATAAAGGCTAGATTCTATTATTGATTGCGCTGAAATAAAATTCTTTAAGACCCGATTTATTATAGGTAATTAAAGTCTGATCTATCACGATGAAAATGAGCGCTCTCATAATTTGAATAAACGAAAATTCACTTATATTCACAGCCAACTAATTTTTTATTTTAAAAAATAAAAAATTAGTTGGCTAATTTGAAGAATTTCAAAACTAAAACACGTAACTTTTTATTTTAAAAAATAAAAAATTAGTTGGCTGTGAATATAAGTGAATTTTCATTTATTCAAATTATGAGAGCGCTCATTTTCATCGTGATAGATCAGACTTTAATTACCTATAATAAATCGGGTCTTAAAGAATTTTATTTCAGCGCAATCAATAATAGAATCTAGCCTTTATTCGAAATTTTTGTAAATTTTAAGCAACATTTTCGATATAATTAGCCCCACCATAAACCTTGTTATATTATGACCAACCTGAGATTTTTCCACATAAGTTATTTATAAGATTAATAAGAAAATAATTTTTTCATGCCTTCGATATCCGGGCCCCCTCAGTAGCCCGGGCCCGGGGTAAATAGTCCCCTCTACCCCCCCGTCTCGTCAGGCCTGCTGAAAGGGTAAAAGGAACAGGAAACGGAAGCCCAGGCACTTGGCAGTTAGTTAAGTAAAACATTATAAGAGCGACGATTAGGTTAAGTTGATTATGTATTTAAAGTTAATTTTAAGGAAGGATAAATGTAAGCGTTGTTGTTCTTATTTTGTATTTGAATGTAAAGGGAGCGGAAGCCCTCGAACCCGTAAGGGATAAGTAAATAAATTATATATAATAAAAATGTGCATAAAAATGAGATTTTTCTAAACCTTCAAAGGTAAAAAATTAACTTTTGATTGATCTATAAAATATTTATTTAAGATAATGTCAGAAATAAGTTGCTAAAACATTAGACTAAAAATTTTATTTGTGCTACTTGCACTTTTAATCAGTAAAAGTTAAGATAAATTATGAAATTTATATAAATAAATATTAGGTTGATTAAAATGTTAATTAATTGAAAGTTAGATCTTTTAAATTTTTGATGAATTAAATTTAAACTTGCTTAACATTGCAATATTTTCAGCTATTAATATTTTGATAGATTAAAATTTAGATTAATTAAATTTTAGTGAAAAAAAAATCGAAGAAATTAAAAACTTATTTTTATCAACAAACATCACGTTTCAGGATAATCCGCCGGGGGTTATTTCTATGCGGGGGGAGACTTGTACCCATGTGAAAATTAAAATAAAAAATTGAAAATATAAGATATACTTGTTGACAAAAATAAATTTTCAATTTTTTAATTTTAATTTTCACATGGGTGCAAGTCTCCCCAGCATAGAAATGACCCCCGGCGGATCATCCTGAAACAGGATGTTTGTTGACAACAGGGGCGGCGCAGCCAACATTTTTTAGGTGTAGAATTTTTGGTAAAGGGTTAAGAAAAAGGGGATAAAGGATAGAAGGGTGGGGAGCGAAAGCTTTTCAATTTTTCGTGTATAGAATTCCAAATAAGGTTAAATTCCATGTAGGGAGTACTCCATACCTTCCATACTGCTTTCGACGGCCCTGTTTGACAAAAATAAGTTTTCAATTCTTTGATTTCAATTTTTACGTAGCCCCATGCGGATTTCAATTTCCTTCCCCAGGGCACCCCGGGGAGAGGTGCCCCACAAGGAAAATGTCCCTGGCATCATACTCCCGAAGTGGTTAATAAATTAACTTTTGAATTTTAGTATTCAAGTATATAATAAAAAAATAGTATTTAATCAATTTTTAAAAAATTAATTGTTTAGTTTTCTAAACTTCATAAATTTCAACTTGATTTAATGTTAAGTCGTAGTTAATTTTGTAATGATTTTAAATTTTATAATATAATACTTATTTAAAATTGAAAATTTCAAATTAATAAAAAATTACGATATTAAATAACCAAGGCTAAAAAGAAAATTAAATTAAAAAATAGGATCATGAATTAAACAGATCAACAATTAATTAACATCTCTATATTTTCATTGATGGTCATAAAGTGAAAAATAAAATATCACAGAAAGTCATAAAAGTATAAATTTCGCTGACCGGTCAAATCACTCACTCTTGCATTCTGCGGTTTAAAATTAGTGTATAAATATGGAATTACAAAAAAAGACAAAAATTTTCCCCTTTTTACTACTTAAGAGGATGTTAATTTGAGTCCCAAGGACAATATTCAAATAGACAATTAAATTAAATAAAAAAAAAAATATGGTCACTTATCAGTCCGTTACTCAATTTTTTCGGGAAATGATGACCTCAAGGAGTCCAATTTCGGCGTCCAGGCGAGAAACGAGAAAACTGCTAACTTTGAGTCTTCGTTCGAAAGATTAATCCACCAAGATTAATAATATAATAAATTTTATCCTCAGCCTCAACTGTATTCTGTCGTCAATGGCCGTAAGCTTTCCAGAATAGAATTTGACTCGAGGATGATTACAAAAAACAAAATTGCACTGGAGCCCCAACACGCGTGGTCCTCAATTTCCCAGTTACCACCAGATATAAATCGCCACACTCTGGCTGCCGACGACACGCAGAGATATGGCAACTAGTATTAATCACACAAACGGACTGAAGAAATTGAGGACGATTTTTTCGCGTAAGAAACTTTTATTAATTAGGAAAAACCCCCCTTTCCTGATATCATTAATAATCCCGCCTCCTAGCAGTTTGCTCGCTTTCCCCATCCTTTGATGCGCCTCTACGAAAGTTGGTCCACAAGAGAAAAGGCAATTAAATATAACGGAAATTTATCATTTAAATAAATAAAGCTCGATTATTTAAACAAATGAGGAAATTCTTCCTTCAATTTGTATGTTAAATTTAGACTGTTAATAATCTGAAATTGTACATCAATTGAATTTAAATTATAATTCTTATAATCCATTATTTATACTTGGTATTATTTGAAAACAATAAAAAGTAGATTATAGATTATAAATGGTATAATACAGATTATATTCAGTATGATATTTCTTTTAATAATCCAAGACAATGACTTTTGTATAATCCATTTTTCTCGGTGTGTCCAGCTCAAACTTCACAATCCGTTTTAAGTCTGGTTTTATTTGGAATTTAGTCCGGCAGTCAATTTAGAAATTATTTTTAGTTAAAGTGAAGTCCGTTTTTACAGTACCGGCCAAATTTGTCAGTCCACCCATTTTTTAAGAATTGAAAAACTTCTTTAAGCGTACAAACCATAATTATTAAAAAATTTTCTTTTATTTCCTAAAAGTAGATGAAATTTTAAAGAAAATAAGACTGAGTGATGAGAATTAGTTTATTTTTCATTGAAATATTGAAAAAAGTGGAATTTTTACTGTTTCTCAAAAATGCAAATTTCTGAAGAAATAACCATAGTTTTTTGAAGTTCCTATGCTTGATTTCAAGGTAATTTTCTAAGGAATAAAATTATTTGGTAATCATTAAAGTGCAATTTTTATCTTAGAATATGCAGGACTTAAAATTTGGACTAAAAAGATAGGAAAATTATAATTAACTTCTTGATGTCAAATACAGCTATATAAAATATAACAAACTTGTAATGTTTAAGAAATTTTGGGAAAAAAAATATGATATATTTATTAACATTTTTAAAATTATTTTTATGTCATTTTAATGTGTTCAAATTTTTATAAATTGTTTTGTCCAAATTCCGAGCTATGCATGTTCTAAGATAAAAATTGCACTTTAATGCTTATAAAATAGTTTTATTCCTCAGAAAATTACCTTGAAAACATGCATAGAAACTTCAAAAAACCATGGTTATTTCTTCAGAAATTTGAATTTTTGTGAATCAGTAAAAATTCTACTTTTTTAAATATATTTAAATGAAAAATGAACTAAATCACTTCACTTAGGTCTTATTTTCTTTATAATTTAATCTACACTGAGAAAAATCTGTAGCGATTATTGCTTGAAATCATTTTTGCATTTTTTCCATAATTCTATTGATGCTATATTTCTAACAGAACGTATAGTTATTGCTCGGACTTGGCCTGAAAACTAGGCGGAGCGGCCTAATAATTAGGTGGATTCTTGCAATTTTTGTATAGTTAGTGTCTATGCTATATTCATATCATTTGCTCATGCGATAATCGCAACAGATTTTTCTCAGTGTACTTTTAGGAAATAAAAAAAATTATTAATTATACTTTGTATGCTTAAAGAAGTTTTTCAATTCCTAATAAATGGGTGGACTGACAAATTCGGCCGGTACTGTAGTCCGGTAACGTCCGGAAACTGTCAGGCACAAATTTCACAATCCGCTTTAAATTTGGTTTAGTCTGAAATTCGTACAGTGGTCAATTCCGAATTTACTTACTGTCTGAGTGAAATCCATTATTCGTCCGATCACATCCAAAAGTTGTCCGTCAGTCAATTCCGAAATTATATATAGTCAAAGTAAAGTCTGTTTTTTAAAATAAATAGTTAATATAATTCTTTGATGTAGAATTAAATATAATATGATCTTTAAATCAGCGTGGTAATATAAGTAACATTTGTTAAAGGAATAAAATATTTGATACTGAAAGTAAATAAATTTGAATGGATTGTCAAAAATCTGTATTTTTTGTCAAAATGTTACTTTTATTTCTTATCATTTTCCTTAAAACGACACATCACGACATGACAAAACATTCTCAAGAATTTTCTTACTGAGTCGTACTCTAATATAGATTTAAAATTTGTGACGGATAAAAATAGTATTTGTCTCGATTCTTTCCAGATTGTAAAAAAATGCATGAATATTTTTGCACTAAACAAGGCTCTTTCATGATTTTAAAACGAGTACTGGTCAATTTTCGTATCTGAACGGAAGAAAAACGAATTTCACTTTAATTATAAATAATTTCGAAATTGACGGATGGACAAATTCCAGGCCAAATCAGACTTAAAACGGATTTTAAATTTATGCCGGACAGCTGCCGGATGTAAACGGACTTGAGAAGGATTTCTCTTTGACTATAAGCAATTTCCGAATTTAATGCCGGACGAATTCCAGACCAAATCAGACTTAAAATGGATTTAAAACTGATGCCGGACAACTGCTGGATGTGAACGGACGATAAACGGTCTTCACTTTAACTAAAAATAATTTTGAAATCGACTGCCGGACTAATTCCAGATAAAACCAGACTTTGTTTTTAGTTAAAGTGAAGTCCGTTTTTAGTCCGGTCACGTCCGGAAACTGTCAGGCACAAATTTCACAATCCACTTTAAGTCTGGTTGACTCTGGAAGTTGTCTTGTAGTCAATTCCGAATGTGAACACATCAAGAAAAAATTGTTTTAAAAAATGTGTTTCCCATTTTCTTACTAAATTGTACTTTAATCTAGATTAAAAATTTGTGACGGATAAAAACAGTAATTGTCTGGATTCTTTCCAGCTTGTAAAAATAATGCAGGAATATTTTTGTACTAAACAAGACTCTTTCAGGATTTAAAAACGAGTACCGGTCAATTTTCGGACTTGAACAGACGAAAAACGGATTTCACTTTGACTATAAATAATTTCGGAATTGACGGCTGGTCAAATTCCATACTAAATCAGACTTAAAATAGATTTAAAATTTATGTCGGACAACTGCTGGATGTGAACGGACTTGAAACCGATTTCACTTAGTCTATAAATAATTACGGAATTGACTGCCGGACAAATTCCAGACTAAGCCAGACTTAAAACAGATTTAAAATTTATGAAGGACAACTTCCGGATGTGAACGGACGATAAACGAACATCATTTTAACTAAAAATTAATTTTTAATCGACTGCTGAACTAATTGCAGATAAAATCAGACTTAAAGCGGATTGTGAAGTTTGTGTCGCACAGTTGCCGGATGTGACCAGTCTAAAAACGGACTTCACTTTAACTAAAAATAATTACTTAATCAACTGCCGGACAACTTTTAGTTAAAACTAGACTTAAAGCGGATTGTGAAGTTTGTGTCCGGATATGACCGGACTAAAAACGGGCTTCACTTTAACTAAAAATAATTTTTAAGTCTACTGTCTGACTGATTACAGTTAAAAACAGACTTAAAGCCGATTGTAGAATTTGTGACGGACAGTTTCTGAGCGTGTCTGGACTAAAAACGGACTTCACTTTAATTATAAATATTTTTTAAATCGATTGCTGGACAAGATTCGGACTTTTTCGGATTAACTTCACATCAAATTTTTTATGTCGGACAAATTTTGGACTAATTCGGATCATTTCAGGACACATTTCGGATTAATTTCCGATGAAATTGGACTGTTTTGTCCGGATTTCGTTTGGAATTAGTCCGAAATTTTTAGTAGGGTAAGAAGTCGAGTTTGAAAATGTTCGTGTATGGCAAGAATATAGCAATTGTCTGAAATAAATTTAGCAAGTGTTCAATTTTTAAAAAACTTAAAAATCTATTTTAAACTTGTCCAATGGTCAGTACAGAAAATAAATTCTGATACCCGTGACAGAAATTTCTGTCACAATCCTCCTTGCGCATGCGCAGAATCAATAAGGTTATGTTAATTTTCTGGCAAGGTAACAGAATTTCCTGTCACATCTGACCAGAAAAAACTGCTGGTACTGATCCCAGTAAATAAAGTTAGATACAAGGGTCGCGGATTCCGTATACTAGCATGATACCTTGTTCACGGAAATCGAGAAATTCCGTTTAATAGTGTTTACTGGTAAACGGAATGCTAATAACCTTGTATATGGAATCTTTTTTACGGCTTTTAATAGGGAGATAGAAGTCTAATGGATACAAATAGGTATTAGGATTAATCTAGAAGATGAAATAAAGAATTTTAGTAGTAAAAAGATGTAAATAAAAGGAAAAAACCCATGCTTTCAATCACCGCACTTGGTTGACATATGGCTGCTTTACCTTACCGACAGTGAATGTTAATTTAACGTGGTTTTTTCTTAAAATTTGAAATGTCTAAAATTGACAATTTAAAAAATATAGATTTTTCTTAATAAAAAAACTAAAAAATAGGATAATATAAAATTTAAGATTTTGATTTATATTCATATTTATTAGAAACTTTACTAAAGTTTTAAATTAAAAGGATAAAATGAAATTATTACAAATCAGACTTTTATTATTTATTTTACTAATATGTATTAATTGTTACATACATATAATAGTTTTATACAATAAATTTCATTTTTAAAATTACCAATTTATGAAATCAACAAAAATTAATGTAAGCTTGAATTAATCGCATTAAAAAATGCTAAAAATTAAATAAAAATAAAAAAATTTCAAAAAGTTTTTTTTTTAACTCAGACAATAAAATTGTCCAAAATATCTATTATTTTTGAAAATTGTAATAATAATAATAAAATATTTAATTATTTTCCAAAAAATCAATTAATTTTCAAAAAAATAAATTAATTTTCAAAAAAATAAATTATATTTTTTTTTGAAAGAAAATATAAAGCTTTTTATATACTACAACATTTTCAATGAAATGTAATGTAACATTTAATTTCTGTAATAAAATTTTATATACACTTAAATCCTGCAAAATTCAAGTATTTAAAAAAAAATTCATTCAAAATTGTGTAATTAAGAATATTTAAAAATTTATTTATTATCGGATAATGTTTTTATTTTTAAACAATTCATACCTTTCAGAAAATTTCAATTTTAATCATGTAAAATGATTCAACAAATGTTTTTACAATATCATCGATAGTTCACATTTTTTAAACGTAAAAAAAAATTTTTTTTATCAAATTTGAAAAATACATACAGATCTTCATTATCTAGTTTTTCATATTCGTCTTATTTCCCTTCTTCTTTTTCGAACAACTAGAACAATTTCGAAAAACTTCTAGCTTTCTTCTAATTTTATAACTTTATCATTAGTTTTTTCGTTCTTTCATAAGTTTTTAAAAAAACAACATAAGAACATAAGAATAAAGTAGTGACAAAAAAATATATAAAAAAGAAGAAACTCTTGTAAATAAATTAAACTATTTACGGACATTTGTTTCAAAATTAAAAAAATAAGTATAATATAATTAAAAAAACGTTAAAATGTATTACTAAAGATAATAAAATTTTAAAATGAGAAAAATTAGAGAATTATTTTACAAATTGAAAAAAGTGAATAAAATTTGAGAAAATTTAAAAAACTTCTATGAAATAGATAAGCGATGTTAAAATCAATTTTTAGTATATACGTCAGGCTTAAATTTACAAAATATAAAATAAAAGAATGAAAATCTGCAAAAAAAGTAGAATATTGAGAAATTCAAAAAATCGGGCAAGTACGAGTTACACCTATACCAAAATCTAAGGTTCCGTACATTTACGAAACAAAGAGCTCTAATTTGGTACACATATGTATTTTCACGTGTAGATTACAGCAAAATTATAGGGAACATTATCTAGATTGACGGTCAAAAAGTTGTCAAAAAAAGAAAAACTGCAAATTTTCGAAAAAAAAGTTTTTTCCTCATAACTTTAAAACTATTTGATCTAGAGGGCTAAAATTTGATACATTTGTATATTTTTATGTACAGATTATGAAAATTAATTAGAACGTACAAATATGAAAATACTTCTACCTTCAAGTACATGAAATAACATAAATATCAAGAATTTTTTTTCAGGGGGAGGCCCTGAAATTTTTATAGGGTTTAAGGGCTTATAACAGTCTTGATTATAGGTCCTGTGGCAGCCTTGATCAAGCCTTGTATAAGATTAAAATTTTTTTTTTTTTTTTTTCATAATTTTTTAATTATTTTGAAAAAAAGTGAGAACAATTTTCAATTACGTCTAATATCTTTTTTTTAAATTTTGAGTATACAAATAAAAATTTTATTGGTTTGAGGGGTGCTGTAGGACAATTAGATGAGCTCTAGTATAGGGGTCTAAACCTCTATTTGGTGATTTTTTGAATTTTTTTTTGTGACCTCATATTCAATTTTGTTTCCAAACATAATTTTTTCATAATCTGCATGCAAAAATACACGAGTGTACCAAATTTTAGTCCTCTAGCTCAAATAATGGCAATGTTAGAGAAAAAAAACTTTTTTTTTGGAAATTTGCAGTTTCTCCTTGACAACGCTATGGCCATCAATTCAGATCATGTTCTCTATATTTTTCGTGTAATCTACACGTGAAATACATATGTGTACCAAATTTTAAGACCTCTAGGTCAAATAGTTTAGAAGTTAAAGGGGGGGGGGGGGAATGGTCCCTTTTTAATGCATTTTTGCAAAAAAAAGTTGTTATTTCCTTGACAACGCTATGAACATCACCTTGAATCATGTTCTCTATATTTTTCGTGCAATCTACACGTGAAAATACATAAGTGTACCAAATTTCAGCCCTCTAGGTCAAATAGTTTAGAAGTTAAGGGGGGGGGGGAATGGTTTTTGGCTACGGACGCACGAGTCTCACTATAAAGGGTTCCGCCGAACACCGAAGGTGTACGGAACCCTAAAAATGATGAAAGCATCGAACAAATATTTTCAAAAATGTGTAATTACAAGATAAAAACTAAATAATTTAAATGAAGGAAAACTGTTTGTAAGAAATGGAAAAAATATGACAAAAATTAAAGAACTAATTAAAATAAAAGAAAGGACTAAAAAAATAGTTAGGGGAAAGTCGGGCAGCACCCTTAAGCTTTTTGGTCAATAAATTGTGTAAATATTTCAAGAACAATAACTAAATTGTTTCATGGTAAAGACAAACTATTTGTCAACGCTTAAAATGCTTCCAATAATAAAATGAACATATTAATTATGAGATACATAAGGACAAATATGGGGAGTAAAATACTAACCCTCAAAAGTTCATCGGGTAAGTCCGGCCACAGTAAAAAATACTTTTTATTTCAATTATATAACTCAGTAAAGTAACAACAAATTATGTCTCAAATAATCGTCAGAGAATCATTCATGGATATCAATTGAAAAATAAATTCAATAGTGTCAGAAATTACAAATATAATATCATTATTATATTTTTTCGCCGCCAGGTGGCCACTTCATTAACACGTGTTGTCGTTACATTGTGGTTTTTTTGCCACTAAATATTAGTACTTTATATTTAATTTATTGTTCTGACCCTAAGCGTCTTTTAAAAAGAATTTTTGGTGTTGTGTGAATTTCTTAACCTCATATATATGGGATAACCTGTGATCTGATTTTTCTCTGTAAATGATGTCCGGAAAAAGCAAAGATAACAAAAAATTCTGTCCTGTTTGCAAGAGACCTGCCGGTGCCTCTGCAGTTTTGTGCCCTATTTGCGAAGCTGCTTATCACCCAAGTTGCAAAAGTAAAACCAGTGTCCTGGATAACGGCGGTTTTGCAAAGTGCTGTGCACCCCGACCAAGTACACCAACGATCACAAGTGCACCACCAGCGATAGGAGATTTCCCTCCGTCGTCTTCATCTTCAGGATCCTCTTCTTCTGATCCTGACGTTAGACAAATAATCAAAGAAGAGCTTTCTCAGCAATTGTTTGTCTTTTCTGAAATGTTTAATAAATTAACTACTACGCTGTCTGATTGAAGGTACAGTGGCTGCTCTAAAGTCTGAAATTGTTAACATTAAATCTACTGGCTTGAATGAACAACAATGTCTGACTGAACTTGAGGATAGAATAAAGAGAAAAAGCAATATTATTTTGTTTGGCATTCCGGAGCATGACAAGCTTTCCTCATCTCATGAAAATGGCTCTATGAACGTAAATACACAGATTTATAGTTTGATTGATGGTGTTGTTTCCCCCTCTTTGATAGCTAATACAGAAATTAATACAGTGGGATCTCCTTCCCGGATCCAAAAGAAACCTCGTCCAGTCAGACTGATATTCAACTCTCAAAGTCAAGCCCACGTGTTCCATCAGGAGTTTCTGTCTGCCAAAAAAGTGATGGTGAGGCCGGACGTAAAGGCATGATGGGTTACTTTTGATCGTACTCAAGTAAGCGCGGACACACAGTCAGCGGTGGATTAAATGTGTTTGAATTAAATGTGTGTTGAACAACTTGCTTCGAATTTTGTTGCTCCTGAATTATCGCTCTCTCTTGTTCGACGCAAGCGCGGAGTCAATTCTGAGGACTTGAAATTTTCTGTTTATAAACAAAATGTATGAGTCTTACGCACTAAATTAAAATGACTGCGTCTTTTTCTTCCTCTATTATTATTTTTTGACATTTTTTTTTTTTTTTTTTTTACTGAAACGTTGCTTTGTCCTGATATTTTAAATCCGTAGTTACAGAGATAAAGTCTTGATTTTTATTCAGTGATGTTTTAGTATAATCAGTTTGTTTACTCAAAAACTTCGTGAATTTGTTTTATATGCATCCAACATTTTATAACCGATTGTTATTTGTTTTGTAAATAGTGGGTGTTCTTAATCACTGTTGATATATAACCATATTGATTTATATTTTGTAATTGTTTTTCTATCTCGTTATATTTTAAATATTGTACAACAAAAATGTTAATACTAATTTAATGGGTTCTTTACACCCGTACATTTGCATTAAATAAATAAATAAATAAATAAATCATTTTTATATGACTTTCAATGCGACACTCATTTCTTAAATTGTCCGAACACTTTAAGGTTAAATTTACAGAATAGTAGTTTTCTATAAAAAAGAAATGAAATAATGGAGTCACTATACTAAAAAAATAAGTTGAATTAAATGATACGACATTTCTAATTTGTTTCAATGATAAAAATACGGTATTATACATAAAATAAACAGTAGCCGCGGCTACCCGATGGCCGATGCTACCCGACTTTCCCCTAAACGACAAAATAATTAAATAAAATAGGGTAAAAAATGAGATATGATTTTTTCTTTATCTAAGAAATTATAAGAAAATGTAAAAAGTATATAAAAAAAAATTTTTGTAAGAATCTACTAAAACATTAAAATTAGTACAACAATTAATTTAGAAAAGTGAATAAAATCTAAAAATTTTATGAAAAAATAAGTAAGTTTGCAAAAAACTCGCAAGAAATAGATAAGATATGAAAAAAATTAATAAATTTACAAAAAATTTATATTTAAAAAAAAATTGTGAATTACTTTTTTTTTAAATAAAAAATTATACGAAAACAATTAAACAGTCTTGAGATAGCAAAATTTCTTAGCAATTTCTCAGAAATAAAAAAATGACGTCTAGATTAGAAAATTGAATAAATGGTCAAAGAATGATAAAAACTTATGAAAGAACGAAAAAACTAATGATAAAGTTATAAAATTAGAAGAAAGCTAGAAATTGTTCGAAATTGGTTTAGTTGTTCGAAGAAGAAGAAGAAAAAGAAGACGAATATGAAAAACTAGATAATGAAGATCTGTATGTATTTTTCAAATTTGATAAAAAAAATTTTTTTCTTACCTACTCTCTAAATTTAAATAAGTGAAAATTCACTTATTAGATGTCAAAAGTCTTCCACTCTTTCAAAAAGTGCATATGCACTTACAATGTAAGTTACACTTACACTTTTTTTTACACTTACAATAAGTGAATTTTCACTTATTCAATTTTAGAGAGTATTCTTAATTGTCTTGTTTTTTTTTAAAGAATTATTTTAAAAATGTGAAATATCGATGATATTGTAAAAACATTTGTTGAAAGAATATAATCAATAATACCATCAAAATAAGAAACCATTTTAATAAATTATATCGCAAAAGTTTTAAAAATAAATTACTTTTGAAAGAGCTAGAATTTAAAATTTGTAAAATAATTAAATTTCACATGATTAAAATTGAAATTTTCTAAAAAGTTTGAATTGTTTAAAAATAGAAACATTATCCGATAAAAAATGAATTTTCAAATATTCTTAATAACACAATTTTGAATGAAATTTTTTTTAAATACTTGAATTTTGCAAGATATATAAAATTTTATTACAGAAATTAAATGTTACATTACATTTCATTAAAAATGTTGTAGTATATAAAAAGGTTTATATTTTCTTTCAAAAAAAAAAAATTTATTTTTTTGAAAATTAATTGATTTTTTGGAAAATAATTGAATATTTTATTATTAGTATTACAATTTTCAAAAATAATAGATAGTTTGGACAATTTTATTGTCTGAGTTAAAAAAAAAACATTTTTGAAATTTTTTTATTTTAATTTAATTTTTAGCATTATTTAATGCGATTAATTCAAGCTTACATTAATTTTTGTTGATTTCATAAATTGGTAATTTTAAAAATGAAATTTATTGTATAAAACTATTATATGTATGTAACAATTAATACATTCCCCACAGCGCCGAAAATTTCCTGAAAATTTATTAAAGATTTATTTGCAAACTTCGGAATATTTAGGTGCAAAGCTTAGCGAAAATTGTGTAAAGATTTAAATGTCCCGATTAAATAAATGTTTAGCGTAAAAGTTGACTGAACATTTAAATTTACATTTTCGTGAAATTTTTGTCGCAAAAGTTTCTTGAACATTTAAATTTACATATTCGTGAAATTTTCGTCGCGAAAGTTTCCTGAACATTTAAATTTACATTTTCGTGAAATCTTCGTCGTGAAAGTTGACTGAAGATTTAAATTAAATTTTCGTGAAATGTGTGTCGCAAAAGTTGATTCAACATTTAAATTAAATTTTCGTGAAATGTTTGTCCCAAAAGTTTATTCAACATTTAAATTAAATGTTCGTGAAATTTGACTGAACATTTAAACTGAATATTTGTGAAATGTTTGGCGCAAAAGTGAATTAAACATTTAATTGAATATTTGCTAAATGTTGAGCGGAAAGTTGACCGAATAAAAAAATTATATTAAATAGAAGGGGAACAAGTAAATTAAACAGTAATTAAATTAATATAAACACATTTATTGAATAAAATTTTGAAGATTCTGTAACGTTTTACAACTCCTTAATCTAATACAATCTTTCAACTTACAATTTCCTGTGTGTTCTATTTAATATAATTTTTTTTATTTAGTCAACTTTCCGCTCAACATTTAGCAGATATTCACTTAAATGTTCAATTCACTTTTGCGACAAACATTTCACAAATATTCAGTTTAAATGTTCAGTCAAATTTCACTACGAAAATTTCACGAAAATTTAATTTAAATGTTGAATCAACTTTTGCGACAAACATTTCACGAAAATTTAATTTAAATGTTGAATCAACTTTTGCGACAAACATTTCACGAAAATTTAATTTAAATCTTCAGTCAACTTTCACGACGAAGATTTCACGAAAATGTACATTTAAATGTTCAGGAAACTTTCGCGACGAAAATTTCACGAAAATGTAAATTTAAATGTTCAGGAAACTTTCGCGACGAAAATTTTACGAAAATGTAAATTTAAATGTTCAGTCAACTTTCACGCTAAACATTTATTTAATCGGGACATTTAAATCTTTACACAATTTTCGCTAAGCTTTGCACCGAAATATTCCGAAGTTTGCAAATAAATCTTTAATAAATTTTCAGGAAATATCCGGTGCTGTGGGGGATATTAGTAAAATAAATAATAAAAGTCTGATTTGTAATAATTTCATTTTATCCTTTTAATTTAAAACTTTTGTAAAGTTTCTAATAAATATGAATATAAATTAAAATCTCAAATTTCATTCTATCCTATTTTTCAGTTTTTTTATTAAGAAAAATCTATATTTTTTAAATTGTCAATTTTAGACATTTCAAATTTTAAGAAAAAACCTCGTTAAATTAACATTCACTGTCGGTAAGGTAAAACAGCCATATGTCAACCAATTGCGGTTGAGTGAAAGCATTGGTTTTTTCCTTTTATTTACATCTTTTTACTACTAAAATTCTTTATTTTATCTTCTAGATTAATCCTAATACCTATTTGTATCCATTAGACTTCTATCTCCCTATTAAAAGCCGTAAAAAAAGATTCCATATACAAGGTTATTAGCATTCCGTTTACCAGTAAACACTATTAAACGGAATTTCTCGATTTCCGTGAACAAGGTATCATGCTAGTATACGGAATCTGCGACCCTTGTATCTAACTTTATTTACTGGGATAACAGGATAGTATGGGCCAAATCATATTTACCTTTGTTAACCTTTTTGCACATACTGCCGTAATAAGGAAAAACTTAGGCAAACGACATTTTGAATCTTAGAAACTCTAGAAAATGAAAGAATACTTGATGAAAACTTAAGCAAAGTGCTTTGCGTAGTCCAAAAATCGTACGAGGCTTCTAGCTCGGGTATAAGATCAGAAGGAAAAACTTAGGCAAAGTCACTTGCATGTTATTTGTATCAAAAACGTGGTCGAAGCTGAGCGCTGCTTACGAAATAAAAACTACGCAAACGCCATGCTTGTAAACCCGTGGCGTTTGCCTAAGTTCTTCCATCAAAAGGTGAGTCGAGCGGACTACGCACCGACATTTTTGGCAATACACAAAATGTGACGTCACTCACGCCATTGGCGTTTGCCTATAAGTTCTTCCATCCGATCAGGGGTCCGCGCTCGCCTACCTATTTGGCAAAAACTACGCAAAGGACTTTGCCTAACTTATTCCTTCGTATTTGCATTTAGTAAAACTCGCATATCCATTTCTTCATATAATTTGTTTAAACAATGAACTTTTGATTTCATAATTAAATAGTACATTATTATTTTATACAGTATGTGAAGTTAAATTGAACAACTTTTTAGTCTATATTAGGGTTCTCAATGCAAACAGTTTTTCTTGATTTTCTCAGTTGGACTGAAATTTCGCTTGCCTAAGTTTTTTCTTAATACGGCAGCATAATTTGCTTGATTTTACCCATTGTTTTTTTTAAAAGCAGTTAATTTTAACCAAGAATTTTTTAATTATTGGAAAATTCAAAATTAAATTTTCACTACGCCACTGCTTAATTACATAATAAATAATTTCAGATACGTCTATATCAAAAACACAGTTAGACCCTCTCAAGACTCAGCGTGGCTCAGCTGGAAGAATAAGACAAAGATTAAATGAACTTCTCGAGGAATCCTTGAGTTTTGAAGGAAATAAAAAGATTCACATCCAAAACTACCAAAGCAGTCAGCAACAATTTATGACAGAATCTGCAGAACAGGATCCTTATACTAGGTATCTCGTGTACTATTTATATTAATGAAATTATACTTCTATCTATACTGACATTTTAATGTAAATAGAGTAAAATTAATAATTGCTGTTGAAAATGGTAGGTTTTATATGTGACTCTCAATGGTGAAAGGGACCTTGGATGCAAAACATTGGATTTTGAATTCTTATTATGAATCGATAAAATTTGAGTTGCTCTTTTACATACAGAAATAAAAACTTTTTTATGTCTATAAGTTCTTGTGTACACTGTTAAAAATTTCTGTATTGTGCTTCACATACATGTATATGAAATTCAATTTAACATTGTGACGACTTATCGCGGGATTTTAAATAAATTTAATATTTATATGAGCAAAAAAGACAAGAAAAGGGGTTCGACCAGCGACTGGTCTCACAATGTACGCACAAAACTTACCACGTTTATTACAGGTTGTCCACCCAGTGTTCAGGCGAGAAAATCGAGAGAAAGCGATCAAATAAACATTTCATAACCAGATGAGAACCAAGGCGAACTTACCGATCCAAACAAAAGTAAGCGCTCGTCGAGCGAACAAGAAATCCCAAATGTGCCGCGTAACGTCGAACAATAATTGGCACGACACAAGGGTTATATAATCCAATAAAAGTCACAATGATCTGATTAAATAAAACTATAGTCTAAATTGCGAAACACAATGAATTATTGCTAAAGCATAGGAATGCTTCATCTTTTTTTAAAAGTTGACTAAGTGTACTTGCTATTTTAGAAAAACCTTCTATGAAACGTCTAATATCCTGCTAGACCTAAAAATTGTTTAATGTTTTTCTGATTTTTAGGAACTGGAAATTGTTTTATCGCAATTAATTTCTTTGGGTCTGGTCGAACACCATTTTTATCTATTATATGACCTAAATAATTTACTTTTGGTCTTAAAAATTCACATTTATCTGGTTGTAATTGTAAATTAGCTGATCGTAATCTTTCCACTAGGTTATCAAATTTTTGCTGATGTTCTTCTAAAGTATCTGCGTAAATTACTATATCGTCGAATTAAACAAATAATTCAGTATTTATTAATCCTGTTAAGCAGGCATTCATTAGTCTTTGAAAACAAGCAGGGGCGTTTTTTAATCCGAAAGGCATTCTATCAAATTCATAATGTCCTTCTGGGGTTGAAAATGCAGTTTTATGCGAATCTTTACAATTCATTTTTATTTGATGAAAACCCAACGCTAAATCGAAAACTGAGAAATGTTGTGCATTTCCTAATTGATCAAGAATATCTATTACGTTAGGAAGATGAAAATTATCTTTAATTGTTTTATCATTTAATTTACGAAAATCTAAAACCATTCTCCATTGTTTGTTTCCTTGAGAATCTTGTTTTTTAGGAACGATCTATGCAGGTGTTTTATAAGGAGTTTGGGATGGTTTAATTATTCCTTTTTCTAAAAGGTCATTTACTTGTCTTTTTATTTCATCTTTATGAATAGGTGGAAACCGGTATTGACGTGAGGAAATAGGTTTGTCATCTGTGGTCGGAATAGTGTGTTCGAGCACATTTGTTGCTTCTAAACTTTCACCTGGTATATGAAATCTATCAATGTTTTTTGATATGATTTCTATAACATGCGACAATTCTTCTTCGTTCAAATGATCTAATCTAAGTAATTCTTTTACCGTTTGTACGCGATTTGTTCCCATAATATTAAATATTTGACATAAATGTTTTAATTTTTCATTATTATGGTCAATGAAATTGTGCAAAAATTTTTCTGATGAATCGATTTGAGTATTTACGATACTTTTTGCTAAATGTATTTGTTGATCTTTTCTTTGAATATTTTTCAAATTTCTTTCATGTTCTGAAAAATCTAATAGTTCTACAGTTAATATTGGATTATTCATAGCTTCAATACATGTATTTGCGATTTTTAAATAAGCTTTCTCATTATGATTTGTTACTAAAGCATTACCTACATAAATTCCTTCGCCTATCGATAATTTAGGAACGTAACCTACTTTCTTCTCTGGATTTTTTATTTTCACAAATATTGTTGAAATTGTTCTAGGTGGTATTGTTATATATTCTTGGGTTGAAAAAGGGTAACAGTTTTCATTAATTTCTATTTGTTTTTCTTTATAATTGATTTTTGCATTATTTTTATTAAAAAATTGAGTACCTAAAATGCCATCATGAACGATTGGTACATCATTTGAAATTATGTTAAATATTGTAGGTTGATTGAATATTTCAATTTCTACCTGACCTAAGGTAAAGACTGGATGATCATTGATCCCTGTTAATCGTAAACATTCTGCTGTGTTAATGTACGTGCCTGGCGTAACGATTCTTTCTTTAAGTAAATTTGGACCTGCTCCCGTGTC
The DNA here is from genome assembly GCA_037103525.1 of Ganaspis brasiliensis. Classification (NCBI taxonomy): domain Eukaryota; kingdom Metazoa; phylum Arthropoda; class Insecta; order Hymenoptera; family Figitidae; genus Ganaspis; species Ganaspis brasiliensis. The sequence continues at coordinate 411,813 of JAZKLR010000344.1, read as the reverse complement.
TATCATCATTTTTACTGTACTACGAAGCCCTGCGGCGTTAATCATTATATATGGAATACTACTACACATAATCGTATTTATAAGGTCATTGCCCGTTTCTACGTTCTTTTTTAACATTTTATTATTTTGTATTACAGGTGCATTTCTTCCTCGCTCTTGACCTCCACCGTCGCACCCACTACGTGAAGGTTGCTCGCGTTTCTCGACTGCGGTTGATGTAATCTTCTAGCGCTAGTTCTTTGTCTTACTGCACAATTTTCTAAATGGTGCCCTATTTCTTTACAATAATTACATATAAGGGTTGTATTTTGTTGAATTTGTTCATTTTGATTTTCGCGATTTTGAGTGTAGTTTTGGTTTAGGAATTGTTCGTTTGGATTTACGAAGTTTTGCAAATTATTTCCTTGGTTATATCGAAAGTTTGGTCTTTGGAAGGGAAAATTTCTTCTTTGGAAATTTTGATTAAATGACTGGAAATTTTCGTATTGAAAATTTCGTCTAGGAGTATTTTCATTTGGATAGTAAGGATTTTGATAATTTGGTCTTTGATAATTTCGCCTTTGATAATTTGGGTTTTGGTAATTTGGATTCTGAGTTAAATAATTCTGGTAATTAGGATTTCGAAAATTTCGAAAGTTTGGATTTAGGTTTTGGTAAATTGGAATTGTATATTGATTTGGAAGATTTGAATTTTGATTTTAAGGTCTTATATTTTGGTAATTTGGGTTCTGATATCGTTGATTTCTAAAATTCGTATTTCTAAAGTTAGTGTTTTGAAAATTTGTATTTTGATAATTCGGATTTTGAAAATTAGGATTTCGAAAATTTGGAAGATTATAATTTGGATTTTTTAAATTTGAATTTTGAAAATTATTTTTAGGAAAATTTTGTCTTTGGAAATTTCCAATATTTTGTGGGCTTTGATTAAATGCGACGCACACTAGTGCTGTATGGTCACTATCTCCGCAAATTTGGCAGTTTTCTAATTGTTATTTTACAAAATTTATTTTATTTGTTTGAGGTACAAATTCTTGATTATTTTTTGTTAAATTGCTTTTTCTTAAAGCAGAAGAGGCTGCTAACCTTCTTTCTGCATCAAGTGCATTACTCGTTACTTCATGCAATGTTTCGGCTCTTTTTATTCGAACTCCTAAATCTGGTCTTAAACCCTTTAAAAAACAGTCCGCTAAATCTTTTTGGAGTCCTATTTAAAAATTCTCTTCTACTGCTCCTTCATTTGATGCTTTATGTGCATCTAAAATTTTATCTGCAATTTCTGTAACTCAATTCGCGTATGATATTACTTTTTCTTGTTCCCACATATAAATGGAACCTAATTCGCCCTGAAGTTGGTATATTGATTTTAAAGGAAGAAAAGCTTTCTTCAGCTTTTGTATTAATGCTTTTACTGTGTTAAATATATTTCCAAATATACACTTCCGCCCTTCACCTGTCAGTTTTCCGCGCAACATTTTAACTAAGTTTGCTTCTACATTTGCTGGAAGCATTTCTTTTGCTTCTAAACAACCTTCAATAAAATTTTGCAAAGACATATTTTGACCGTCATATAATGGAACTACTTCTATCGCGTCCTTAAAGGAAATCACTTGGCTATTATGAATTTGATTGTGTGTCATGTTTCTTTTTGTATATGTAGTTACGAGTTCTTGAATAGAAAATTTTTCTGTTTTTATTTTTAATCTAAAATTGTCGTTTTTCACTTTTTTAGTAATATCTAAATTTTCTTGTGTAGTTTCTTCAAATTTAGGAGAAAAACCTTGAGGGCAAATGCTTAAATATTTTTTAATTGATTCCCGTGATTTATTCAAAGCACTTTTTAATTTTCCATCAGTTAACGTATCATTAGTTAATGTTTCATTAGTTAAAGTTTCATCAATTTCTTCGTTTTCTTTAGAATAAGGAGTATGCTCTAATTTATCATATATATTTTCTAATGAGTTATATAATTTATTTTATTTTAAAACACTTTCGAAATTACTAGTAGAATTAGCGAGATTTCCCAATCCAAAATCTGTTAAAGTTGAGTCTAAACCGCTTGAATCCCCCTTATTAGCACTAGATTGGGAAATTATAGTTTCATTTGGACTTATTGGTAACCCACTTTTAGAGGATAATGAAATTTTATTTAATTTTTCAATTTCTTTAATAATTACTTCATTATTTTTTTAATCACTTCTTAAATTTCTTTTAGTTTCCTCCGACATGTCATATTAAACCATAATTTTAATATTTTAATTTTCTATTATCTTATTTTTCAATTTTTTTTTTTTACTTTATTCTATTTTACTTCGCATTGATAATTATCACGCCTTTACTGCACACATCGGCCGATGCACAAAAAATACTAAATAAGGTATGTTACGTCTAAATAAATAGAGCAACATACCTCATTTATTTATTATTAACTAAATAACAGTCGGTGGCTTTCAGTGTGGGAAAGGTGTGCGGTGATAACAGTCAATGAATTTTTTCAATTATTAAACTCTTTATTATTAACATACAAAGAATCCGAAGTGTTATTCGAATGAATTCCCTTCAAAGCTGGTTTGATAAAGTTAATAAACTTAAAGTTTTGTTTCCATTAAAATCAAAGGTCGTTAATCAATCCCAGATTAGTAATCAGTTAATCCCAACATCTTATAAATCTTAATTTCATCATCCTCCTTAAAAGAAAATACAAATGGTCAATTCAAAAACTCTTTTTGGAAATGTTAATAAAATTCAAATATAAAATTATTTACCTTTGTTAGCTTTTTGAACCTCTTCAGCAGACTTAGCAGGTAAAGATTGCATTTGCCATAGATTTTAGGTGTACTAGTTTTAACTCCAAATATTTTCACTAGTTGCAAGTCTCCTACTAGTCGCTGAATTAATATTTCGGATCCGATGTTGATTTTTCCAATGAGATGAAGGAAGGTTAGTAAACGTTAAACAACACTCGGTTAGTTAAAATGAGTTTATAATAATTGAAAGAAAAAGAATGAGAAAAAGAAAATATCGACACCGCAGTTAAGGATTTAAAATATTTGATACAGAGAAATTCCTTTGTTAGTTACTTTAGGTTAATTTTCACATGAAGAAACGACGCGTACAATTTGATGGAGAGCTTACGGAATACAATTCCGGATTGGTCTTTCGCGAATATAAAAAGATTGAGAGGTTGCGGGTGGTTTCGGATACCCTCAACGAAGACAAAATTTACAAGAAGATTACGGGAGGTTCCGAATTACTCTTTTAACAATTCTTTTAAATTCATTTCTAATACTTTTTATAAAATCGATTGTTGAATCATAAATAGTTAATTTATACTTAATGCTTGTCGCGTTACAATCAAAGGATATGTTTAGATGAACGATGCGTACATTTGGGGGGGCCGGTTTAGACTATGTATAAAAGACAAAGGGACAAATAGACTTCTTCACGAGGGACGATGCGTACTTTTCAGAGGGCCGGTTTAGACTAATTTTCGTACAATGCATTTTTTCTTAAATAGACGAATTCGTGCCCTGTGGCGTGTTTCTTCCCTACTCCTCAGCGGAGTGACAAACATTTCAAGGTGCGTCCGCGAAATATCATTTTAGTGTGCGTAAGTTGGTTTCTTATAAAATATTTGAATTTATTGGTACACGTGGGATCGATATTGAACCATCCCTCATTATTTTAACCTTTTGGCCACGAAAAGTCATAAAGTCGACACACACACATTCTTACTTTCATCCAATTACAAACTGCTTAGAAAAGTAATATGTTAATAAAGGAACCTAGTCCATCCACCATCGCATCGGTGCGTAGTCACATCGCAGGGTCTTAAAAAGTGAAATGGCCAGCGCGTGTCAATGACCACTCCTATTATCGAGCGATTCTACCATAAATGTCAAATTTAAATTAAACGAAAGGCAGATGTTTTTATTTATCGAGTTCACAAGAATAGTGTAAACTCTAATAAATGTACGGATGTAACAGCCCTCAGACGAAAGTCAGTGGATCAACCCTTAAAAAGAAAAAGTTTTAAAAGAATAAATATAAGAAAATTTGAAAAATTAGTTTCAAACGCTAAATGAATTATAAATATATGTACAGTATTTGAAATAAATAAAATATATAATACGGTATAACAATTTAATATTAGATACATATTTGGTGAATTATTAATATTCAATATTATCTTGCGATTCCTCGGCAAGAAGGCGTCGCGTAGCTACTCGCGACTCACGACTCTGCTTACGACGCGACGTGACTTTTGCTATACCAGTGCTTACGATGCGACGCGACGCAACGATTGCTTGCCGAGGAATCGTAAGGTCGAGATTTGACATTACTTAAATATTTCATGAATAATTAATATCTAACATTTATAATAATGAATTAATTAGATGCACAATATTTATATTTACAATAAATATTAAATATTATAATAATTAATTAATTAATTTTTTTTATTAACTTTAAATTAAGGATAATAATTAATTAAATTGTAATACTATTTAAAACAATTAAAATTCGAAAAAAGTTATTTAAAATTTTTGAAAATAACTGAAGAAATATAAGAATTTTAATACTTGAAAATATAAACAAGTATTTCAAAAAAATTTTCATTTTAATTGACATTTTATGGATATAAGTATAAATTTAAACAAATTATTCAATTAATGAACAGTTTTCATTCAATTTTATATTAAATAAATTAATTGAAAAGTACCATAAGACGGGCTAACTTTGCTCACCTATTTATTTGCAGTAAATTATTTTTTAAAAAAAGTTTGATCCTTTCATGATCAAGTAAGAATATTTCATTTGCTAATACAAGTATCAAACTTTAGTTTTAAGATAATTTAAAGCAAAAACCTGGTTTGCAGTTTTATCAAGAGACCATCTTTAGTCGCTGTTTATCAAACAATTTATTTTTGATTTTTACAAACGAAACTGGATTCAAATTCTGTTGTATTTAATAAATAAGTGTATCAAAAACTAATTTAATTTACTAAAATAAAGTTAAAAATATTTTACACTGACAATTTACAATTTAAATTCAAAATTAAATAATGATAAATAAGTATTCTTCAAAGTTCGTTGAATATTTTTAAAACACAAACAAATAAATCTTTTAAATGTAAAATTTGTTCTGTAATCGGTGGCGGAGTAAAGTTTTCATACCTTTCTAATTAAAATATTTTAAGTAATTAACAATTTTCATTTTCTTTTTAATCCCTAGACTGCCATGACAAAGATTTGATTTTTAGAATCTTTCCAACGACAGTTAAGGGGTTAATTTAGAATATTCTCGATATTTAAAAATATTTGGAAAATACACAAGCATACTAGAAAATCGAAGCCTACGTATAATAACTAACCCCTTAACTGCCGATGGCAAATATTTTGGAAATCAAATCTTTGCCACGGCAGTCAAGGGGTTAATCGTTGGGTTAGTGAGAAAAAGGACCTGTCGATTTGAAGTTGAAAAAGAGAACACGTCGGTTTCTTAACAACATATAATTTTTAAAATTATAATAAAAAAGGTCTATTCTTGGTTTTTAAGTATTATTTTTAAATATTCTCTATTTTACAAATTTGCTATATATTTGAAACAGCAGATTATAACTACAAAAAATTAGGTGAAAAGCGCTCTTCTTACGGTGTAAAAACGACATTTTATAAAGAAAACAATATTTCCTTCTTTTCCACTAACCCAGCGGTGTGACCTAATTAAACGGTGCTAAGTACTATATGGACAATATTATTTTTCAAAATATAATTTCTTTTATAGGAAACATGTTGTGCATAGTGGTCCTCAAGCACATTCCAAAATGTACCGAATTCTGCTGACAAAGATTTATCTAAAATCGTCCCAGGATTCCAAATTTTCTAGTCCAAAAATCGTAGCCAATTCTGTTTTCAAAATAAACATAGAGTAGAGTGGTCATCAATGCACCAAGTTTTTTTCAAAGTCATATCATTTATTTAATTTTACCAATTTTAAGCACTTCTTTGCATTAATATGAAACTAAAACACTTCTCAAGTTAATGCACAGATTTTATACACTATTTATTTTGATTAAATGACAACATTTAAAATTTCTCAAACCTAACACGCTATTTTCATTGACAATGAACCACTTCTATAAAAACACTAAAAATGTTCATTAATAATGATATTTTTATTTTCACTTTGTAAAAAAATTTATTTTCTATCCAATACTTTAAAAAATTATTACTTAACACTTATTATGTGATAATGTATAACATAAATATAGTTAAAAATCAAGTTCAGTAGCGAAAATTACATTTTAGTTTTATCGTCTTGAAAATCGTACTGATAACAAACGCTGTAACATGCTGTACGCATTTCTACTGCAGCCTAGTTTTCTGGTACAAATGAAATATATCAAATCGAAATATTTATTTGAATTTTCGTGTTCAACTTGATTTAAATATCGAAAACAATCTAATTGAATTTTCGAACTAAGGATTGATATAGTAAATTTCTTAGATACAACAACAAATGTACAAACAATGTACAAATCTTAGGCTTTCTGACTCGAAATAGATGCTGAACAAAACATCTGACTGAATTTTTACAATCCAAACAAAATAACAACTGAACTAAATAAGTACTTTTGTTTAAACGTTTAAAGTTATAAAAGGGGTTTCTTGTAAGTCTAAATGTGTGTCATAAAATCTTTAATATAGTTTAAAGTCCCTATTAAGGTGGGTTTTCCACTGTTCTGTGACTATGCCTGTTTTCTCTCTTTTTCTCTACACGATGAAGCTCGAATCGTAAGTGTGAGCTCTCCCTCCATCTTGTCAGTCAGCTAGAGCTTGATGTGATCATGCAGGGCAGTTCCGTTTTGTCCTTTTTACAGTTCACATTGGTCGAGCTTTTGAGTGCATTTCCCGACTGATATTGGTAATGGGTCTGTAAGCTGAATCATCCTATAGCGCTTCCACGCTGCCTCCCTTCCATACTAACTCATAGCACTGCTTACCTTCCAGCGGAAATATCCGTTTTGCAGGATTTCTTATGCACCATCTTGCAGAGCTACCCAACTCTGAAAGAACTGGATCATTCTATAGTGTTTCCACTTTGCTTCCCTATGGTATGCAGCGCTTCCAAGGTTAATATAAAGTTCATCTCCCTACAGCGCCGTGTTGGAGGCGCTGTCACGCTGCCTTGGAACAGTACCCTTTGCCTATGTGCCGCTTAGGGGTGTTCTTATTAGTACATGAAAATTTAGAAATTAATATTTTACTGAGTGCCGGACGAATTTTTTTTCCTTTTAGTCTAAAATTATTAAATATACAACCTAAGGTCGATCAGATGATATTTGATGGACCCCGATTCAACTTAAAGTTAGTACAACGTGTTTCAATGCATGAAAATCGGAAATAATGTAATTTTTTGTAATTTTATCCATAAAATGTTAATTATCTTATTGGCATATTTTTAATTAGCTTTATTTCGCATATATTTTTCGGAAAAATTTGTTAAATTCATTTATTGATAGACTTTTTCGCTATAATCTACAAGTAAGTAAAACGAAACGTTTTTTTTCACTAATTTCTTCTGAAGAAAATAGATTTGTATACATCTTTTATTTAAATTAATTTTAACTGAAAAACGGTTAATTTTACAAATAAAAGAAATATTTTTCAAATAAGGTATAGTAGATGAATAGAATGCTTTAACATTTCGAAGCTTGTCTTATGCACGTCAACATCTGCATAAGACAAGCGTCGACGTGTTAAAGTATATGTTTCTTTGAGTGTACACAATATTGCCGTTAAACATTTATATTCAAAATGTTTTTTTCACTGCCGAATGCTGGATTTAGTTGATCAGTGGTGCAAGTTTTCATTTTTCTTCATTACGTAACAACATACATAGTATATACATTTTATGAAGTTATACTATTTGGATTTCATACAAACGAATTAAATATTGTGATTAATTGATTTGTTGCGTAAGTGTCAAAGGGAAAGTAAAACAGACCCAGTTGAAAAAACTTGTACAAGATCTTGGACAAGTTCTTGTAGAATTTCTTGTACCTGATCAGTGGCATGAACTTGTACAAGACCTTCCAAGAACATGTATGTGTTCTGCATAAGAAATTGGAACATGTTCTTGTTTAGGTTCATGTATAAGATCTTATAGAAGAACACTTACTCGTATAATACCTTGTACATGTTCTTGTAGAGGTTCTTGTACAGGTTCTTGTGCAGGTTCAAAAAAGAAAAAAACAACACTGACGAGTTTCGAACCCTCAACCCGTTTCGAACTCGTCTAACGAACGCATTTAGTACCTCACGGCCATTGTTATATGAAAGTAATTATACAAAATCTTAGTCATATCATAGAAAAGATGAACTTGTATAAGAACCTGTACAAGACCTTGTACGAGTAAGTGTTCTTGTACAAGATCTTATACAATTCCTTGTACAATTAAGTATTCTTGTACAAGATCTTATACATGAACCTGTACAAGAACATGTTCCAATTTCTTATGCAGAACACATACAGGGTTCTTGGAAGGTCTTGTACAAGTTCATGCCACTGATTAGGTACAAGAAATTGTACCAGAACTGCCATAGATCTTGTATAAGTTATTTCAACTGGGGATGAAGTTTAAAATTGTAAGTGAAATGAATTAATTTGTTATTTAAGTCATTTTCGATTTTAATACAAGTTGAATCTTCTAATTAAACTATTAGATAAAAAAAAGTAAGGCGTACAATGTCTAAAATATCATCAAAATCTAGTGAGGAAAAAATACCAAATACTTCTAATATCACAACACGTAAATCCATTGAAAATTCAAGAACAATCAATCTAATTGGATTTCTTAATTAAACTTTATGTCAAAGCATGGTTTGGATGCACTAATACCATAGACGCACCACTTCAAGATCTTAATTTTATTCAAGACGTTATAAAGTATTCGAGAACTGACTCATAAATTTCAGCAGTTCTTCTTAAAAAAATGAACAACCATTTATGGTACATCACTGAAGAAACAGTTGCTCTATCCTTCTTTGATTTAAAATGTTCTTTTGAAGAAAAAAGTAAAATGATTGAAAATCTAAAAGCAAAAGAACCAATTGTAAAACTAAAAGATGGAAGAAATTATTCGACTTTATTAGATTTTCAAAAATACTCCATAAGTGATTTTGTATCAGAGAAAACAAAGTGCATCTTTAGTCGGTTTGGTTTATCTTTAGACTTTATAAAGTTTAAGCCTTTAATTTGGGAAACATCATTTGCATTTGAAGAAGGTGGGACATTCTGTATAAAAAATTCTTATAAAAAATCTAATTTGTTAGGATCAAATCCATAATTTTCGGGAATACATATACAAACTATCAATTACCTAAACCCAATATACCGGGTGGTCCAGGCAAATGCGAGTACTCCTAATTTCAAGCCGTTCTGTGGACGCAAAAACTACTTAAAGTAAAATAAAAATATAAGAGTAATAAATACTAGGAACTCCCTACGGGAGACACTCATTTATTTGTTTAATATTATTAAATATGCTTAAAAAATGCTAATTGTACAAATATTAATAATAAAGTTTCCTTTCTGAATTGAAAAAATACAAAAAAATGGTGTTTTTTAATTTTAAAATAATTTAAATTGTTTCCGGGTCCAATAAATATCAATGGATTTGCCCCAAATTTTTTATTTAAGAGTTTTGGACATAAAGAAAAGAAAATCCGCTCGGCGAAAATTAAAAAGTTGACTTTCGAAAATAAGGACACCCCTAGTGCAGTGGCGGTGCCACGCTGATTGAGAGTTGAGTCTAACTAGAGCTATACCATGCCGGCCGAGAACTGTTACGTCTTGCTGCGCTTTCTATCTGCTTTTGAGCTCTATCACCAAGTAGCGGTGCGAATCTGCCCCATAGTTACCTCATCCTGCAACGATGCCAAGCAGGATACCTATTTGTACCTATTTGTACCTATTAAGAATAATCTATCTTTTGCGATAATAAAAGTTCTGTGATTTTTGTGTGAAATACCATCAAAAACATTTTTAACAACTTTTAACTCAAATTCCATTTAGCTCAAAAATTAATTATACTGCAGTCAAAACGTAGCGTCAGAAATTCCTGGATATATATTTGTACAAGAGCTTATAGTCGCTTTTTTAAATTGTGACGAACCTTACAGTTGCACTTGACTTTTAATTTTCAATTCAATAATTTATTTTTAAGTTAAAAATAAATAAACTTAACTTTGAGATTAAATTACAGTAGCGGACGAATTTGTCAGTCCACCCATTTTTTAAGAATTAAAAAACTTCTTTAAGCGTAGAAAGTATAATTATTTAAAAAAAAAATTTATTTCCTAAAAGTAGATGAAATTCTAAAGAAAATAAAACCTAAGTGAAGTGATTTAGTCCATTTTTCATTGAAATATATTTAAAAAAGTGGGATTTTTAGTGATTCACAAAAATTCAAATTTCTGACGAAATAATCATGGTTCTTTGAAGTTCCTATGCTTGTTTTCAAGGTAATTTTCTGAGGAATAAAACTATTTTATAATCATTAAAGTGCAATTTTTATCTTAGAATATGCAGAACTCGGAATTTGGACAAAACAATTTATAAAAATTTGAACACTTTATAATGACATAAAAATAATTTTAAAAATGTTAATAAATATATCATATTTTTTTCCGAAATTTGTTGACAATTACAACTTTGTTATATTTTATAGCGAAGTGGGCCCCAAGTTGGGCACCCTTTCGATTTATTGCTGTAAAATCCAAACCAAATAAAATATATCAAAATGTTTTATACCGGATGAAAGTACAATTTATAAGGTAACTTATGGCCACAGGGATAAAATTTTATTTTGAACATAAACACTTTTTAAAGCATTTTTTTTAATTGTTAAAATTTACGGTCTAAAAAAAAGTGGTATCAAGATGGACACCTTCCTAAAAGACACTGAAAATTGTAGTAAATAAAAAATGAACATCGTGTAACAATTCATGAACTAATTTTTAATCATTTTACGGATTTTATCAAGAAAAATTTCTAAAAACTTCAATTTAATAGCTTAACAGTAAAAAGTAATAAAATATCGATAATTCAAATTCTCTAACGATAACATCACATTTTATGGTGGAAAATAAAAATTTTTATTTAATTGGCTCAAAAAATTATTGAAAAAAGTGTAAAATCGAAAATATGCAAATAAATACATTAAGATTGCAGGCCTGTCCATCTTAGGGTACATGACACCATTTTTTAATCCCCAGTAAAAATATATATACGACCACTGAATTAGTAAAATCATTTCAGGATATTATTATACGATAAATAAATAATATTATAACGTTAAGTACTTATTCTAAATCATAAATTTAAATAACTTTACCAACTTGAGAAAAAACTGTTACAAAACTTTTTTAGACACAAAATTACGTGGTATGTGTAGAAGAAAAACCAACTGGTTTTTTTTCTTCAAATGTGCATCAAAATCTTCGTCTATACAAACAACAAAACTGACAGAAAGCATAAGGTGTTGTCACCTTAAACAAAAATTTTATACGAAATGTCCATCTTGGGGCCCTGACCATCCTGGAACCCATTCCCCTATAGCTGTATTTGACATTAAGACGTTAATTATAATTTTCCTATCCTTTTTAGTCCAAATTTTAAGCTCTGCATATTTTAAAATAAAAATTTCACTTTAATGCTTATAATAGTATATTATGCATCAAGGGAGGGAAGGCCGTGTTGTTTTGTCAAGCACAAATGTTTGAAGAACGAGTGCAGCACGAGCGTAGCAAGTGCGAAACGAGTTCGGAGAACATTGTGCGAGACAAAAAATCGGCCTCCCGAGGTGCATATGCTATTTTCTATCACAGTTGTACGAAAATCTCGTGTTTCGTACGCGTTAGCGGGTCAGCACTCGCAATTTTCAGGTTAGTGACGTTAGAGATAAAAAACGCCGCAATGCGCCTGCGCGATGTGAGTTTTTTTCACTGTTTGGAAGTTTTTTTACCTCTAACGTTCACTGACCTAAAAACTGTGAGTTTTGCCCCGCTTAAGGCGAACGAAAACACGAGGTTTTCGTGCATGTGTGGTAGAAAATAGTTTTATTCCTTAGAAAATTACCTTGAAATCAAGCATAGGAACTTCAAAAAACCATTGTTATTTCGTCAGAAATTTTTTAGCACATGCATTTGATTATTAACATTGCTATTTAGAATAAACACAGAAGTGTAAAACACAGTTTCTAAGTATGAATCCCCTTGAGGTCACTTATTCGCCCTTTAAACAAAAAACGAGAGGAGCGAAGGGTGTAGCGCGAATGGACGATTTTCAGAAAAATATGCTCAGACACTTTTTCAAATTACTAAAGAACTACTTAATATTTTTTAAATGTCAATGGCTCTTTTTAAAGCTGAGACTGCAATGCTTAATTCTATATAAGTTTCAAATTTTGTTCTTAATTATTCTAGATTTTGCAGAGTCTTAAACAAATGAATCAAAAATGAAAAAATTACAAAATATTTTTAAAAACATATCAGGTGATGTAATCCTTTCATAATGTCTTAAATTTACGAATTATATATCACTATACGCAGAATTCTTTAAGCTTTCAAACAATCTAAGTTTCAAGTCTGTATCATTTTTCTGAACTAAACTATCCTTTTCTAAAGTCAAAGACATTTTTCACGGTTCGAAAACGTGTCGTACCTACAATTCCCGACGGTAGTGTATATATATTTTTTTTGTTAAATTCATTTATTTTGTTTTTATATTATTTCTTGTTAAACTCTTTTTGATATTATATTATTATTGTAAATTTTTTTTATTTTGGTCTCCATATATTATTGTGTTATTTCTTATTAATAGAAATCCTGAGAGTTTTACTGACTATAGGGGAAAGTCGCTAGTTGTGAGACGGGTTTTATTTTTTACCTATAAATTGGAAATAGGTAAACGAAATCGTAAATAAAATACACCATTCAAAAAGTAACTTAAATACGCAACTTTTATTCATAGAAAGTGTAGTGTTCAGATGAACTCGAAAAATTTTATGATCAATTTTCTGAGCACATCTGTTTAGTCAAAAAAAAAAAAGGTGTCCAGTTGTTGAGATACTTATAAAAAAATGCTGAAATTTAAAAAATTTGGCATCAAACATTATGTTTAATATAAATAACTAAATATATTGATAATACATATTATTATATACTAAATAAAAATATTTATTCTTTAAAATATGACTATCAGTTTTCTTCATCGAAATCGCTGTCGTAATGTAGGCAAATGAAATAACTTGTGCGCATGTTCCCACACTTTAAATAATTGTTGTGTTATCAAATGTACGTAACGAACTAAACTGAACAGAGCGCTTTATGCTGCATAACGAAAAATATAGGCTATTCCAGATGAGCGGCGCCACCATCTCACAACTGGTGACTTGCTGTGTCTCACAACCGGAAATTGGCGCTATTTTGAAAAAGAAAAAAAAAATATTTCCAACTGTAGATTGAAACAATGCAATATTGCATTACAAAATAGAAGGAAAATACTAAATAAAAATGCATAAAATTTAGCTTTTCCAATTAATTAACTTAAAAAAAAAGTACTTTGCACATATTGAAAAAAAGTTTTTTAGTCGATTTTCACACACAGTGTTGGCATCTAACACAAACAATACATATATCCGCTTCGGTGTACATGCAAAAGTTGGCTCGTATAAAAAGAAATGTTTTTATGTATACCAATCAGCCCTTTTATATTTCGTGTTAAAAAAAAAATGGACTGTCTCACAACTGGAGCCATCTCACAACTGGCGACTCTCTTCTACATATCCCAAAGCGACAGTAGAAATTAAGTGAATAAATTTAAAGTCTAAAATCTAGTTTACCAGTATAAGTAAATATATCTTGAGATCCTTGGCTCCGGCGAGCAAATTCGGAGCATTGCAAAATTTTACTTCGTTAAAAAATCTTTAATTATTTTACATGGCTTAAAATTTAGAATTACGTGTTCTTTAGCAGCAGTGTTAAATGCTTCTAAAGCAATAGTATACTGTGCAGTTTCCCTCCTCGTGATCCATCTCTCCATGTGATCTATCTCTCCTCGACTTACCCTATAAGAAGTAATTGCAGAGAATATAATCGAAATCCCATAAAGACAAAACAATTTCTATGGTATGAGTTTGTTGTGGACTTCACCGACATAAATTTTTTTAAACAAACTCAACTACGATTTTTTGACATTTTGGTTAAACCTAAACGTGCTGGAGGACCACTGTGTGTGAATGAACGATTAACCCATTTTGAGAGAATGACCCATATCTATATATAATTTAAATAAATGTTTTATTTCAGTGAGGACTTATGTAAGACATCTGCTAGTATAACACAGCCAAAAGCAAGTATCATGCATGGAAAATTGAAGAACTATGTTCAAGACTTCAATTATACAGAACATCATCCTAAAGGTACATGGGTAACACGCCCTTTGAGTGCAGGTCCATTTCATAGACCAAATTTACCAGAAATAAGTCAAATGTGTATATTGGCTAATTCTCAATTTCCACCAGAAGATTCTGCAGGTCCAATAATTAATGCTATCAAGCAAGAACTAACCAAATTTTCAAAAAATTGATATATTTAAAAAAGTTATCTGTTTAAAAGAAAGACATTTGATATTATTAATTGTTCTTAGTTTTAAAAGCCTTATAATATTCTTTTTTTGTAATTTTTCATTTGATATGATAAGCAATTGATATAAATAAAATCAGGGTATTGTATGTATATTGCTTTGAAAATAATAACAACTAATCCACAATTTTTCCATTTTAAATAATAATCACCAAAAATATTCAGTCTGTAAGTCGCTGTATTATGAATCTTTTTAGTACGATTTTTTGTACATTTTTGAAACCTATTATTATTTATATTTATATAGGAAAGAGGGCCTATTTATATAGTTTCGATTTAATGTTCTAGTATCCAAACTGAATAAGATATGTTAAAATGTTTTATACCGGGTGAAAGGACAATGTATTAGGTAACTTATGACCACAGATATCAAACTTTATTTTGAATATAAACATTTTTTAAATCATTTTTTCTAGTTGTTAAAATTTTTTATCTAAAGAAACTGTCCTTAAGATGGACGCCTTCTTAAAAGTCTCTGAAAAACGTAGTAAATAAAAAATAAAGATCGTGTAACATTTCTTAAACTAATTTTTAAACATATTACTGCATTTAACAAGGAATAACATTTTTGAAAACTTCAATTTAATAGCTTAACTGTAAAAATCAATAAGATATCGAAAAATATCGATATCTATCAACTTCTGTAACGATAACATCACATCTTATAGTGGAAAATAAAAAATTTCAATTTTTGAGGTGGCTCAAAAAATTATTAAAGTAAGTGTAAAATAGAAAATATGAAAATAAATACATTGAGAATTGACGTCTGTGCATCTGAGGGCACATGACATCACTTTTTGAACCCCATGAAAAATTTCTACCCTATTAAAAAAAATGGCCACATTTGTGCCCTCATTTGTGCCCTCATTTGTGCCCACATTTGAGACCACATTTGAGGCCACATCTGAGGCCACATTTGTGCCCACCTTTGAGGCCACATTTGAGGCCTCATTTGTGAAAGCATATGCTTATGCATATGCTTCTGTCAAATAAATAAGAAAATTTCAAAAAAAATTTCTTCAAATTCATATGATCACAAAATTAAGAAAATTAGGTGAAAGCAACGAAAAAATAATAAATTAAAAAAAGCAAGAACGTAAAAAGATAAGAAAACAATCTATTAAAATAATGATAAAATTCTTTTAAATAAAAAATGTCATGCTTATTATTAAAGAAATGAAGAAAAATTAAAAAAAACAACTCAGTAATGAAACAGTATCATAAAAATATGTGTGTAAAAAACTAGGAACACTTCTCAAAATTTTAAACTATTTGCGGACGTTTTTTTAATTAAAAAAATAAATAAGAAGATAATTTAAAAAATATTAAAATACATTACTAAAGAGGAAAAAAAATTTAAATTTGGGAAATTGGTTCACAAAATAAAATTAATAAAAATCCAATAGAAAGGATAATCTTTCTCTTGAGGTGCAAGTGATTTTATTGGCTGACAAAACGGCGGGTTTATTTAAAAACGTTGTCACCACATTTTTCAAGTATTGAAACATTTGTCATAAAACATTTGCTTTTATAACAGTTAATTCTTATTTAAAAATTTATTCCTAATTTATTACGTTATTATTTGAGGTTTCTTTGATTAATTCACTATTTTTTTTTACCTACTCGGTTGTAAAATACACATGTTAAGTCTGTTAGTGGAAAAAATTGGAACAAAGTTCCTTGATACTTTGTTATAAATTATAAACTTCTGTTATTTTATGATTTTAAATTTTCACCAAAGATTATTTTGAAGCCAATTATGAAATATTTCGAAAATCCTTATAGCATTTTTTGAACTTGCGAAAATTACATTTTCTCTGGGGGAAAAAATGAAAATTAGAAATTTTATTAATTTTTGAGTTTAGATAATAGATACTTGACAAAAATTAAAAAAAAACGTGAAAATTATTTTGAAAATTTAATTAATATTTTGTAATTTTTCAACTATTATTCAAAGTTTCGAACATTTAATACCTACTGTGACAGAAAAAATCAATTAAAGTTGCTTAAAATTTTGTTAGTTAACGATTTTAAATACTTCTCAATTGCAGTAGGGACATTTTGGTTTTTGAATCTTTGAATAAGAGTAGGAGAATTACGAAGTATTAAAGAATTTATTTTTAAAGTCAATCCAATTTCATAATTAAAAAGTTCACAAGTATTTTAAATCACATACAAACAAAGCTTTTGATTTTCATAATTTATGTAATTGATTTTTTTTGGTTAGAAGGAGAGCATGAATTTTAAAACTTGATAAAGTTTTAGGAAGTTTAAAAAATTTTAATTATTCTTAATCATAAATTAAGAAACTTGTAAACTTTAAAATTCTTATTTTAAATTTTAATACATTTTTAAAAATCACAAGTTTTGTTCTTTCGTGATTTTAAATGTTTAAAAAAAGCTTAAGGAAAATGGATTTTATGGATTTTAAAAACAGATTTTCGAATAAATAAATTATTGGAAATTTGAATTAGCTTAGTGCTGGTAAGAATCAGGATTTTTTTTAAAGAAATCAAAAAAATCAGATTTTTTTATTTAAATCAAAAATGGTTGTTTTAATTGCAATCAGTATATAAAATCTCTCCAAATGTTTACTTTTAGTAGTTGATTTTTAAAACTGAAAACATTTAATAAGAAATAATGAATAATAAAAAATTTAATCAAAATCAAATAAATTAGGGGAGAGTGGCCATCACTGTACCGGGTTTTTTTCAAGGTCATAGTATTTATTCAATTTTACCAATTTTAAGCACTTTTTTGGATCAATATAAAACTGGAACACTTCTCTAGGTAATGCACACATATTATACCCGATTTATTTTGATTAAGTAATAAAATTTAGGATTTTTCTAAACTAACACGCTATTTTCATTTTCAACAACCTGGGTACACAATGAACCACCTCTATAAAAACATTAAAAATGTTCAACAATAATAATATTGCAATTTTCACTTTGTAAAAAAAATTTTTTCTATCAAATACTATAAAAAATTATTACTTAATAATTTTTAATTGATAATTTATAACATAAATATACCTTAAATTTAAGTTAACTAGCTAAAATGGCATTTTATTTTTTCTATGTTGAGAAGAGTACTGATCACAATCGCGATCACATGCTGTACGCATGCCTAGTTTTATAATCAGGCATACCAATCTGGAAATTGAAAATACACTGAAATTCCAGGTGGTTCATTGTTCCCTGGTACATTGAATCAACATGACATTTGCAACAAAAATGGTTTTTTATAACTTAATCCAATATTTCAAAATCTTTATCTCATTAGAATATTGTAGTTAAGGGCCGATACAAAGTAAATCGTAAGTTTATTTATTTTTAAATTACCTTATTTCAATTAAAAAACGTGTTTGTATTTTAGGTAAATTTTTTCTTCAGTGCATCAAAAACAGTTTTTTTTAGTTTTCTCTGTAAAGAATAAATCCACATGTCTTAAACTTATGGACGTAGTGTGTTTACGCAAACTTCATTTATATTTAAAATTAGGAGAATTTTTATTTAATTGTTTCTGAGAAAATTGAAATGGTTCATTGAAAAAACTGGTACATTGATGGCCACTCTCCCCTATGCCAAATAAATAAGAAAATTTCAAAAAAAAATTTCTTTAAATTCATATGATCACAAAATTAAGAAAATTAGGTAAAAGCAACGAAAAAATAATAAATTAAAAAAAAGCAAAAACGTAAAAAGATAAGAGAACAATCTATTAAAATAATGATAAATTTCTTTTAAATAAAAAATGTCGTGCTTATTATTAAATAGGAATATAATTCCTAATCCATAAAAATTTGACAATCAAGTTATCACTGTTTTAGTATTTTGTCTTATATTCAAATAAAAAAAAATCAAACAACAATTCCTTATTATTTTTTATTAATTCGATTCGTTTTGAAGATAATTTATATTTTGAGAATTATATATTGGTGAAGGCAAAATTTGCGTTTGTAAACTTTTTCATAAAATATTGAATATTTTATCACGAAACTTTGTAAAATTGTTTAAAATTTAATACTAGGAAGCACAAATGCGCGAACGAAACTTACCAAGTTATAGAATAAATAAACTCTATTAGGCACTGAGAAAAGCAGTTAAGAGAACTCGGTAAAAGCCAGATGAAATTAACACTACATGAGAGAGAGCGAACTTACCAATTTGGATGAAAATAGCTGGAAATTAATTGATATTGATCCAAACAGTTATTAGTAAAGCCTCGTGCTATTCATAATTTAATCAATAAAAGATCCCTGCCAAGAGTAAAAAGATAAAAAGGGAAAGAAATATGAGGATAGAAAGAGATTACACTTTTTCTGTCCCTTCCATATATCTACTTTGCATTCCCAAAACACAATATCTTTCTATCTCTAAACTTCTACCTCTTTATATCTTTTCTCTATTCGCTTAGAATTTGTATCCGTTTTTATTCCCTTTCTATCAACTTCTAAAATAAATAAATCTCTTTCTATCTCTTCGTCCATCAACTATTTTTATCTCTTTCTATCCCTTTTCTATTCCCTTTTTTCCTTTTCTATAAAAAGTGAATCTCTTTCTATCCCCTTTCTATCCTCTTCTTTAAAAATTTAATCTCCATCTATCTTTTCGCTCATCTACTATTTTAAATACCCAGTTGCTTTAGTTATTTTATATGGTAGTATATATATCTATATATACTGAAATTTATCTGATATTTAACGCGTATAATACTGAAAAATCGTCAGCTATTATGGAGCGATCCCCTAACCTCGTGCGCATTAACCTAAACACACTACCAACTGAGCTAACGAACGATACACTACAGATCACTCCTTTACTTGACTGCCTTTAATCACTCTTACTCCCATCTCTTTTAATCTTCCTCTTCTATCTTTTTCTATCCCACATAGTATTTATATTTTTGGAGATCCATACTGGAAATAAAGAGATAGAAATCTTATCACTTTTTATCTTTTCTTATCTCTGTTATAGAAAGAGATACAGAAATCGTATAATTTTCAATCCCGACCCTATACCTTCTTAACCCTTTCTATTGACCCCAAACCTCTTTCAATCTCTACCATAATCATAATTATCAGCTTTCACCATTAATCACCTTTTCCCTATAACTTTCAATCTTTAATCTTTACCACCCTTTCTTTTTCTATTGCCTTCAATCTCTTTCAATCCCCATCTTAATCACCATGACCAGCTTATCGCCATTAATCACATTTTCCCTATAACTTTCAATCTCTAATCTTTATCATCCTATCTCTTTCTATTGCCTCCAATCTCTTTCAATCTCTACCTTAATCATAATGATCAGTTGTCACCATTAATCACCTTTTTCTTATAACTTTTAAACTCTAATCTGTACCTTTCTATCCCGCGCTCACCCTAACAAAGCATTGTTTTTCCGATTTTTGTTATACGTTTTGGTTTGCTTCTCGTCGGCTTTTGCCATTACGGTTTTTACTTTTGCGCGAAGCGCTTCAATACGCTTTACACGTCCGAGCCAACCATGAGCAGGGTCAGCGTCCGTCTCATCTATAACTTTAACGTCTGGTATTTGTCGGCCAGTCCGTCGTGGTTCACGAGCTAAGTTTAGAAACGCCGGAGTAACGCCCAGCGATGAATGCACCGTGGTATTGTAGGCGAATTGTATTTCTTCTAGTCGAATATCCCACTCATGATGGTAATCACCGAGGAGGCTCATGATCATTGTTTTTAAATTGAGATTTACGCGCTCGACGGGATTCGACTGTTGGTGATAGACGGGCGTAGTGCGCTGTGTTGACCCTACACTATCTATAAACTTCGTAATGACACGGTTTACAAATTCGGTTCCATTATCGGGGATAAAAATCATTGGGGTCCCCATTTGCTGACTAACGTATTAAGACATTTAGCAATCTTGGGACCGTCTGCTTTAGAAAGGGTGAAGCAATCAATATAGCGCGTGTACGTATCTTCGCATACTAGGATGTAGGACTTTCCGGATTTAGATCAAGGAAGGGGACCTACTATGTCTAGGGAGACAGTGTCCCACGGCTCGGTAAACTTGCGCGGAAACATCAAGCCCTGAGGCGCAGAATTTTTCGGCTTGCACTGGAGACATACATTGCAGCGATTAACGTAGCCCTTGACATCTTCACGCATGCCAGGCCAATAATAATGGCCGAGGATAGCGTGGTATGTCTTGTTGATTCCTTGGTGCGCAGATTGGGGGGAATCATGGTATTTGGTGATCATTGGGATTATTTCATTTTCCCTTAAAACCTTCTTTCAGGCGTTATTGTCGCCGATACTTTCTTTAATAAGGTTCGGTTTGTAGTAATACAATTCACCTTTAGAATCTTATCTATAGCGCTCATAGTCCGAAGGATTCAACCGTACTCGCTCTACCATGGTTTCGTACCAAGACTGGTTGCGGACGAGGTTTAGATGGGTAGGGGGAGTGTCTTGAGTGACGTCTTCATATAGGCGTGATAGCGTGTCAGGCGCTTCATTAGTAGTACCTTTACGATGTACGATATTGGCTCTATTTGCAGACAACTCTAAAGCCCATCTTGCGATCCTACCCCTAAGATATTTGTCGTCTTGTAACCAAGTCAAGCTCGAGTGATCGGTTATTGTCGTAAACTCGGTGGCTTCAAGGTAGCAGCGCAGTTTTTTAATTGCGAAGATCACGGCTAAGCATTCCTTCTCGGTAGTAGTGTAGTTTAACTCTGCACCTCTTAAGGGTCTGCTTAAGCACGTGATAAGGTTTTCCTTCTCTCCATCTTTTTGTGTCAAGATAGCGCCAAGGCCTGTATCGCTCGCATCCGTATATAGTACGAACGGCAAGTTGGATCTAGGTGCTAATAGAGTAAGAGCATTCTTGAGTGATTCTTTCACTTCTCGGAACACAGTCGCATGTTCATCGGTCCATCGCCATGGTACTATGGGGCTTGCTAACTTATTTAGTGAACCTTGTATACGTGCTATATTGCGCAGGTGTCTGTGGTACCAGTTAACGGAACCGTTGAACTGGCGTGTCCGTGATCCGTTTTTGCGACGGTAAGGGCGGTGCTGGCCCTTTGTTTACTGTGCGCCTGAGTTTCTCTACTGTTGCTAATAAGCAGGTAGTTTGAGAGACTATGGGCATTGACGTAACTGAGAATATGCCCGGTTCTACTAAAAGCGCTGGTTCGGTAGAGGGGAGCTCCTCGTCAGAGTCTACGTATTCCGTCTCGGATTCTGAGTAGCAGACGTCGTCACAATCGCTGTTGGAGTCACTAGTGTAGCTCCTGCTGGCATGCGCTTATTTAAGCGCTGATGCGTTTAGAGGAGTGCACTTTGAGTCCTGAGCGTTATGGCTGCAACTCGGAATTGCACGATTGTCGATTTTAATACCTTGATTAAAGTTAAAAGATTTATTTCGATATGTCCTAACTTCGCCAGGGAGATCTAATCTCTCCTGGCGGCCTGGTCGTTTTTTGGCAGATTTTGGTGGTTAGCGCTGAAGCGCTGATCATGATGATCGTAACCATGGTTATTGTGCCAAGTGGGCGGGTATTGAGGCGAAGGTGCTTGTGGCGACCATGGTGGCTGCGCTGGCGCACTTGCCTTACACTGGCAATCTAAATGGCAGTTTGGTGTAAATGGAGGATATTGCTGGTGAGGATTATACTTGTTATTACAACCACGGCCGTAACTATTCTAGCTGCCTGTTTTGTTCACGCCACGGTTGTTATTATGACGGTTACCGCCCCTAAAACCGTTTTTGCGCCCTCTGTGACCTTGATTCCTACTATCAGTAGTACGGTTATACTGCGCGGACGATTCACTGTCCTCTCCCCCCTTCTGAGACGAAGCAGGAGCTGAGGAGTGAGGATAGCCGGAAGTGGAGTGGGGAGCGCAGGTCTGGAGTGGTGACTGGTGGAGAGGGAGGCGGGGTAGCGTTCTGCGCAATGTGAGCGTTAGAACCTTCTTTACGATTATCGTTGCCGTTTAATTTTTCTTGTAATCTGTTTATTTGGCGCATATAAATCTCTATTTTATTGAGGTCGATTTCCGGTTCGTTGTTTTGCTGTTTATTCTTAGCTTTATGTTTCTTAGGTTTAGAGTCCGTTTTAGCATCGGAAACTGAAATTTCAGGAGGTGATGAATCGTCTGGCAATAATTGAGAATCGATCGCGTTTAATTGATTCTTACCGCGCGCGGTACGGGGCTTTTTATTGTCCTGTTCGCGCAATTTATCAGTTGTTTGCATAATTTCGAGTTTTTCTTGATACTTGCGTATTTTGTCAATAATTTCATCGTAGGATGAGAATGTATCACGATCAAATTGCAGTATCAAGTCGGAGTGCAGACCTGAATAAATTTTTTCCAATTGATATTTTTCAGCTACTCTACATTGCAATTTATTATAAAGCGCGCCTATTCGAATGATAAATTCGATTCCAGTTTCATTGGCCATTTGAATCGTGCGTTGTATTTTATTCGTTATCTGCTGGTCGTCGTTAGAGTCCCCAAAAGTTTTTCGAAACTTTGTTGCGA
Organism: Ganaspis brasiliensis; assembly: GCA_037103525.1. Classification (NCBI taxonomy): domain Eukaryota; kingdom Metazoa; phylum Arthropoda; class Insecta; order Hymenoptera; family Figitidae; genus Ganaspis; species Ganaspis brasiliensis. The sequence continues at coordinate 388,573 of JAZKLR010000344.1, read as the reverse complement.
ATTCTTGCCATGATGTCCAGCTAGATCGAAAAGTACTATGCCACGTGTACGCAGAACCCATGAGAGTTTGAGAGAGTACTGAAAGCGCATGATCAGAGTTGATCGCTGAGCGTTCAGTTTGCACTCGAATTCATCGATGAATTCATTTGCGTCGAGTTTTCCTGGGAATTTAAGTTCCAAGATTTAATAATTTTGTGGATATTAGCAATCTGGTTCTGATTCGTGAGTGGTGGCAGTGAAATTGGATTAGGAATTGTGTACGAATTTTGAGTTTTAAAATTATTAGGAATATTCGGCGTCGGTTCATAGAAGTTTGGGACGTTGTTAAATTGTAGTGTACGTGCAGGGTGGGGGGCCCCATATGAGGGAGTTGCAAAGGAGAGTAAGGGTGGTGCGCTTGTTGCACCAATTCCTATGCTCCATGCTGTACTCGTAGTTGCGCCTGCAACCGTTACCATGGTGGTAGTACGGGTGGGGGGTAACGTGGCGAAGTAGGGGGCATCCCCTATGTTGGTACTACGATCGTGGTCGATCGATTCCCATCGGGAATCGTGCCACGGTGATTGAGCTTGTTTTGCTTGTAAATCAGAGATTTTATGTTTTAACGTTTCTATGTCCCTATTTGTATTTAGTTTATGATCGTTTAATGCCGCAATTATTTCATTTTTAAAAGTGTCGACCGTTTGGTTAGTTTGTAGTCTTAATGCTTCTACTCGTTCTCTATTTTCTGCAATTAACGTTTCTGTTAGTTTGCGCGATTCTTCGAGATGATTCGCGAAAAGATCGGTCATGGATTGTTGAAATTTATTAATTTTTTCAGATTGTTCGATAATTTGAACTCGAAATTCCGAAAGCGCATTATTGATTTTGCTGCAAGTTAACGGGGTTAATGATTGCTGATAAACACGGTGTGTCTTATTATGTTTTGCAATAATTAATTTAGGAATTGTCCTATTTCTGTTAGGGGTGTGATTATCGGAAGTGCCTTGTGTTAGGTTAGGATCGCTTTGCGCTAGGTTAGGATCGTTTTGGTTTTCGTTAAAACCTTCTGTGGATTTTGGCATCTTGTTTGCCGTTGTGACAGGTGGTTGGGTGCCTAGTGGGGGTGACTGTGGTATCGAATTCGAGGGTCTGAATTCGTTCGATTGGAATCTCGCCTGCTGGTATTTCTTTTCCTCATTATCTTTGTTTTTGTGATGTCTATTAGGCATTTTTAGTGATGAGAGAAAAAAAAATTTTAAATAGAAAAAGTAATTTAAAAAATTTTGTTTCTTTTATAAAATACAAAAATAAATTTAAAACAATTTTTTTCTAATAAAATTTTTTTTAATAGATTTAACAAATTTAATTTAAGTTAATTAATAAATTAACAAAAATGTAAGGACAATTTGATTTGATTCATTTTCACGATTTAAATAATCCTGTAAAAAAAATTTGATTAAATTTTAACTTTATTTTGGTAAACGTATAATGATTTTATTTTATTTTATTGTATTTTATTTTGGCGAATATCGACGAAAAGCAAAGATAGGCTGTGGTTGTAAACACAGCTGTGTTTACATTAGCGCTAATAGGAGAAAAAAGAGATCCGGTGTTACACTCGATATTTAGCATGTGCAGTGCATTTTAAATTCGATGAAAGCAAAGTTTATTTCAAGGCAGAAAACAGAAACAAAACACAATTTTTCGTGCGGATTAAATTTTAAGCGGAAAGCATTTACATTTTTCATGTTGAGTTAATTCATAAATTCTATTAAATCATAGAGATTTACATTAATTAATGCAAAATAATTCAATAATATTAATCATTTTTCATATTCACAATAATCTTATTTTTAATTCTTACAATTTTTCTAAGAAATTTCACTTTTTTAAAACTGTTTAATTTCTTATTTTTACAAAATTCTAAGATTTTGTCTCTGTTTACTTTTGATTTTTTTTGTACATGTGTCTTTTTATTTTTGGATTTTTTTAATTATCTTCTTCTTATATGTCAATTATTTAATATTATTTTACACAATTTTGTTATTATAATATTCACTAAACTTTATATTCCGTTGATTTTCATAATTATGTATTTCTAAATTTTAAAAAATAAATACGATCATTCGTTTGTAAATTTATTTAATTTGTTTTTACATCTTGTGATTTGCCGATTTTTTTGCCAGCTTTTTTGTGAACTTATTTATTCTTTTTTAAAATTTTTAGATTTTTTTATTCTTTATATTTATTGTTGGACTTGATTTAAGTGTAATATTATAAAAAAAATTTGGGTTTAATTTACCTAAACTTTTTTATTTTTAAAAGATTTTTAAATTTCTTTTTTGCCCTTTTGATTTATCTTTCCACTTTGTATTCTATTTTTATTAATTCTAATTCTTCAGTAGATTATTCCCAAATTTTATTACTTTTTTTTTACTTTCTATATTTTTTTACAGTTTGTTAAATTAGGGAAATAAACATTTCTCCATTTTCTTCCTATTATTTTAATTTTGCTTCCTTATAGAAGCAGCTTTGTGGTCGTTAAGATTTTCGGTTTTCCAAAAATACTCCAAATTGACTCTTTTTCATCTAAAAAGCGTAAATTTTCATTTTTAAGCAAATTTCATAGCGTTTTTTGTCGCGAGGATATCTTGAGAACCCTTCAATCTCTCCAAATGTTTATTTTTAGTAGTTTATTTTTTAAACTGAAAACATTTAATAAGAAATAATTAATAATAAAACATTTAATCAAAATCAACTAAATTATGTCAAATAAATAAGAAAATTTCAAAAAAAATTTCTTCAAATTCATATGATCTCAAAATTAAGAAAATTAGGTAAAAGCAACGAAAAAATAATAAATTAAAAAAAAGCAAAAACGTAAAAAGATAAGAAAACAATCTATTAAAATAATGATAAAATTCTTTTAAATAAAAAATGTCATGCTTATTATTAAAGAAATGAAGAAAAATTAAAAAAACAACTCAGTAATGAAACAGTATCATAAAAATTTGTGTATAAAAAACTAGGAACACTTCTCAAAATTTTAAACTATTTGCGGACGTTTTTTTAATTAAAAAAATAAATAAGAAGATAATTTAAAAAATATTAAAATACATTACTAAAGAGGAAAAAAAATTTAAATTTGGGAAATTGGTTCACAAAATAAAATTAATAAAATTTTGTTAATTGGAAAAAATTTTAGAAGTAGAAAATTCTATAAAATAGAAGAACGATGTTAATATGAAAATATTTAGTCTAAGCTTAAATTTACAGAATATAAAATGAAAGATTAGAAGGCTGACAAGAAGAAAAAAATTTAAAAATTTTTAAAATGATAAATGAATCGAACAAATATTTTCAATAATTTTTAATTACAAAATAAAACTGAAAAATTTAAATAAAGGATCAATATTTTTATAAGAAAAATGATGGCAAAAATTATAAAGAATTAATTAAAACGCAAGAAAGAACTAAAAAAATAATATTACATCAATAATAGGTAAAAAATATGTCCATTTCATGGCCATTTCACTTCCAAGTAAGCAAAATAATTTTCCTCCTCATAGAGGAAGCAATAAATGAATAATATAAAATTTAATTGAAGAATTTATTTAAAAAATAATTTTAAATGTAAAAAAAATATATAAACATGAATTATTTTACGAACTTTTGATTAATTATAAAACTTATATAGGTCAATCGATTTGTTTTGAGATAAGGAATATGATTTTTGTATTGCTTAAGTTGTATTTTAAGCATAAAAAAAATTTTGTCAAAAAACAAAATTTTTTAATAGAAAAAGGTGCTAAAGAAAATTTGAATAGGTATTTTAAAAAATCCCTGTGTCCAAATTTAGATATTCATAAGCTTAATAAGTCATCAAAATTTTATTGAAATCCGTTGAAGGGTTCTCAAGATATCCTCGCGACAAAAAACGCTATGAAATTTGCTTAAAAATGAAAATTTACGCTTTTTAGATGAAAAAGAGTCAATTTGGAGTATTTTTGGAAAACCGAAAATCTTAACGACCACAAAGCTGCTTCTATAAGGAAGCAAAATTAAAATAATAGGAAGAAAATGGAGAAATGTTTATTTCCCTAATTTAACAAACTGTAAAAAATATAGAAAGTAAAAAAAAGTAATAAAATTTGGGAATAATCTACTGAAGAATTAGAATTAATAAAAATAGAATACAAAGTGGAAAGATAAATCAAAAGGGCAAAAAAGAAATTTAAAAATCTTTTAAAAATAAAAAAGTTTAGGTAAATTAAACCCAAATTTTTTTTATAATATTACACTTAAATCAAGTCCAACAATAAATATAAAGAATAAAAAAATCTAAAAATTTTAAGAAAGAATAAATAAGTTCACAAAAAAGCTGGCAAAAAATCGGCAAATCACAAGATGTAAAAACAAATTAAATAAATTTACAAACAAATGATCGTATTTATTTTTCAAAATTTAGAAATACATAATTATGAAAATCAACGGAATATAAAGTTTAGTGAATATTATAATAACAAAATTGTGTAAAATAATATTAAATAATTGACATATAAGAAGAAGATAATTAAAAAAATCCAAAAATAAAAAGACACATGTACAAAAAAAATCAAAAGTAAACAGAGACAAAATCTTAGAATTTTGTAAAAATAAGAAATTAAACAGTTTTAAAAATGTAAAATTTCTTAGAAAAATTGTAAGAATTTAAAATAAGATTATTGTGAATATGAAAAATAATAAATATTATTGAATTATTTTGCATTAATTAATGTGCATTTAAGTTTCAATTAATTCAAATTTAAAAGTTTACACAAATTGAAATATAAGTTAATTGACGATTGGAATTTATTTAATTTATAAGGACTTAAGGATATAAAAATGTAATACTACCCAGGCGCGAGAAACCAATGCTGACGCTGGGTGGAGGCTTGATTCTAGCTTTGACACCCAGAGTGGGTAACCGAGACTGGGAACAGTCTTTAAATCACTGTCGTTCAATATTTGTTGATGATTGGACACCAATGCTCGTTCCATGCTTGATTCAAGACTGCTTGAATCCTCATGCGCGAAGCTTGAACATCCAATCTAGATGCAAGCTTGAATCAACTGTGACACAATTGCTCAACTTATCATATTACATATTTTTTTATATATGAAAGTATATACATATAAAAAGTATTATTAATTAAATAATAAATATTACAACTGCTGCAGATTTAGTAATTTTATGAATATTTACTATTAATTTTGTATAAAATAAACTATAAATAAACAAACAAAAATTATGTAATTTTACTTAATTGTAAGATATATTAGAAGTAAATTAAATTTGTAAACAATTATTTTCTTATTTTAAAAAAATAAATTTCAAAGAATCATAACCAAACGAAATAATTTAAAGACAATTTTCAAATTTGAAAAATATTGAAAATATAATTACGTGCTCGATAGCGTAATTTTGTAAAATCATTCATTTCAAAAAAACTTTAATTATACAAATTGAATAAATTTCTTTATTTAAATAAAAGTGCCCTTCAATACATTATATATAAACAATTTTTATAATTTACTTTTGTATTATATATTATTGAAATTAATTATTTAAATAATATTATTAAATTAAAGTTATAAATAAAAATGATAAAATATTAGTTAATTTTGTTTACATATTTTGCAAATATTTTACAAAAATATTTATTTATAAAATATTAATAAGTTAGGATCGAGATTGGATTGTATAAACTGTATATCAGTAAATACAAAGGATACATAAATTCTATTCTATTTATTTAAATAATATTTAATTTTTAAATAAAAATATTAAATTAAAGTTATAAATAATTAAATAATAATTAATCATTATCAGTTAATTTTTTTTTACATATTTTGCATATATTGTATAAGAATATTTATTTATAAAATATTAATAAGTTAGGAGATTGGATTGTATAAACTGTATATCAGTATAAACGAAAGATAAATAAATTCTATTACTTTATTTTTGATAATGAATATGTTCCAGAACTATTAAAATGTAAATAGCATATAATCCAGATCTGAACCTCACAAAGTTATTTCGATTGACTCTCAACTACCCGTCGTAGCCGAGTGGTACTAATAGCGTGCGTTCACCGCGAGCGAATTCGTCTATAGGGCCGTGGGTTCGATCCCCCCTTGAGCGTGCGAAATTTTATTTCATAGGTTAAGTGTTTATATGTATTAAAATTGTTAATTAATCTGAGGTCGATAATAATTAAGTGTATGAATGTGCAATTAATCTTAAATTATTAAAAAAACAATCTGAAGATTATCAATTTAAATAATTATAGATGAACATTAAAAAATTTTTTTATTTTATTAATTTTATGATAATCTGCAGCAGTACAGTAATTAATATAATAATATAATAATATAATTCATAATAATAATATAATTTTTTTTTTTTTTTAAAAAAAAACAAGTTTAGGAGAGGAAAAAATGCATTTACGCACTTATTCGTGTGGGACTCGACCACATCCTGTGGCAATACCGCACTAAAACAACCTCTCCCAATTCTTGCTTTACATACTCTTATCAACTTTTGCTCCTTCCAACCTGGAAGGTAAGCAAAAGTTTCTTTTTTTTTTACTCTGTACAGTTTCAGCATTCTGTTCTTTGGGTCTTCATGTCCATTGCCGCCGATGTTCTTATGCGGCCGACATGAAATTGTTGGATGCTTTTTTAGAGCTACCTTTAAAAATGTTTTTTTTTACAAGGAACAGTGCTGTCGGACCACAAAAAGAGAATTCAAAAGAACTGCTTTTTGCATTCTACCTGCTAACAAATTGGCTTGACGTTCGCAGGTTGGGATCTTCTTCAGTTGGCTCACAAATGAAGCCTTCATCCCTCCTAAGCAGACGAGAATTAAAACAATCAAATGGACTCTATATCCTGGATGCATTTTACTCAATTCGAATAAGAGCTCTTGATATTTGATCCGTTTCTCATCCTCCTTTTTAATGATGTTTCTCTCGGCAGGAGCCGAAAACTCAACTACATAAATGATCTTACTTTTATGATCTTGGAGGACCATATCAGGCTTGGTGGCACTGATATGATGAGTGGTGGGGAAAGAAAAATTCCAGTAGATCTTGCACTGGTCATTTTCTACAACGGATTCTTGATCCATTTGGGCATACGGCAGAATGGGCTCCTTATCTATACCGTACTGGTGACGAAGGTGGTAATACAAAACCTTCAGTGCAGCATTGTGTCTTTCTATATATCTGTTACATGCATAAATCGGACAAGCACTTAATATATGACTAAGTGTCTCCGGGTATTGTTTGCATGCACGACAGTTGGAATCGTCAACAGGTATATGCATCACACGGCTGCGGTACACCAAAGTATTAATCACTCCATCCTGACAAGCGAACAAAAATCCCTCTGTCTCCGATTTTAATCCAGCCGATTTAAGGAATGCAAAAGACAAACCTACAGACAATCCCATTTCTTTGACGATATTATAAAATTGTCCGTGAACAGGCTTACTAACATGTTTTTCTAAAAGAAGTACATGTTCTGCATTCTTTACATGTTTTTTGAGCATCAAAGGTGGTAATGACGCTATTCCATGTTCGGTATTATTTGTATCAAATCGAAGATTAAGTTCCTTTGCCGCTCTATTTGCCGCTTGATATAAAAATGCCCCATTATTTGCAACTTCATGATGATGGACAAATTGCATTAAAGGATCCGTACTATTCATCACTGAGCATGCCGCAGCCAGTACAATACGTCGATAAAGACACTCTAAACTTAGTCAAGCCCTTGTCTAAGACAAAAGCTACGGAAAAGAGGCAAAGAAGCGTCTTCTTCAGTCAACGAATATGAGGTTTCATAGATGTTTTTCCAGAATTTTTCGATCTCTTCGCGACATGGTGGTCTGTCAACGACCGGCGATGTTATACCGAATAGGCGGGAAGGATTAGTTTCGAAAACATTATTTTGTTTTATCCACTTAACCCGACGTTCTAAACGTTCTCTTATGACTACAAGAGAACGTATCTTCTCAGTCCAATGCTGCTTGATGGTCTGCAGCTTAGATTTATTCAAAGTATGATGCAATCTTTTCAGAGATCGGGATATTTCTAACACTCTAGGTGTAAATCTCCGATTCGTCTCCAGATAAGCAATCACACTCTGAAGGTGAGAAGCATTCCGTCTAGCCACCCCAATTTTGAACTGAACCTGCCTAATTCTTTTACAGGTCTTGGCAACGCGTTCTGAAACAGATTTTCTGTTACTGTCACGAACCAAGGAAACTGCTTTTTCATAGACTGCACAGTTCAATGTCCAGAGATCTACATCCTCTGGAAGTAATGAAATTTCTCTATTCGCTTCAGCCATTTTGTCCATTTTAATGGAAACCTTAAGATGGATTTTGGTTTCCCTTGCTCTTATGTTTACATACTCAACTGTCTGCAAAGGTGTTGTTGTGAGAACTGATGGTATGTTCTCAGAGGGTTCTTCTTGAAGAACTTCATGACCTTTCCTTCGCAAAAAAAATACCTGATCTCGTAAGTACTGAGGTTTCATTTGTGCGTATTGGGGATGCATATTGCTCCATCGCTCATGAAGCCTCAACATGTAACCTCTTCGGTCCGGAGAGCTCTGTCGCCAACAGTCTAAGAAGTCCCTTCGAAGTTGGTCCGTCCATTTTAAACGTGTACGAGTTTGTCCCTGGTCGAAGCCTGGTCGTTGCCTCGGTTCTATCCTGTTGCCACTCTCAACTGAACCCTGGTCTCCATCCGAGAGAGACCCATTGTGGGTGGCGCTGCGCGTTACTGTGGTCGTAACCGCAAAAAACTCTGTGTGAGTGGTTAGCCCAACACAAAGTCGACAATTATTTCGGGTGCCCACCCCTATCTGACGTTGGTCCGCCCCGGGTATTTGAATTGCCCGGTTCCACCCATATCTGGGAGGATTTCCCCTATCCGCCACATGGGGAGGCGCTCGATTGAGATGTCAGAAACCCCATCTTAGATGCCACTCAAACACTTGGTCAAGTGGACCAAATATTTCCTTGGTGTTCGGAAGAGGGCATCTTACCTGACCTAGCCGGTCAGGCAATTCTGTGATATTCGGTAACGGACGTTACCATTTACCACAGAGATATCGAGTATTATTATTATTATTATAATTATAAGAATTATCATTATTAACAACATAATATAACAAGAATATTATTATATTAATAATTATTTAACGTTCTGTCTTCTGTAAGCGACAGTGGAATCAGGCTTGACGAAGCTATAATCGGACTTCCGAACATTGATTGAGTCTTGGACTCCAATCCTCAACCAAGCTTGGAGTGTCAGGCTTGAATCGCTGTTACATTCTAGCTTGGACGAGTCTTGCTTCCTCCGACTCACCAATCCTCAATCAATATTGACCAGTCCTCAGTCAAGCTTTATAAAGCCTCAAATCATCGTCCCTGCGCGCCTGGGTATTTTTGGCTATCTTAATACCAAAAATTTTTACATCTAAGTTATTATGATAATCGGTATTAGCACAATTTTTAAAATTGTATATCGAATAAAATATTAAATTAAAAGGTTTATATATCTAAAAACTTGTCGCTTTTTTATAGCTTGCGATATTTTACATAAGGAATTAGACAACCGGAGAAGAATCATATATTTATAAATTTATTTTATTATTTATATTTTAATATTTTTTAAACTATCTTCTTATTTATTTTTTTAATTAAAAAAACGTCCGTAAATAGTTTAAAATTTTGAAAAGTGTTCCTACTTTTTTATACACATATTTTGATGTTAAAGTTTCATTACTGAGTTTTTTTTTTTTTTTTAATTTTTCTTCATTTCTTTAATAATAAGCATGTAATTTTTTATTTAAAAGAATTTTATCATTATTTTAATAGATTGTTTTCTTATCTTTTTACTTTCTTGCTTTTTTTTTAATTTATTATTTTTTCGTTGCTTTTACCTAATTTTCTTAATTTTGTGATCATATGAATTTGAAAAATTTTTTTTTGAAATTTTCTTATTTATTTGATTTTGAGTAAATTTTTTATTATTCATAATTTCTTATTAAATGTTTTCAGTTTAAAAAATAAACTACTAAAAATAAACATTTGGAGAGATTTTATAAACTGATTGCAATTAAAACAACCATTTTTGATTAAAATAAAAAAATCTGATTTTTTTGATTTCTTTAAAAAAAATCCTAATTCTTACCAGCACTAAGCTAACTGAAATTTCCAATAATTTATTTATTCGAAAATCTGTTTTTAATGCCCTCCTCCTAACAAAAAAAAATCAATTACCTATTATGAAAATCAAAGGCTTTGTTTGTATATGATTTAAAATACTTGTGAAATTTTTAATTATGAATTTGGATTGACTTTAAAAATGAGTTCTTTAATACTTCCTAATTCTCCTACTCTTATTTAAAGATTCAAAAACCAAATTGTGCCTACTGCAATTGAGAAGTATTTAAAATCGTTAACTAACAAAATTTTAAGCAACTTTAATTACTTTTTTCTGTCACAGTAGGTATTAAATGTTCGAAACTTTGAATAATAGTTGAAAAATTACAAAATATTAATTAAATTTTCAAAATAATTTTCACGTTTTTTTTTAAATTTTTGTCAAGTATCTAAACTCAAAAATTAATAAAATTTCTAATTTTCATTTTTTCTCCCAGAGAAAATGTAATTTTTGCCAGTTCAAAAAATGCTATAAGGATTTTCGAAATATTTCATAATTGGCTTCAAAATAATCTTTGGTAAAAATTTAAAATCATAAAATAACAGAAGTTTATAATTTATAACAAAGTATCAAGGAACTTTGTTCCAATTTTTGCACCTTAAAAGAAAGATTATCCTTTCTATTGGCAGTCGCCTATGTAGCTCAGTGGTTCGGTAAATAATATAGTGTAAATCAAGATTAATAATATTTTTTTTATTTTCTATTTTTTCAATGTGAATATTTCTCTGCCTCATTTGAGGCCTCATTTGTGCCCACACTTGCGCCCACATTTGTGCCCACATTTGTGCCCTCATTTAAGGCCAGATTTGTGCCCACATTTCAGGCCTCATTTGTGGGCGCATATGGACCAGATCGCGGACTGTTTTGTTACATTTGTACGCACATTTCAACAAAAAGTTTCCAAAACCACACGAAATTGAATTGTTTTAATATCTTTTATGCATGCATCTAAAAGTATGCTTCTCTTATAACAGTTTTTACTAATATAAACATTTCCGTATGATTTGTTATTTAAGAATTAAGAATGTTCTAGTACGGACTGTTACGTTACATAGTTTTGGAAGTAAGCTTTAGAGCTGTCCTACATTGTTGAAAAAGCCTGTTCTTCTAGTGGACTATTTTTAACGTGTAGTAGATAATTTCGTAGCTTTTAAATGCAAGTAATAAAATAAATGTCAATAATTCTAAAAAAAATTTTTTTAATTTTTTAGAAACAAAAATGTTTGGACTGTTACGTTACACGAAAAGACTGTTACGTTACCTGTGTGATTTATGTTCATGTAAAAAGTAAAATTAGGTATTAATAATGGCTTCCATTGCTTTATTTTACACAATGAACATTAACTTGGTTGTCTTACGATTAAACAATTAAAAATTACAATGGATTTATATAAAGTTTCAAGCAAGCAACAACACTCTGATTACACAGCCACACAAAAATAAATATCTTGATCTGGGAACAAGACCCATATATTCCTACGAATTTTGAAGAGCTAATTCCGAATTCGAGATCAGAATTGGCCAGACGGGTCTGAGTTAGAACTTAACCTTAAAAAACAAGTTAAAATCGCTAATATAGCAGACAAAAATAATTTTCTACCACACATGCACGAAAACCTCGTGTTTTCGTTCGCCTTAAGCGGGGCTGAACTCACAGTTTTTAGGTCAGTGAACGTTAGAGGTAAAAAAACTACTGAACAGTGAAAAAAACTCTCATCGCGCAGGCGCATTGCGGCGTGCCGCAATGTTCACTGTTCGGAAGTTTTTTTTATCTCTAACGTCACTAACCTGAAAACTGCGAGTGCTGACCCGCTAACGCGTACAAAACACGAGATTTTCGTACATTTGTGATAGAAAATAGCATATGCACCTACGCTCGTGCTACACTCGTTCTTCGAACATTTGTGCTTGACAAAAAAACACGGACTTCCCTCCCTTGATGCATAATATATTATTTTTTTAAGAAATGCTTAATTAAACTTACTATATGGGGGTTTATAGGGTCGCTGATAACAAATCTATTCATGACTTTTTAAAGTTGATAATGGGAAAATCAAAATGTCTGAAAAAAATTAAAATTTTTAAAAATGATAATAAAACTCAAATTTGGATGTACGCTTTGAATCTAGGTTCAACGTTTTCAAGATTATGAATAAATCCTGACCTTAAATAGTATGATAAGAATCTATATTGAGTTTCATTAATTTAAACATTAATTTAAATTTTTTGTCTACCATTTTGCATTTGCCACTTAAAATTTTGAAAAATCATGAATAAAATCGTTATCAGCTATCCCAAAAACTCATAAATACTGTGTTTCATTAAGTTTGTAGAAAATTATGCTTTTTTGTCCGCCATTATACATCAGCTATTTTGAATGTTGAAAAATTATGAGCGAATTCATTAATATCTACGACCTCAAAAATCCCCATATACTGCTTTTATTAATTTTAATCAATAAGATAAAGTTTGATCCAACATGGATGACATTTTCTATTTTTTGTACAATTTGCGCTATTTTCGCGTCGCTTTTTTTAAATATAATGTATTAAGGGGATGTGATTGATATGGCGTCACTGGTTTAGACAAAATTTTTCCGTAACTTTTCTGCCAAAATATTGAATATTTTGTCACGAAACTTGGTAGAAATACCTAAAATATTATTAGGAGGTCTTTCTGAATCAAAATTAGTTTGGAAAAAAATGCAATTTTTCTATAATTTTCCAAAATTAATTTTGGGCCAAAATTCGAGCAAATTCAGGTCAGAGAGACCTTCCTAAAGACGTTTTAAGTAAATGCACCAAGTTTCGTGACAAAATATTCAATATTTTAAGAGAAGAGTTACAGACAAAGTTTGCCTATACCAGTGACGTCATAATCCATCACATGCCCTTAATGAATGTATATTTTTAATGTTTAAACAATTTTTGTCAATTTCAAATTCAGAGCGTCAAAATACATAGGAATATATGGTTTTTATTCACAGATCAAGATACTTTTTTCGGGATATTGTGATATGGATGAAAAAAGACTGTTACGTTACAAATTGATTTTGGCTCTGAAAACAGAAACAATTGATTATGTTGCTGATTTTATATTTTATTTAGAAAATAACATAAAAATGCTCAAAAAATATTAAGTCATTGTATTTAGTTGACGTAATAGATTTTGCGTCAAAAAACTTTTTGGGATTTTGGACTGTTACGTTACATTAAAAAAAGCGATCGAATTCTTTTGCATTACAAATGTTATAAAAATTTTTTTCTTTTGAGTATTTGATTTAGTTACTTTCAGTTAACCTAACTCTATCTGAAAATAATGGACAGTACGTAAAAAGTAACATTTATTCAATAAAATGCAACTTTTTGTTTCGTGTTACGTTTTTGTTCAATTTTATTAATCTCGATATTACAAAGAAACAAGCCTGAGTTTTTGAATAGACAACTGATTTCGCATTGATATTTATTTCATTCAATACTTTGAGATGTATATAGCCTGCAAATAATTAAGAACCCATGGAATTTAAAAATAAAATTTTTTTTCCGTGGTTTCATTTTTCGCGATCTGGTCCATATGCTGTTTCACATTTGAGACCTCAAATGTGGGCACAAATGAGGGCACAAATGTGGCCATTTTTTTCAATAGGGTATACAAACACGATATTAGTAAAATCATTTTAGAATATTATTGTAGGACAAATAAATAATATTACAACGTCAAATATTTATTCTAAATCCCAAATTTAAATAACTTTACCAACTTAAGAAAAAACTGCAACAAAATTTTTTTAGATTTAAATTTTAACTCATTTAAATTTATCTAAATTTTCTCCACGAGATCACCTCTTTTTATAATTTACATTAATGATATAGATGATAATATGGACTCTCATGTGTTAACCTTCGCTGATGACGTAAAGATTTTTCGTGAAATAAAGTTGATTCGTGATTTCTATGTGCCACAGCAAGATCTTCATTTAATAAGTTTATGGTGCATTAAAAATAGACTTTCATTAAATGTGTCAGAATGCCAGATTATGTCTTTTAATAAATGCAAATATTATACAACCCAAGTAGCACGTAAGATTACGTGAATATTGCAGCAATATTGCATTGAATATTACTAATATTGCGGGTAATGTCACGGTGATATCAACGTAATGTTAAAATGTCCGCGTCAAGGTGACATTACACGGTAATATTAAGGCAATATTAAAGTAATATTACAATGTAATATTAAGTTAATATTACAGTAATATTGAGTTAATATTACAGTAATATTACAAACTTGTAATATTGCTTGTAATATTGCAGCAATATTACAAACTGCTTGTAACATTGCAGTAATATTACAAATGTGTAGTAAAACATGAAGAGACTTTCTGAAGTATATTATAAGAGTTAAGTAGCCGAGTGGTTTAAGGCGTCTACCTACTTGGTCAGTTGGTTCACTTTACAAAGGTTCAAGACCCAACGGCCCAAAATTTTTTTTACATTATATTTAATTGTAATATTACCACAATGTCATTTTAATATTACAGTAATATTTGTAACGTTACTGTAATTGTAACTTAATATTACATTGTAATATTACTTTAATATTACATTGTAATATTACTTTAATATTACATTGTAATATTACTTTAATATTGCCTTAATATTACCGTGTAATGTCACCTTGACGCGGACATTTTAACATTACGTTGATATCACCGTGACATTACCCGCAATATTAGTAATATTCAATGCAATATTGCTGCAATATTCACGTAATCTTACGTGCTACTTGGGAATATTTTTCGATTATCATGTTGGCAACAGATCGTTAAAGAGAGTATCGTTTGTTTTTGATTTAAGAGTTATTTTTAATTACAATCTATATTTTAACGACCAGATTTAAACAGTTGTCGCGAGTGCCTCAAGAGCTCTAGAATTTCTAGTAAGAAGTAGAACTACAGAAAATTTTCGCAAAATAGATGCTCGAATAATAATACTTTATAAATTGCTATTTCGTTTATAACTTGAATACGTTGCTATTGTATGGAGTCCGCATTATATCGTAAACTTTTTAAAATTGGAGCAGATACAAAAACGGTTTCTTGAATATCTATGTTTTAAAAGCGATCACTTTCATTTACCTATGGGATCAGATTATTTGGAATTATGTGGAAGATTTTATTTTATAACCTTGAAAGAAAGACGACTCATTACCTCTATTTACAAAATTCTTAATAATTTTATTAACGTACCAGCTATTTTGTATTCATTAGATTTCAGAGTTTCTAGTTATTTTTCCAGGGCACATGTATTTTTTGTTATAAATAAAATAAATAAAAAGCGACAAATACTAGAACTTTATTTTATGACACTCTGAGTGAGGACGTACTTATTCGGGCTCCCCGATTCTCAATTGTATCTTTGTTATTAATTGAGTTGCTTCTAGTTTGCATTGCCGGCCTTTCAGTGGTGTTGCGTTGTTCAGTGATGAGATATCGAACATTGGTGGTTTTACCGACTTTTTGCATAAATGTTGTATGATCAGACTTTTTATCTGTGATTGTCTTTTACCTACTCGATTTCTCGTGAGATATACCTTTGTGCGTGTTGGAGGGAAAACTGGCCGGTTTGGATTTTACCTTAAAAAATTAACAATATTTACGAAGTGAAGCTTAAACTGGTCTTTTTTATACTTTTATTTGCTGATTTTTCAGTGCAAAAAGCTGAGATTTTAATTTTCTCTTATTAATTTGGATTTATAAGTGTTCTTGTAGTAGTGTCTGTGGCAGTTACTTTTGTTTTGAAATTTGTCTTTATTTACAATGCCTCTGTCAGATGAAGAGAGGTGGGAAAAGCTATTTAAATCAGTTGAAACTTTAAATTCTTCTATCTCTTATTTGAAAGATAAGTTTGCTGATCACAACACCAGATTACAATCCATTGACAACAAATATATTGAACATGACAAGAAAATTAGTCTTTTGGAAAATAATGTTAATTTATTTAACATAACTCAAAGAGCGAAGAATATTATTATGTTTATTGCTGTCAGATGGGTGAGAATGTTTTTCTCTAAACTGCCAGAATTTAAGGCCAACAATTTAAGCATCTCTAATGATCGCTCAAAAGTAGAGAGAGAGCAGCGACGTTTACTGGTTTATAAATTACGTGATCTACAGTTGACTGGAGTTAAAGCTAAGTTGAAGGTAAATAAAATTATTATTGATGATCGCACAACCTTAACGAACGCCGTTCAACTGTCAATTTCGCCAGCTGGGTCTGTTTTTTCACATCAAACTAACATAAATCCCCACAGTCTCATCTTGCTTTACAAAATACCGAACCTATTGTTGGTCATCTTTCCACTATTAAAGTGCATCAAATCCAGAGGAGGCCCTAAAAAGACAGACACTCCAAGTAAAAACAATGATAAGGTTAAAGAATCGTTGGACAATTTTGTGTACTTGGATACTCCAAAGCAATCACAGAAATCTCTGACTGCTAATAAAGGTCTCCTTACATCTAGAAGACTAGATTTGACCGATACCCAGTAGTATTCACGTATCTCGGAGTCTACAGGTGGCAGATTTATTTTTTGGAATGTCCACGGAATTCAAAACCTGGGTGACATCAGTAGTTTCATTGACTATCAGTTTCTTTCAACCAAATATTTATTAAAATAAACTTGTCTTCGTGTTTGCGGAAATGGATTTTAGGTTTAGTTTATATTAATCCAGAGAAGGATTAATTTTCAACTTAATTTTTCAAGGGTAAAATTATTACTAGTAATTTTGAGGCTCATGAATTTGTTTTATTGAATGGCCGCATTATAATTGATTCTCCAGCTAGTTTTACATTTTAGTCCCCACTTGGAGCTAGTGTAATTGATCTGATATGGTGTTCGTCGGAGGCCCTCTCTCTTGTTCGGGACCTACAAGTCTTGCAAGTCACAACTTCATCTGATGATTTTCCTGTTTTTATAAGCACAACTTATTTGCATTTTTTTTCTTGTATGTCCGGGAGAGGGGAAGTGGGTCTCGTATCGAAAGAAATTAATGATCTTAATGTGAACATTACATCTACGATCAGGGATGTTGCCCTGTTGACAGGAATGTGTAAATACTCCCACACCGGTATCAGTGTGATTCGTAAACCATGTGTGGATTTTGAGCGTAAGCAAGCCAGGAAACGTGTCTCGGAGGCGCTGAGGTTTTGCAAGAAGAATAACTTTTCTGACATATCTAAAGAGCTTTATTACAGTAGAAAAAATAATTTTAGTAAGATTTTAAAAATAAAGGAAAAAATTATTATTTATCTAGAATCGCGGCTGTTAATAATTGTAGAAGTTCTTCTTAATTTTGGAAAGCTATCGGCGCCTGCCGTTCAAAAAAATTTTCTCAATCATGTGTTGACGATGATACCTGGTTTCAGTTTTTGGAACAATGTTACCCCTCTTCCCCCAATTCGATGGAAATAAAATTATTAAAGCGCTCAGTGCCTCTACTAGACGATGAAATTACAACTAATGAGCTTATCAAATGTTTATCTACTTGTAAAAATGGGAAAGCCCCGGGTCTTGATGGGATTAATTATAATTTCTTCAAAAATTTACCTCAAAACTGGATTTTATATTTAAATTATTTTTTTAATAAAATTTTAGACACAGATTTTAAGTAACAGACTTCGTCTCTGGTCTGCAGCACATGATATGATACCTTTGTCACAGGCTGGTTTCAGAAGTGGCAGAAGCTGCTTGGATAACCTATACTGTCTTTCGGATATTATACAGATTCGCCTCAGTACTCCGAGATCAGTAGTATATGCTGCTTTTATAGATTTTAAAGGATGCTTGCCCATCTATTTCTCATCAATTACTTTGGAATAAATTATACTCTCTATGCCTCAGTTTGAAGTGTATTAATATTTTGGTCAGCTTTTACTCTGTTTCAGTAACATGTATAAAACCTAGAGGCGGTTTTACCGATAGCGTACGAGTTATCCAGGGTGTACTTCAGGGTGAGGTTTTAAGTCCGTTTTTGTTCCTCTTGTTTATAGCCGATATATATACACTTATACTGTAAAAAGAATAGCTTGATTGTTAATACCAGCAAAACGAAGATTGTAATCTTCACTAATTCTCCTAATTCTGCCGCAAATAAATTTAAATCTTTTAGATTCGGAGATGACTGTGTCGAGGTGATTAATGAATATGTCTATCTTGGCGTTGTATTTCATAGATTTGTTTCTTTTTTTCCGGTCACAAAAAGGCAATTAGCGCTGCAAACACTGCCGTTGGTTCAATTCTTAAAATAATATTCGCTGTCAGGATGGAATCCTAGGGTTCTTGCATGAGGTTATTCTAGAGTCTTGTAGTGAGTATATTGGGCTATGGTTGCCAGGTTTGGAGTCTGAATCATCTGGAACAGATCGAGAAAGTGCAACTTTCTTTCCATAAGGGATTGCTTTCTCTGCCGACTTGTACTCCAAACTTTGCAGTCAAATTAGAAACAGGGGTTAACCACCTTGCATGTACAGTTTTTAAGTATACAATATCTTGGGTTAATAAAATTTTGGAAATGGATGATTTTCGGTACCCCAATATATGTTTTTGGAAACTATTGAAATTGGCAAGGAGAGACCCAAATAATAAATCTAATTGGTTTAATCAGTTAAAATTAAGTTTTTTTGAGCCATGCGGTTTATTAGATATTTGGAATACTATAAACCCGGAATCCTTCTCACTTAAAAGCGAATATCTTCTTGCTGACTTTAAACAATTCCTCAGAAATATAGGCAAAGAACGCCGTACCAGAGTCGTATCTAGGGCAGGGTAACCGAGGCCTGAGCCAGGGGCGCTGGCCCTAAAAGGCGCAAGATTTTAATTTTTATAAGAATGAGAAACACTGACGTTTCATTGAAAAACATAAAAATACATTAAAAACAAAAGGTCAGAAAAAAGCTCAAACGTATGAATGTAATTTAAAGTTGCGGATTCCGCGCGCCGACGAAGTGAATCAAATTAATAACAAGTTTTTCTTTTTGTGTTTTCACATTAATTGTTGCTCTATTTTCAATTGTTATACCATTTTTTGATACAAAATTGAATGCTGATTCCTAATTTTAACATTAAACATTGCATATTATGCTTATTTTAACATAAAACATAAAATAAATTAAGATAGTACTAAGAGGGTACTAAGAGGGTATTAACTAATACCCACTAATACTCGCTGTCTCGCTAGGGATCTTACTAAATCGCTTTAAAAAGATGAGTTTTATTATAATAATTCATTTGGGAAATCATTTTTTTGATTTTCTACTTGTTTTCTAGCAAATTCCATAAAGTGGACCCAACGTGGACCTAAGGTGGACTCAATTGAGTCCACGCTATGGCCCTCATTTTTGCCAGAGTATCTATAGGATTCTAATAGGAAAATATATGTTTTCCTATAAAAATGTGAAATTTAACTCTATAGGATATTATATGTTTTCCTATGTCATATCTATACAAAATCACACGCGTTTTTCCTATAGGAATGTTCCTATAGGAATCTACATAGGATCCTATATAGAATCCTATAAGAATCTACGTGGAAATCTTATAGGATTCCTTGTAGGAACCTATATAGGATTTTCCAGTAGGGCACTATGGAAGTGGAGCGTTTATTACCTACTTCCATAGTAACAGTTTTACATATTTTACGGATTTTACGCGCAGAGTTGGGAATAAAACTTTAACCTTATGTAAAATTCTTAATACTTTTGTAAAATTACACAATAGAAAATTTGCCGGTTATGAAATAAATATAAAAGTGTTAGAAATTCTAATAAGAAAATCAATTATGAATTTTATTATGAAATTATAAAAAAGCAATGTAACATCCCTTATGAAAAATAAGTATTGGATTAAGTATTGGAAACTCCAATACTATTTTTGCTTAACATACTTTTAAACACATTTTTTTTTTAATTTTCTGTGGAACTGTGATTTTGCATTCCATGTACTTCTATGTATTAATTTAACAAAAAAACTACTGCGCAGAGCTGGGAGCCATAGAAACTTAGTGCGCAACCAGTAAAATTTTTAAGAATGTTTGGCGAAAAAAGTATTGGAATTTTCAATACTTAAACCAATACTTATTCCAATACTTCAATACTTATTCCAATACTTAATCCAATACTTAATCCTATAGTTGCTCCCAATACTTAATCCAATACTTAATCCAATACTTATTTTTCATAATGGATAAATAAATTATGTAATTATACAAAATTTTGTATTTATCGTTTTACACTTTGGCACTGCACCTGAACTTAACCACAACCTTATGAAAATTTTCAAATGGTTCTGTCATTTCTCCGTAACAAAAGGGAGACAACAACTAAAATGTGAAAATTTTTTAAGACGTAGCTCAATTAGGTTTCTGATTAAAAATAACTTTGGCTGGGAATTTTACATAAGGGGATTATGGATAAATACATCAAACTGTAATTTCTTACTTCAAGACACGACCCGGTAAAAAGAGGTTGATTAAAACGCATTAAAACGTTTCAATGAGCTTTGATTCCGTTTTTGTATGAATGCCTTCAATTGCCTAAAAACAAATCAGTACCCATATTGCAAGGGAAAATTGAACATGTGATTGTTTTGTTTTACTCTGATTATTTTCTGTATCAATATTTTACTTTTTAAGTTCAAATATGTTAATAGGTTAACTTCAGCTAAATAGTAGACCAAAATAGAATAAAATATAAGCACTAAATTTAACACTTAACGTCATTTTCGTATTTTGTCGTGCATGCAAGAAAAAATGAAAAAATGACTTTAAAACTTATGTTTGCGTTCACTCCTTCACTTTTTTTAGGTAAACTATTAGTATTAGACACAAAATCACTTTGTTTTTCACTTCAATAACGCGATTTAGTTAAAATAGATCGAACAACACAAAATAAAGGCATAGAACGGCATTAAACTTCTTACGGCATTGACTATACGTTCAAAATGGTTTTCTTGAAGGCATTGAATGGCATTTAATTTGATACATTATTAGAAAGCATTTAATAGCATTTGGATCTAATTCGTGGTGTTTCGCTTGACGGTAAAGAAACGCATTCAATTTTTTTCATAAAATTTGTGATCATTCAAAATGATTAAAATGAAACAAATATCAATCAAGAAAACGCGTTAAATTGCATTGAGGACAAAAACGGAATTAGTAGGCATCTGTCAGCATTCAAATGACTGTTTTTTTAAATGCCAATTTATGCGTTTTAAACAACCTCTTTTTACCGGGGAAGTAGTCTTAAGGAGCCCCCACTCTCGAAAAAAAAACACGCTCATTTTTCTTTTCTATTCTAGTGGTGATTAGTTAGTGCTCGTTGCGCCTCTACAGGGAAAATGATGATAACCCTACCGATACAAACTCACTGAAAACTCACTAGCGAAAAACACTGAGTTTTTTGGGACATTTCAATGCGTTATCAGATAGTATTTGGAACATTTACTCAATCAAAACTTATTGGGTCTTTTAAGTCTGATTTATGGCAATGGGAAATACCACTGAAAACCATTAAGAGGTAAAAAAAATTTATTGGGCCCTTTTGCGGTTTATGACCAATATAAATACTTTCGGTGACATTCGGGCATAAAAATAATTATGCTGAAAATAATGTTTATTTGTTTCAACATTATATTTATTTTAATGAACTTGAACTATTTTCATGATTCTATTATGTTTACTACATACCCTTTGACTTTGATTTCAAAAATGATATCAGTTTTAACGTAATATTTATGGTTTACGAAATACCTTATAATTTCTTAAAATATAAAATTATCACAATAAATTTTAGATATTTGGAATCGTGAAGTATTACGGATTCTAATTACATTCTCATCCTAAATGAGAAGGTATTAAATTTGTGCGATTTTGAACTTTTGCTAAAACCTAGATTTCTCGACGTTTTGAGATCTCCTGATTCCAAAAAAATGGGTTTTACGAAAGTGTCTGTCTGTCTGTCTGTCTGTCTGTCTGTCTGTAAAAAATTTTGAAATCCATTAACTTGAGTAAAAATTCATCTATCAATTTGAAATTAGGTATGCGTTTTAAGTGACCAAAAATACAGATCGAGTTCGTTAGCCAGCTATTTTGGACCAAAAATGTCAAAAATAGAACATTTTCTAACTTCACAAAAAAAAAATTAAAAAAACAAATTTTCTCTATTTTTTTTCTTAAAGTACAAGTAAAAACAAACAAATTTCGTTAATAAATGTTTTTGATATAATGCAAACCCAAAAAGATATAAATTTTTTAAGTTTTACAATTGTATAAAAGTATTGTTTGAGGAGAAGAGGGGGAGGGGGGAGGTGAAAATCGGTCAGAAGACTGTTGACGCATTCTCATATTTCTAAACTAAAGTAGAAATTAACAAGAAACTAACTATTTAACTGCTAAAAACCTTTAAAATCCTCAAAATACACGTTATATATGCAAAAAATAGAACATAATATGGGAAAATCATATACAGAAACACTATTATTTTGCAAAAAAATAAATAAACTCTCGGTTTTTTCTTCCTATTTACTTTTATTGATCACACCTAATAAAACTGCATCAAAAAATATTGACTTTTCTAAAAATTTTTGGAAATTTTGAAAAAATTTATTTTTACATTCTCATCCTAAATGAGAAGGTATTAAATTTGTGCGATTTTGAACTTTTGCTAAAACCTACATTTCTCGACGTTTTGAGACCTCCTGATTCCAAAAAAATGGGTTTTACGAAAGTGTCTGTCTGTCTGTCTGTCTGTGTAAAAAATTTTGAAATCCATTAACTTGAGTAAAAATTCATCTATCAATTTGAAATTTGGTATGCGTTTTAAGTGACCAAAAATACAGATCGAGTTTGTTAGCCAGCTATTTTGGACCAAAAATGTCAAAAATAGAACATTTTCTAACTTCACAAAAAAAAAATTTTCTCTATTTTTTTTCTTAAAGTACAAGTAAAAACAAACAAATTTCGTTAATAAATGTTTTTGATATAATGCAAACCCAAAAAGATATGAATTTTTTAAGTTTTACAATTGTATAAAAGTATTGTTTGAGGAGAAGAAGGGTAGGGGGTAGGTGAAAATCGGTCAGAAGACTGTTGACGCATTCTCATCTTTCTAAACTCAAGTAGAAATTAACAAGAAACTAACTATTTAACTGCTAAAAACCTTTAAAATCCTCAAAATACACGTTATACAGGGCGATTGGTTAGGTATCAACAAGCGAGAAATGGGAAATATAAAAAAAAAATATTGAGGACCATTTATTTTTTATTGAAAAACATCTATAGGATTTTTTATGAATTAAAATTAAAAGCATTTTTTATTTAAAAATGTAGAACGTCATATTTGTGCCATGAAAGATAAAAACAAAAAACTAACTTCCTATTGAATGTCATGAAGTGAATAACTGTTCCGAGAGAAAGTAACCAGAAATACACGTGTTTCTAAAATGTAAACAGTGATCAAGTGAAATTAATAAAGTGCAAAATTGAAAAGAAATAAAGAAACCAGGATAAATTTCGAAGAAAGAATACTTGGATAGACTTGGAAATTTTAGTTTGTCAACAAAAGGTAAGTCAAATAAATTATTTTTAAAGTAAATAAAAATAAAGTTTAGTGGTTAAGCTTATGTTGTATGTTTCGTTTTTTTTATACTTTCGGTTGAAAGTTTCAATGAAATGTCCGACTTTTATGATTTTCAGTATAACAATAAATCATAAATGTCATGATTTGAAACTTTTAAATCGAAAGTTTTCAAGTTTAACTTTTAACGGCATATTGCTATTCGTGGTTAGGTATGATTAAGATTTTAAAAGATTTTTTTACTTGAGTTTTCATTACAAATTTAAATAATTTAAAATTGTTTTTAAACTATTAATTAAAAGTGTTAATAAAAAAATACGTGGAACCAGTTTTTAAATTGGTTCCACGTAAAAAAATTTTTTCGTTAAAAAAAAAAGTCGTATAGCAAGTGGGATATAAACATATCCACTTATAATTAGCCACTGTAGCTCAGTCGACTAGAGCGCTGAATAAGCTTGGAGAAAATGTTCAGAGACGGGGTTCGAATCCTGACGCCACGATTTTTTTTTTTACCATTTTTCTAATAATAATTATCTTGTTTAAAAAAAAACATGACAGGAAGGTAAAATATTGAATTTAAAAAAAAATTAATTAAACTTCTATTACAAGAGTTTTTAAATGCTACAAGTATCTGTTCAGGTTTCTAATTATTTTATAAAGAGAAATTAATAAAACTTTGCATGTAGTGATTGTTGTTTTGGTAAATCAGTTTAGTGAAGAATTAAAAAAAAATGTGTTTTACAATTCAAGAATTCAAAGTTTTAAGCATTTACGCTTGAACATAAATGAGAGAAAATTTTTTTTTAAATCAACGAAAAATACAATTAATTTTTTTTAAACAATTTCAACACTTTGTTTTTGGTTTTTTTTATAAACACTGCTTCCTTTCATACAAAATATGTATTTAATTAAATATTACATTATTATTATCTACTAAAAAGTATCTGTCAGGTGCGGTAATCTGATGCCATTTTCAGATACTGAACACTACTAAATACTATTTTAAAGTTTTATTCATTCATGCTTAAACATAAATAGGAGCAGAGTTTATCTTAAAATAATTATTTTAAACAAATTCTACACTTTTCTTTGATAACTACTGTTTATTCTTTTTCAAAAATTATATTCTATTCCAAATAACATTATTGTTACCTACCAAAAATGGTCTAGTATTTTCTGCGATCTGCTGTCATTTTCAGGTACTACATGTTAAGTTTAATTTAATTAATTATTTTAATTTACTTGACTTTTTATTTTTATTTATCCTCTAATAATAATTTTCTCCATCTAAAATACTTAAAAAACTTTTAAAATATTAAATTTTATGAAACTTTTGATTTGTCAAGTTTCTATTGCAAGTTTTTTCTATTCATACAAATATTTTTTCAGATTTTTCAGTAATTTTTATAGAGATAGTAGTAAAACTTTTAATTCAACATTTTTTTTCAATGCAACAATTAAAGTAATAATTTTTTTATAATTCAAAAATTAATTGTACAGAAATGTGTAAAAAAATATTTAGTCCAAGTTTCTTCTACTTTCGAGCGAAACGATGCGATGTTGACGACTTATGCATCGTGTGAATTTCAAATATTATTACAGAACTTTTGTACTCTTTTCCAAAGATAAATTAAAATAAATAAATTGATTTGACTTTCTAAAAACTACAATTCTTATAGTCGATTTAAACATTAAATTCTATAATTTCGATCCTAGAAAATAACAAATTTAATATTTTTGGATTTCATTATTAAACTAAAGAAACCTTTTTATTTCGAAAAACAGAACATTTTCGTCGTTCTAGATTTCAATAATCCACAAAAAAAACGTCAAAGACAAAGAGAGAAATTTCTATTGATTTTGAAAACGACATCTTTGCCTTTCTTTCTCTCATTTGCCGCGTCTCGAGGTCTAATTGGTATTTTCCAATTAGACTAAAAAAATTCTCCTGGTGCTCATTGCTAGTTTTCAATAATCTCACAAAAAACGTCAAGAACAAAATAAAAAATATTTATCGATTTTAAAAACGACATCATCGCGTTCCTGTCCTCAAGGTGACGCGTACCGAGGTCTAATGGGTATTTTCCAACGTAGATTCTCTTAGTGCTGATTTCTAGTTTGAAAACGACATAATAGCGTTCCTGTCCCCAAGGTGTCTTGTACCGAGGTCTAATGAGTATTTTCCAACGTAGATTTTTCTGGTGAACATTTCTACATTTGAATAATCTACAAAAGAACGTCAAGAAGAAAATAAAAAATATTTATCAATTTTGAAAACGACATCATAGCGTTCCTGTGCCCAATGTGACGCGTACCGAGGTTTCATAGGTATTTTCCGGGACGCATAAATTTATACCGATTGACAATGGGATCGAAATGACATGTGGACGAAATGACATTTGGACGAATCGACATTTTGACGAAAGGACATTTGGACGAATCGACATTTTGACGAAAGGACATTTGGACGAATCGACATTTTGACGAAAGGACATTTGAACGAATCGACATTTTGACGAAAGGACATTTGGACGAATCGACATTTTGACGAAAAGACGTTTGTACGAATCGACATTTTGACGAAAGGACATTTGGACGAATCGACATTTTGACGAAAGGACATTTGGACGAATCGACATTTTGACGAAAAGACATCTGGACGAATCGACATTTTGACGAAAAGACATTTGGACGAATCGACATTTTGACGAAAAGACATTTGGACAAATCGACATTTTGATGAAAAGACATTTGGACGAAAGGACATTTGGACGAATCGACATTTTGACGAAAAGACATTTTGACGAATCGACATTTTGACGAAAGGACATTTGGACGAATCGACATTTTGACGAAAAGATATTTGGACGAATCGACATTTTGAGGAAAAGACATTTGGACGAATCAACATTTTGACGAATCGACATTTTGACGAAAGGACATTTGGACGAATCGACATTTTGACGAAAAGACATTTTGACGAAAGGACATTTGGACGAATCGACATTTTGACGAATCGACATTTTGACGAAAAGACATTTGGACGAATCGACATTTTGACGAAAAGACATTTGGACGAAAGGACATTTGGACGAATCGACATTTTGACGAAAAGACATTTGGACAAATCGACATTTTGATGAAAAGACATTTGGACGAAAGGACATTTGGACGAATCGACATTTTGACGAAAAGACATTTTGACGAATCGACATTTTGACGAAAAGACATCTGGACGAATCGACATTTTGACGAAAAGACATTTGGACGAATCGACATTTTGACGAAAAGACATTTGGACAAATCGACATTTTGATGAAAAGACATTTGGACGAAAGGACATTTGGACGAATCGACATTTTGACGAAAAGACATTTTGACGAATCGACATTTTGACGAAAGGACATTTGGACGAATCGACATTTTGACGAAAAGATATTTGGACGAATCGACATTTTGAGGAAAAGACATTTGGACGAATCAACATTTTGACGAATCGACATTTTGACGAAAGGACATTTGGACGAATCGACATTTTGACGAAAAGACATTTTGACGAAAGGACATTTGGACGAATCGACATTTTGACGAATCGACATTTTGACGAAAAGACATTTGGACGAATCGACATTTTGACGAAAAGACATTTGGACGAAAGGACATTTGGACGAATCGTCATTTTGACGAAAAGACATTTGGACGAATCGACATTTTGACGAAAAGACATTTGGACGATTCGACATTTTGACGAAAAGACATTTGGACGAAAAGACATTTGGACGAATCGACATTTTGACGAAAAGACATTTTGACGAATCGACATTTTGACGAAAGGACATTTGGACGAATCGACATTTTGACGAAAAGACATTTGGACGAATCGACATTTTGTCGAAAAGACATTTGCACGAAAGGGCATTTGGACGAATCGACAATTTGACGAAAAGACATTTTGACGAATCGACATTTTGACGAAAAGACATTTGGAAGAATCGACATTTTGACGAAAAGACATTTGGACGAAAGGACATTTTGACGAATCGACATTTAGACGAAAGGACATTTGGACGAATCCACATTTTAACGAAAAGATATTTGGATGAATCGACATTTTGACGAAAAGACATTTGGACGAATCGACATTTTGACGAAAAGACATTTGGACGAAAGGACATTGTGACGAATCGACATTTTGACGAAAGGACATTTGGACGAATCGACATTTTGACGAAAAGACATTTGGACGAATCGACATTTTGACCAAAAGACATTTGGACGAAAGGACATTTGGACGAATCGACATTTTGACGAAAAGACATTTGGACAAATCGACATTTTGACGAAAAGACATTTGGACGAATCGACATTTAGACGAAAAGACATTTGGACGAAAGGACATTTGGACGAATCAACATTTTGACAAAAAGACATTTTGACGAATCGACATTTTTACGAAAGGACATTTGGACGAATCGCCATTTTGACGAAAAGACATTTGGACGAATCGACATTTTGACGAAAAGACATTTAGACGAAAAGACATTTTGACGAATCGACATTTGGACGAAAAGACATTTGGAAGAATCGACATTTTGACGAATCGACATTTTTACGAAAGGACATTTTGTCGAAAAGACATTTGCACGAAAGGGCATTTGGACGAATCGACAATTTGACGAAAAGACATTTTGACGAATCGACATTTTGACAAAAAGACATTTGTAAGAATCGACATTTTGACGAAAAGACATTTGGACGAAAGGACATTTTGACGAATCGACATTTAGACGAAAGGACATTTGGACGAATCGACATTTTAACGAAAAGATATTTGGACGAATCGACATTTTGACGAAAAGACATTTGAAAGAATCGACATTTTGACGAGAAGACATTTGGACGAATCGACATTTTGACCAAAAGACATTTGGACGAAAGGACATTTGGACGAATCGACATTTTTACGAAAAGACATTTTGACGAATCGACATTTTGACGAAAGGACATTTGGACGAATCGACATTTTGACGAATCGACATTTTGACGCAAGGACATTTGGACGAATCGACATTTTGACGAAAAGATATTTGGACGAATCGACATTTTGACGAAAAGACATTTGCACGAATTGACATTTTGACGAAAAGACATTTGGACGAATCGACATTTTGACGAAAAGACATTTGGACGAAAGTACATTTGGACGAATCGACATTTTGACGAAAAGACATTTTGAAGAAAAGACATGTGGACGAATCGACATTTTGACGGAAAGACATTTGGACGAAAGAACATTTGCACGAATCGACATTTTGACGAAAAGACATTTGGACAAATCGACATTTTGACGAAAAGACATTTGGACGAATCGACATTTTTACGAAAGGACATTTGGACGAATCGACATTTTGACGAAAAGACGTTTGAACGAAAAGACATTTGTACAAATCGACATTTTGACGAACAGACATTTGGACGAAAGGACATTTGGACAAATCGACATTTTGACGAAAAGACATTTTGACGAATCGACATTTGGACGAAAGGACATTTGGACGAATCAACATTTTGACAAAAAGACATTTTGACGAATCGACATTTGTACGAAAGGACATTTGGACGAATCGACATTTTGACGAAAAGACGTTTGGACGAATCGACATTTTGACGAAAAGACATTTGGACGAAAGGACATTTGGACAAATCGACATTTTGACGAAAAGACATTTGGACGAAAGGACATTTGGACGAATCGACATTTTGACGAAAAGACATTTTGACGAATCGACATTTGGACGAAAGGACATTTGGACGAATCAACATTTTGACAAAAAGACATTTTGACGAATCGACATTTGTACGAAAGGACATTTGGACGAATCGACATTTTGACGAAAAGACGTTTGGACGAATCGACATTTTGACGAAAAGACATTTGGACGAAAGGACATTTGGACGAATCGTCATTTTGACGAAAAGACATGTGGACGAATCGACATTTTGACGAAAAGACATTTGGACGAATCGACATTTTGACGAAAAGACATTTGGACGAATCGACAATTTGACCAGAAGACATTTGGACGAAAGGAAATTTGGACGAATCGACATTTTGACGAAAGGACATTAGGACGAATCGACATTTTGACGAAAATACATTTGTACGAATCGACATTTTGACGAAAAGACATTTGGACGAATCGACATTTTGACGAAAAGACATTTGGACGAATCGACATTTTGACGAAAAGACATTTGGACGAATCGACAATTTGACGAAAGGACATTTGCACGAATTGACATTTTGACGAAAGGACATTTGGACGATTCGACATTTTGACGAAAGGACATTTAGACGAATTGACATTTTCTCGAAAAGACATTTGGACGAAAGGACATTTTGACGAAAGGATATTTGAACGAATCGATATTTTGACAAAAAGATATTTGGACGAATCGACATTTTGACGAAAAGACATTTGGACGAATCGACATTTGGACGAATCGACATTTTGACGAAAAGACATTTGGACGAATCGACATTTTGACGAAAAGACATTTGGACGAAAGGGCATTTGGACGAATCGACATTTTGACGAAAAGACATTTTGACGAAAAGACATTTGAACGAATCGACATTTTGACGAAAAGACATTTGGACGAATCGACATTTTAACGAAAAGACATTTGGATGAATCGACATTTTGAACAAAAGACATTTGGACGAAAGGACATTTGGACGAATCGACATTTTGACGAAAGGACATTTGGACGAATCGACATTTTGACGAAAATACATTTGTACGAATCGACATTTTGACGAAAAGACATTTAGACGAATCGACATTTTGACGAAAAGACATTTAAACGAATCGACATTTTGACGAAAGGACATTTGCACGAATTGACATTTTGACGAATGGACATTTGGACGATTCGACATTTTGACGAAAGGACATTTGGACGAATTGACATTTTGACGAAAGGACATTTGCACGAATTGACATTTTGACGAAAAGACATTTGGACGAATCGACATTTTGACGAGAAGACATTTGGACGAATCGACATTTTGACCAAAAGACATTTGGACGAAAGGACATTAGGACGAATCGACATTTTTACGAAAAGACATTTTGACGAATCGACATTTTGACGAAAGGATATTTGGACGAATCGACATTTTGACGAATCGACATTTTGACGCAAGGACATTTGGACGAATCGACATTTTGACGAAAAGATATTTGGACGAATCGACATTTTGACGAAAAGGCATTTGCACGAATCGACATTTTGACGAAAAGACATTTGGACGAATCGACATTTTGACGAAAAGACATTTGGACGAAAGGACATTTGGACGAATCGACATTTTGACAAAAAGACATTTTGACGAAAAGACATTTGGACGAATCGACATTTTGACGGAAAGACATTTGGACGAAAGGACATTTGCACGAATCGACATTTTGACGAAAAGACATTTGGACAAATCGACATTTTGACGAAAAGACATTTGGACGAATCGACATTTTTACGAAAGGACATTTGGACGAATCGACATTTTGACGAAAAGACGTTTGAACGAAAAGACATTTGTACAAATCGACATTTTGACGAAAAGACATTTGGACGAAAGGACATTTGGACAAATCGACATTTTGACGAAAA
The DNA here is from genome assembly GCA_037103525.1 of Ganaspis brasiliensis. Taxonomy (NCBI): domain Eukaryota; kingdom Metazoa; phylum Arthropoda; class Insecta; order Hymenoptera; family Figitidae; genus Ganaspis; species Ganaspis brasiliensis. Next base: position 357,003 of record JAZKLR010000344.1, on the reverse strand, counting down.
GACATTTGGACGAAAGGACATTTGGACGAATCGACATTTTGACGAAAAGACATTTTGACGAATCGACATTTGGACGAAAGGACATTTGGACGAATCAACATTTTGACAAAAAGACATTTTGACGAATCGACATTTGTACGAAAGGACATTTGGACGAATCGACATTTGGACGAAAGGACATTTGGACGAATCGACATTTTGACGAAAAGACATTTGGACGAAAGGACATTTGGACGAATCGACATTTTGACGAAAAGACATTTTGACGAAAAGACATTTGGGCGAATCGTCATTTTGACGGAAAGACATTTGGACGAAAGGACATTTGCACGAATCGACATTTTGACGAAAAGACATTTGGACAAATCGACAATTTGACGAAAAGACATTTGGACGAATCGACATTTTGACGAAAAGACATTTGGACGAATCGACATTTTGACGAAAAGACATTTGGACAAAAGGACATTTGGACCAAAAGACATTTGGACGAAAGGACATTTGGACGAATCGACATTTTGACGAAAAGACATTTGGACGAAAGGACATTTGGACGAATCGACATTTTGACGAAAAGACATTTTGACGAAAAGACATTTGGGCGAATCGTCATTTTGACGGAAAGACATTTGGACGAAAGGACATTTGCACGAATCGACATTTTGACGAAAGGACATTTGGACGAATTGACATTTTGACGAAAGGACATTTGCACGAATTGACATTTTGACGAAAAGACATTTGGACGAATCGACATTTTGACGAGAAGACATTTGGACGAATCGACATTTTGACCAAAAGACATTTGGACGAAAGGACATTAGGACGAATCGACATTTTTACGAAAAGACATTTTGACGAATCGACATTTTGACGAAAGGATATTTGGACGAATCGACATTTTGACGAATCGACATTTTGACGCAAGGACATTTGGACGAATCGACATTTTGACGAAAAGATATTTGGACGAATCGACATTTTGACGAAAAGGCATTTGCACGAATCGACATTTTGACGAAAAGACATTTGGACGAATCGACATTTCGACGAAAAGACATTTGGACGAATGGACATTTGGACGAATCGACATTTTGACGAAAAGACATTTTGACGAAAAGACATTTGGACGAATCGACATTTTGACGGAAAGACATTTGGACGAAAGGACATTTGCACGAATCGACATTTTGACGAAAAGACATTTGGACAAATCGACATTTTGACGAAAAGACATTTGGACGAATCGACATTTTTACGAAAGGACATTTGGACGAATCGACATTTTGACGAAAAGACGTTTGAACGAAAAGACATTTGTACAAATCGACATTTTGACGAAAAGACATTTGGACGAAAGGACATTTGGACAAATCGACATTTTGACGAAAAGACATTTGGACGAAAGGACATTTGGACGAATCGACATTTTGACGAAAAGACATTTTGACGAATCGACATTTGGACGAAAGGACATTTGGACGAATCAACATTTTGACAAAAAGACATTTTGACGAATCGACATTTGTACGAAAGGACATTTGGACGAATCGACATTTGGACGAAAGGACATTTGGACGAATCGACATTTTGACGAAAAGACATTTGGACGAAAGGACATTTGGACGAATCGACATTTTGACGAAAAGACATTTTGACGAAAAGACATTTGGGCGAATCGTCATTTTGACGGAAAGACATTTGGACGAAAGGACATTTGCACGAATCGACATTTTGACGAAAAGACATTTGGACAAATCGACAATTTGACGAAAAGACATTTGGACGAATCGACATTTTGACGAAAAGACATTTGGACGAATCGACATTTTGACGAAAAGACATTTGGACAAAAGGACATTTGGACGAATCGACATTTTGACGAAAAGACATTTTGACGAAAAGACATTTGGACGAATCGACATTTTGACGGAAAGACATTTGCACGAATCGACATTTTGACGAAAAGACATTTGGACAAATCGACATTTTAAAGAAAAGACATTTGGACGAATCGACATTTTTACGAAAGGACATTTGGACGAATCGACATTTTGACGAAAAGACGTTTGAACGAAAAGACATTTGTACAAATCGACATTTTGACGAAAAGACATTTGGACGAAAGGACATTTGGACAAATCGACATTTTGACGAAAAGACATTTGGACGAAAGGACATTTGGACGAATCGACATTTTGACGAAAAGACATTTTGACGAATCGACATTTGGACGAAAGGACATTTGGACGAATCAACATTTTGACAAAAAGACATTTTGACGAATCGACATTTGTACGAAAGGACATTTGGACGAATCGAAATTTGGACGAAAGGACATTTGGACGAATCGTCATTTTGACGAAAAGACATGTGGACGAATCGACATTTTGACGAAAAGACATTTGGACGAATCGACATTTTGACGAAAAGACATTTGGACAAATCGAGAATTTGACCAGAAGACATTTGGACGAAAGGACATTTGGACGAATCGACATTTTGACGAAAGGACATTTGGACGAATCGACATTTTGACGAAAATACATTTGTACGAATCGACATTTTGACGAAAAGACATTTGGACGAATCGACATTTTGACGAAAAGACATTTGGACGAATCGACATTTTGACGAAAAGACATTTGGACGAATCGACAATTTGACGAAAGGACATTTGCACGAATTGACATTTTGACGAAAGGACATTTGGACGATTCGACATTTTGACGAAAGGACATTTAGAAGAATTGATATTTTCTCGAAAAGACATTTGGACGAAAGGACATTTTGACGAAAGGATATTTGAACGAATCGATATTTTGACAAAAAGATATTTGGACGAATCGACATTTTGACGAAAGGACATTTTGACGAAAAGACATTTGGACGAAAGGACATTTGGACGAATCGACATTTTGACGAAAAGACATTTTGACGAAAAGACATTTGGACGAATCGACATTTTGACGAAAAGACATTTGGACGAATCGACATTTTAACGAAAAGACATTTGGATGAATTGACATTTTGACCAAAAGACATTTGGACGAAAGGACATTTGGACGAATCGACATTTTGACGAAAGGACATTTGGACGAATCGACATTTTGACGAAAATACATTTGTACGAATCGACATTTTGACGAAAAGACATTTGGACAAATCGACATTTTGACGAAAAGACATTTGGACGAATCGATATTTTGACGAAAGGACATTTGCACGAATTGACATTTTAACGAAAGGACATTTGGACGATTCGACATTTTGACGAAAGGACATTTGGACGAATTGACATTTTGTCGAAAAGACATTTGGACGAAAGGACATTTTGACGAAAGGATATTTGAACGAATCGATATTTTGACAAAAAGACATTTGGACGAATCGACATTTTGACGAAAAGACATTTGGACGAATCGACATTTGGACGAATCGACATTTTGACGAAAAGACATTTAGACGAATCGACATTTTGACGAAAAGACATTTGGACGAAAGGACATTTGGACGAATCGTCATTTTGACGAAAAGACATTTGGACGAATCGACATTATGACGAAAAGACATTTGGACGAATCGACATTTTGACGAAAAGACTTTTGGACGAAAGGACATTTGGACGATTCGACTTTTTGACGAAAGGACATTTGGAGGAATCGACATTTTGACGAAAAGATATTTGGACGAATCGACATTTTGACGAAAAGACATTTAGACGAAAGGACATTTGGACTAATCCACATTTTTACGAAAAGATATTTGGATGAATCGACATTTAGACGAAAGGACATTTGGACGAATCGACATTTTAACAAAAAGATATTTGGACGAATCGACATTTTGACGAAAAGACATTTGGACGAATCGACATTTTGACGAGAAGACATTTGGACGAATCGACATTTTGACCAAAAGACATTTGGACGAAAGGACATTTGGACGAATCGACATTTTTACGAAAAGACATTTTGACGAATCGACATTTTGACGAAAGGACATTTGGACGAATCGACATTTTGACGAATCGACATTTTGACGCAAGGACATTTGGACGAATCGACATTTTGACGAAAAGATATTTGGACGAATCGACATTTTGACGAAAAGACATTTGCACGAATCGACATTTTGACGAAAAGACATTTGGACGAATCGACATTTTGACGAAAAGACATTTGGACGAAAGGACATTTGGACGAATCGACATTTTGACGAAAAGACATTTTGACGAAAAGACATTTGGACGAATCGACATTTTGACGGAAAGACATTTGGACGAAAGGACATTTGCACGAATCGACATTTTGACGAAAAGACATTTGGACAAATCGACAGTTTGACGAAAAGACATTTGGACGAATCGACATTTTTACGAAAGGACATTTGGACGAATCGACATTTTGACGAAAAGACGTTTGAATGAAAAGACATTTTGACGAAAGGACATTTGGACGATTCGACATTTTGACGAAAGGACATTTGGACGAATTGACATTTTGACGAAAGGACATTTGCACGAATTGACATTTTGACGAAAAGACATTTGGACGAATCGACATTTTGACGAGAAGACATTTGGACGAATCGACATTTTGACCAAAAGACATTTGGACGAAAGGACATTAGGACGAATCGACATTTTTACGAAAAGACATTTTGACGAATCGACATTTTGACGAAAGGATATTTGGACGAATCGACATTTTGACGAATCGACATTTTGACGCAAGGACATTTGGACGAAAGGACATTTTGACGAAAGGATATTTGAACGAATCGATATTTTGACAAAAAGATATTTGGACGAATCGACATTTTGACGAAAAGACATTTGGACGAATCGACATTTGGACGAATCGACATTTTGACGAAAAGACATTTGGACGAATCGACATTTTGACGAAAAGACATTTGGACGAAAGGACATTTGGACGAATCGACATTTTGACGAAAAGACATTTTGACGAAAAGACATTTGAACGAATCGACATTTTGACGAAAAGACATTTGGACGAATCGACATTTTAACGAAAAGACATTTGGATGAATCGACATTTTGAACAAAAGACATTTGGACGAAAGGACATTTGGACGAATCGACATTTTGACGAAAGGACATTTGGACGAATCGACATTTTGACGAAAATACATTTTTACGAATCGACATTTTGACGAAAAGACATTTGGACGAATCGACATTTTGACGAAAAGACATTTAAACGAATCGACATTTTGACGAAAGGACATTTGCACGAATTGACATTTTGACGAAAGGACATTTGGACGATTCGACATTTTGACGAAAGGACATTTGGACGAAAGGACATTAGGACGAATCGACATTTTTACGAAAAGACATTTTGACGAATCGACATTTTGACGAAAGGATATTTGGACGAATCGACATTTTGACGAATCGACATTTTGACGCAAGGACATTTGGACGAATCGACATTTTGACGAAAAGATATTTGGACGAATCGACATTTTGAGGAAAAGGCATTTGCACGAATCGACATTTTGACGAAAAGACATTTGGACGAATCGACATTTTGACGAAAAGACATTTGGACGAAAGGACATTTGGACGAATCGACATTTTGACGAAAAGACATTTTGACGAAAAGACATTTGGACGAATCGACATTTTGACGGAAAGACATTTGGACGAAAGGACATTTGCACGAATCGACATTTTGACAAAAAGACATTTGGACAAATCGACATTTTGACGAAAAGACATTTGGACGAATCGACATTTTTACGAAAGGACATTTGGACGAATCGACATTTTGACGAAAAGACGTTTGAACGAAAAGACATTTGTACAAATCGACATTTTGACGAAAAGACATTTGGACGAAAGGACATTTGGACAAATCGACATTTTGACGAAAAGACATTTGGACGAAAGGACATTTGGACGAATCGACATTTTGACGAAAAGACATTTTGACGAATCGACATTTGGACGAAAGGACATTTGGACGAATCAACATTTTGACAAAAAGACATTTTGACGAATCGACATTTGTACGAAAGGACATTTGGACGAATCGACATTTGGACGAAAGGACATTTGGACGAATCGACATTTTGACGAAAAGACATTTGGACGAAAGGACATTTGGACGAATCGACATTTTGACGAAAAGACATTTTGACGAAAAGACATTTGGGCGAATCGTCATTTTGACGGAAAGACATTTGGACGAAAGGACATTTGCACGAATCGACATTTTGACGAAAAGACATTTGGACAAATCGACAATTTGACGAAAAGACATTTGGACGAATCGACATTTTGACGAAAAGACATTTGGACGAATCGACATTTTGACGAAAAGACATTTGGACGAAAGGACATTTGGACGAATCGACATTTTGACGAAAAGACATTTTGACGAATCGACATTTGGACGAAAGGACATTTGGACGAATCAACATTTTGACAAAAAGACATTTTGACGAATCGTCATTTGTACGAAAGGACATTTGGACGAATCGACATTTGGACGAAAGGACATTTGGACGAATCGTCATTTTGACGAAAAGACATGTGGACGAATCGACATTTTGACGAAAAGACATTTGGACGAATCGACATTTTGACGAAAAGACATTTGGACGAATCGAGAATTTGACCAGAAGACATTTGGACGAAAGGACATTTGGACGAATCGACATTTTGACGAAAGGACATTTGGACGAATCGACATTTTGACGAAAATACATTTGTACGAATCGACATTTTGACGAAAAGACATTTGGACGAATCGACATTTTGACGAAAAGACATTTGGACGAATCGACATTTTGACGAAAAGACATTTGGACGAATCGACAATTTGACAAAAGGACATTTGCACGAATTGACATTTTGACGAAAGGACATTTGGACGATTCGACATTTTGACGAAAGGACATTTAGACGAATTGACATTTTCTCGAAAAGACATTTGGACGAAAGGACATTTTGACGAAAGGATATTTGAACGAATCGATATTTTGACAAAAAGATATTTGGACGAATCGACATTTTGACGAAAGGACATTTTGACGAAAAGACATTTGGACGAAAGGACATTTGGACGAATCGACATTTTGACGAAAAGACATTTTGACGAAAAGACATTTGGACGAATCGACATTTTGACGAAAAGACATTTGGACGAATCGACATTTTAACGAAAAGACATTTGGATGAATCGACATTTTGACCAAAAGACATTTGGACGAAAGGACATTTGGACGAATCGACATTTTGACGAAAGGACATTTGGACGAATCGACATTTTGACGAAAATACATTTGTACGAATCGACATTTTGACGAAAAGACATTTGGACGAATCGACATTTTGACGAAAAGACATTTGGACGAATCGACATTTTGACGAAAGGACATTTGCACGAATTGACATTTTAACGAAAGGACATTTGGACGAATCGACATTTTGACGAAAATACATTTGTACGAATCGACATTTTGACGAAAAGACATTTGGACGAATCGACATTTTGACGAAAAGACATTTGGACGAATCGACATTTTGACGAAAGGACATTTAGACGAATTGACATTTTCTCGAAAAGACATTTGGACGAAAGGACATTTTGACGAAAGGATATTTGAACGAATCGATATTTTGACAAAAAGATATTTGGACGAATCGACATTTTGACGAAAGGACATTTTGACGAAAAAACATTTGGACGAAAGGACATTTGGACGAATCGACATTTTGACGAAAAGACATTTTGACGAAAAGACATTTGGACGAATCGACATTTTGACGAAAAGACATTTGGACGAATCGACATTTTAACGAAAAGACATTTGGATGAATCGACATTTTGACCAAAAGACATTTGGACGAAAGGACATTTGGACGAATCGACATTTTGACGAAAGGACATTTGGACGAATCGACATTTTGACGAAAATACATTTGTACGAATCGACATTTTGACGAAAAGACATTTGGACGAATCGACATTTTGACGAAAAGACATTTGGACGAATCGACATTTTGACGAAAGGACATTTGGACGAATCGACATTTTGACGAAAGGACATTTGGACGAATCGACATTTTGACGAAAATACATTTGTACGAATCGACATTTTGACGAAAAGACATTTGGACGAATCGACATTTTGACGAAAAGACATTTGGACGAATCGACATTTTGACGAAAGGACATTTGCACGAATTGACATTTTAACGAAAGGACATTTGGACGATTCGACATTTTGACGAAAGGACATTTGGACGAATTGACATTTTGTCGAAAAGACATTTGGACGAAAGGACATTTTGACGAAAGGATATTTGAACGAATCGATATTTTGACAAAAAGACATTTGGACGAATCGACATTTTGACGAAAAGACATTTGGACGAATCGACATTTGGACGAATCGACATTTTGACGAAAAGACATTTGGACGAATCGACATTTTGACGAAAAGACATTTAGACGAAAGGACATTTGGACTAATCCACATTTTTACGAAAAGATATTTGGATGAATCGACATTTAGACGAAAGGACATTTGGACGAATCGACATTTTAACAAAAAGATATTTGGACGAATCGACATTTTGACGAAAAGACATTTGGACGAATCGACATTTTGACGAGAAGACATTTGGACGAATCGACATTTTGACCAAAAGACATTTGGACGAAAGGACATTTGGACGAATCGACATTTTTACGAAAAGACATTTTGACGAATCGACATTTTGACGAAAGGACATTTGGACGAATCGACATTTTGACGAATCGACATTTTGACGCAAGGACATTTGGACGAATCGACATTTTGATGAAAAGATATTTGGACGAATCGACATTTTGACGAAAAGACATTTGCACGAATCGACATTTTGACGAAAAGACATTTGGACGAATCGACATTTTGACGAAAAGACATTTGGACGAAAGGACATTTGGACGAATCGACATTTTGACGAAAAGACATTTTGACGAAAAGACATTTGGACGAATCGACATTTTGACGGAAAGACATTTGGACGAAAGGACATTTGCACGAATCGACATTTTGACGAAAAGACATTTGGACAAATCGACAGTTTGACGAAAAGACATTTGGACGAATCGACATTTTTACGAAAGGACATTTGGACGAATCGACATTTTGACAAAAAGACGTTTGAATGAAAAGACATTTGTACAAATCGACATTTTGACGAAAAGACATTTGGACGAAAGGACATTTGGACAAATCGACATTTTGACGAAAAGACATTTGGACGAAAGGACATTTGGACGAATCGACATTTTGACGAAAAGACATTTTGACGAATCGACATTTTGACGAAAAGATATTTGGACGAGTCGACATTTTGACGAAAAGACATTTGCACGAATCGACATTTTAACGAAAAGACATTTGGACGAATCGACATTTTGACGAAAAGACATTTGGACGAAAGGACATTTGGACGAATCGACATTTTGACGAAAAGACATTTTGACGAAAAGACATTTGGACGAATCAACATTTTGACGAAAAGACATTTGCACGAATCGACATTTTGACGAAAAGACATTTGGACGAATCGACATTTTGACGAAAAGACATTTGGACGAAAGGACATTTGGACGAATCGACATTTTGACGAAAAGACATTTGGACGAATCGACATTTTAACGAAAAGATATTTGGACGAGTCGACATTTTGACGAAAAGACATTTGGACGAATCGACATTTTGACGAAAAGACATTTGGACGAATCGACATTTTGACGAAAAGACATTTAGACGAATCGACAATTTGACGAAAGGACATTTGCACGAATTGACATTTTGACGAAAGGACATTTGGACGATTCGACATTTTGACGAAAGGACATTTAGACGAATTGACATTTTCTCGAAAAGACATTTGGACGAAAGGACATTTTGACGAAAGGATATTTGAACGAATCGATATTTTGACAAAAAGATATTTGGACGAATCGACATTTTGACGAAAAGACATTTTGACGAAAAGACATTTGGACGAAAGGACATTTGGACGAATCGTCATTTTGACGAAAAGACATGTGGACGAATCGACATTTTGACGAAAAGACATTTGGACGAATCGACATTTTGACGAAAAGACATTTGGACGAATCGACAATTTGACCAGAAGACATTTGGACGAAAGGACATTTGGACGAATCGACATTTTGACGAAAGGACATTTGGACGAATCGACATTTTGACGAAAATACATTTGTACGAATCGACATTTTGACGAAAAGACATTTGGACGAATCGACATTTTGACGAGAAGACATTTGGACGAATCGACATTTTGACGAGAAGACATTTGGACGAATCGACATTTTGACGAAAAGACATTTAGACGAAAGGACATTTGGACTAATCCACATTTTTACGAAAAGATATTTGGATGAATCGACATTTAGACGAAAGGACATTTGGACGAATCGACATTTTAACAAAAAGATATTTGGACGAATCGACATTTTGACGAAAAGACATTTGGACGAATCGACATTTTGACGAGAAGACATTTGGACGAATCGACATTTTGACCAAAAGACATTTGGACGAAAGGACATTTGGACGAATCGACATTTTTACGAAAAGACATTTTGACGAATCGACATTTTGACGAAAGGACATTTGGACGAATCGACATTTTGACGAATCGACATTTTGACGCAAGGACATTTGGACGAATCGACATTTTGACGAAAAGATATTTGGACGAATCGACATTTTGACGAAAAGACATTTGGACGAAAGGACATTTGGACGAATCGACATTTTGACGAAAAGACATTTTGACGAAAAGACATTTGGACGAATCGACATTTTGACGGAAAGACATTTGGACGAAAGGACATTTGCACGAATCGACATTTTGACGAAAAGACATTTGGACAAATCGACAGTTTGACGAAAAGACATTTGGACGAATCGACATTTTTACGAAAGGACATTTGGACGAAAGGACATTTGGACAAATCGACATTTTGACGAAAAGACATTTGGACGAAAGGACATTTGGACGAATCGACATTTTGACGAAAAGACATTTTGACGAATCGACATTTTGACGAAAAGACATTTGGACGAAAGGACATTTGGACGAATCGACATTTTGACGAAAAGACATTTTGACGAATCGACATTTGGACGAAAGGACATTTGGACGAATCAACATTTTGACAAAAAGACATTTTGACGAATCGACATTTGTACGAAAGGACATTTGGACGAATCGACATTTGGACGAAAGGACATTTGGACGAATCGTCATTTTGACGAAAAGACATGTGGACGAATCGACATTTTGACGAAAAGACATTTGGACGAATCGACATTTTGACGAAAAGACATTTGGACGAATCGAGAATTTGACCAGAAGACATTTGGACGAAAGGACATTTGGACGAATCGACATTTTGACGAAAGGACATTTGGACGAATCGACATTTTGACGAAAATACATTTGTACGAATCGACATTTTGACGAAAAGACATTTGGACGAATCGACATTTTGACGAAAAGACATTTGGACGAATCGACATTTTGACGAAAAGACATTTGGACGAATCGACAATTTGACAAAAGGACATTTGCACGAATTGACATTTTGACGAAAGGACATTTGGACGATTCGACATTTTGACGAAAGGACATTTAGACGAATTGACATTTTCTCGAAAAGACATTTGGACGAAAGGACATTTTGACGAAAGGATATTTGAACGAATCGATATTTTGACAAAAAGATATTTGGACGAATCGACATTTTGACGAAAGGACATTTTGACGAAAAGACATTTGGACGAAAGGACATTTGGACGAATCGACATTTTGACGAAAAGACATTTTGACGAAAAGACATTTGGACGAATCGACATTTTGACGAAAAGACATTTGGACGAATCGACATTTTAACGAAAAGACATTTGGATGAATCGACATTTTGACCAAAAGACATTTGGACGAAAGGACATTTGGACGAATCGACATTTTGACGAAAGGACATTTGGACGAATCGACATTTTGACGAAAATACATTTGTACGAATCGACATTTTGACGAAAAGACATTTGGACGAATCGACATTTTGACGAAAAGACATTTGGACGAATCGACATTTTGACGAAAGGACATTTGCACGAATTGACATTTTAACGAAAGGACATTTGGACGAATCGACATTTTGACGAAAATACATTTGTACGAATCGACATTTTGACGAAAAGACATTTGGACGAATCGACATTTTGACGAAAAGACATTTGGACGAATCGACATTTTGACGAAAGGACATTTAGACGAATTGACATTTTCTCGAAAAGACATTTGGACGAAAGGACATTTTGACGAAAGGATATTTGAACGAATCGATATTTTGACAAAAAGATATTTGGACGAATCGACATTTTGACGAAAGGACATTTTGACGAAAAAACATTTGGACGAAAGGACATTTGGACGAATCGACATTTTGACGAAAAGACATTTTGACGAAAAGACATTTGGACGAATCGACATTTTGACGAAAAGACATTTGGACGAATCGACATTTTAACGAAAAGACATTTGGATGAATCGACATTTTGACCAAAAGACATTTGGACGAAAGGACATTTGGACGAATCGACATTTTGACGAAAGGACATTTGGACGAATCGACATTTTGACGAAAATACATTTGTACGAATCGACATTTTGACGAAAAGACATTTGGACGAATCGACATTTTGACGAAAAGACATTTGGACGAATCGACATTTTGACGAAAGGACATTTGGACGAATCGACATTTTGACGAAAGGACATTTGGACGAATCGACATTTTGACGAAAATACATTTGTACGAATCGACATTTTGACGAAAAGACATTTGGACGAATCGACATTTTGACGAAAAGACATTTGGACGAATCGACATTTTGACGAAAGGACATTTGCACGAATTGACATTTTAACGAAAGGACATTTGGACGATTCGACATTTTGACGAAAGGACATTTGGACGAATTGACATTTTGTCGAAAAGACATTTGGACGAAAGGACATTTTGACGAAAGGATATTTGAACGAATCGATATTTTGACAAAAAGACATTTGGACGAATCGACATTTTGACGAAAAGACATTTGGACGAATCGACATTTGGACGAATCGACATTTTGACGAAAAGACATTTGGACGAATCGACATTTTGACGAAAAGACATTTAGACGAAAGGACATTTGGACTAATCCACATTTTTACGAAAAGATATTTGGATGAATCGACATTTAGACGAAAGGACATTTGGACGAATCGACATTTTAACAAAAAGATATTTGGACGAATCGACATTTTGACGAAAAGACATTTGGACGAATCGACATTTTGACGAGAAGACATTTGGACGAATCGACATTTTGACCAAAAGACATTTGGACGAAAGGACATTTGGACGAATCGACATTTTTACGAAAAGACATTTTGACGAATCGACATTTTGACGAAAGGACATTTGGACGAATCGACATTTTGACGAATCGACATTTTGACGCAAGGACATTTGGACGAATCGACATTTTGATGAAAAGATATTTGGACGAATCGACATTTTGACGAAAAGACATTTGCACGAATCGACATTTTGACGAAAAGACATTTGGACGAATCGACATTTTGACGAAAAGACATTTGGACGAAAGGACATTTGGACGAATCGACATTTTGACGAAAAGACATTTTGACGAAAAGACATTTGGACGAATCGACATTTTGACGGAAAGACATTTGGACGAAAGGACATTTGCACGAATCGACATTTTGACGAAAAGACATTTGGACAAATCGACAGTTTGACGAAAAGACATTTGGACGAATCGACATTTTTACGAAAGGACATTTGGACGAATCGACATTTTGACAAAAAGACGTTTGAATGAAAAGACATTTGTACAAATCGACATTTTGACGAAAAGACATTTGGACGAAAGGACATTTGGACAAATCGACATTTTGACGAAAAGACATTTGGACGAAAGGACATTTGGACGAATCGACATTTTGACGAAAAGACATTTTGACGAATCGACATTTTGACGAAAAGATATTTGGACGAGTCGACATTTTGACGAAAAGACATTTGCACGAATCGACATTTTAACGAAAAGACATTTGGACGAATCGACATTTTGACGAAAAGACATTTGGACGAAAGGACATTTGGACGAATCGACATTTTGACGAAAAGACATTTTGACGAAAAGACATTTGGACGAATCAACATTTTGACGAAAAGACATTTGCACGAATCGACATTTTGACGAAAAGACATTTGGACGAATCGACATTTTGACGAAAAGACATTTGGACGAAAGGACATTTGGACGAATCGACATTTTGACGAAAAGACATTTGGACGAATCGACATTTTAACGAAAAGATATTTGGACGAGTCGACATTTTGACGAAAAGACATTTGGACGAATCGACATTTTGACGAAAAGACATTTGGACGAATCGACATTTTGACGAAAAGACATTTAGACGAATCGACAATTTGACGAAAGGACATTTGCACGAATTGACATTTTGACGAAAGGACATTTGGACGATTCGACATTTTGACGAAAGGACATTTAGACGAATTGACATTTTCTCGAAAAGACATTTGGACGAAAGGACATTTTGACGAAAGGATATTTGAACGAATCGATATTTTGACAAAAAGATATTTGGACGAATCGACATTTTGACGAAAAGACATTTTGACGAAAAGACATTTGGACGAAAGGACATTTGGACGAATCGTCATTTTGACGAAAAGACATGTGGACGAATCGACATTTTGACGAAAAGACATTTGGACGAATCGACATTTTGACGAAAAGACATTTGGACGAATCGACAATTTGACCAGAAGACATTTGGACGAAAGGACATTTGGACGAATCGACATTTTGACGAAAGGACATTTGGACGAATCGACATTTTGACGAAAATACATTTGTACGAATCGACATTTTGACGAAAAGACATTTGGACGAATCGACATTTTGACGAGAAGACATTTGGACGAATCGACATTTTGACGAGAAGACATTTGGACGAATCGACATTTTGACGAAAAGACATTTAGACGAAAGGACATTTGGACTAATCCACTTTTTTACGAAAAGATATTTGGATGAATCGACATTTAGACGAAAGGACATTTGGACGAATCGACATTTTAACAAAAAGATATTTGGACGAATCGACATTTTGACGAAAAGACATTTGGACGAATCGACATTTTGACGAGAAGACATTTGGACGAATCGACATTTTGACCAAAAGACATTTGGACGAAAGGACATTTGGACGAATCGACATTTTTACGAAAAGACATTTTGACGAATCGACATTTTGACGAAAGGACATTTGGACGAATCGACATTTTGACGAATCGACATTTTGACGCAAGGACATTTGGACGAATCGACATTTTGACGAAAAGATATTTGGACGAATCGACATTTTGACGAAAAGACATTTGGACGAAAGGACATTTGGACGAATCGACATTTTGACGAAAAGACATTTTGACGAAAAGACATTTGGACGAATCGACATTTTGACGGAAAGACATTTGGACGAAAGGACATTTGCACGAATCGACATTTTGACGAAAAGACATTTGGACAAATCGACAGTTTGACGAAAAGACATTTGGACGAATCGACATTTTTACGAAAGGACATTTGGACGAAAGGACATTTGGACAAATCGACATTTTGACGAAAAGACATTTGGACGAAAGGACATTTGGACGAATCGACATTTTGACGAAAAGACATTTTGACGAATCGACATTTTGACGAAAAGATATTTGGACGAGTCGACATTTTGACGAAAAGACATTTGCACGAATCGACATTTTAACGAAAAGACATTTGGACGAATCGACATTTTGACGAAAAGACAGTTGGACGAATCGACAATTTGACGAAAGGACATTTGCACGAATTGACATTTTGACGAAAGGACATTTGGACGATTCGACATTTTGACGAAAGGACATTTAGACGAATTGACATTTTCTCGAAAAGACATTTGGACGAAAGGACATTTTGACGAAAGGATATTTGAACGAATCGATATTTTGACGAAAAGACATTTTGACGAAAAGACATTTGGACGAATCAACATTTTGACGAAAAGACATTTGCACGAATCGACATTTTGACGAAAAGACATTTGGACGAATCGACATTTTGACGAAAAGACATTTGGACGAAAGGA
Source organism: Ganaspis brasiliensis (assembly GCA_037103525.1). NCBI lineage: Eukaryota > Metazoa > Arthropoda > Insecta > Hymenoptera > Figitidae > Ganaspis > Ganaspis brasiliensis. Next base: position 340,697 of record JAZKLR010000344.1, on the reverse strand, counting down.
CATTTGGACGAATCGACATTTTGACGAAAAGACATTTTGACGAATCGACATTTTAACGAAAAGATATTTGGACGAGTCGACATTTTGACGAAAAGACATTTGGACGAATCGACATTTTGACGAAAAGACATTTGGACGAATCGACATTTTGACGAAAAGACATTTGGACGAATCGACAATTTGACGAAAGGACATTTGCACGAATTGACATTTTGACGAAAGGACATTTGGACGATTCGACATTTTGACGAAAGGACATTTAGACGAATTGACATTTTCTCGAAAAGACATTTGGACGAAAGGACATTTTGACGAAAGGATATTTGAACGAATCGATATTTTGACAAAAAGATATTTGGACGAATCGACATTTTGACGAAAAGAGATTTTGACGAAAAGACATTTGGACGAAAGGACATTTGGACGAATCGACATTTTGACGAAAAGACATTTGGACGAATCGACATTTTGACGAAAAGACATTTGGACGAATCGACAATTTGACGAAAGGACATTTGCACGAATTGACATTTTGACGAAAAGACATTTGGACGAATCGACATTTTGACGAAAAGACATTTGGACGAATCGACAATTTGACCAGAAGACATTTGGACGAATCGACATTTTGACGAAAAGACATTTGGACGAATCGACATTTTGACGAAAAGACATTTGGACGAATCGACATTTTGACGAAAAGACATTTGGACGAATCGACAATTTGACGAAAGGACATTTGCACGAATTGACATTTTGACGAAAGGACATTTGGACGATTCGACATTTTGACGAAAGGACATTTAGACGAATTGACATTTTCTCAAAAAGACATTTGGACGAAAGGACATTTTGACGAAAGGATATTTGAACGAATCGATATTTTGACAAAAAGATATTTGGACGAATCAAACATTTTGACGAAAAGACATTTGGACGAATCGACGTTTGGACGAATCGACATTTTGACGAAAAGACATTTGGACGAATCGACGTTTTGACGAAAAGACATTTGGACGAAAGGACATTTGGACGAATCGACATTTTGACGAAAAGACATTTTGACGAAAAGACATTTAAACGAATCGACATTTTGACGAAAAGACATTTGGACGAGTCGACATTTTAACGAAAAGACATTTGGATGAATCGACATTTTGACCAAAAGACATTTGGACGAAAGGACATTTGGACGAATCGACATTTTGACGAAAAGACATTTGGACGAATCGACATTTTGACGAAAAGACATTTAAACGAATCGACATTTTGACGAAAGGACATTTGCACGAATTGACATTTTGACGAAAGGACATTTGGACGATTCGACATTTTGACGAAAGGACATTTGGACGAATTGACATTTTGACGAAAGGACATTTGCACGAATTGACATTTTGACGAAAAGACATTTGGACAAATCGACATTTTGACGAGAAGACATTTGGACGAATCGACATTTTGACCAAAAGACATTTTGACGAAAAGACATTTGGACGAAAGGACATTTGGACGAATCGTCATTTTGACGAAAAGACATTTGAACGAATCGACATTTTGACGAAAAGACATTTGGACGAATCGACATTTTGACGAAAAGACTTTTGGACGAAAGGACATTTGGACGATTCGACTTTTTGACGAAAGGACATTTGGAGGAATCGACATTTTGACGAAAAGATATTTGGACGAATCGACATTTTGACGAAAAGACATTTAGACGAATCGACATTTTGACGGAAAGACATTTGCACGAATCGACATTTTGACGAAAAGACATTTGGACAAATCGACATTTTGACGAAAAGACATTTGGACGAATCGACATTTTTACGAAAGGACATTTGGACGAATCGACATTTTGACGAAAAGACGTTTGAACGAAAAGACATTTGTACAAATCGACATTTTGACGAAAAGACATTTGGACGAAAGGACATTTGGACAAATCGACATTTTGACGAAAAGACATTTGGACGAAAGGACATTTGGACGAATCGACATTTTGACGAAAAGACATTTTGACGAATCGACATTTGGACGAAAGGACATTTAGACGAATCAACATTTTGACAAAAAGACATTTTGACGAATCGACATTTGTACGAAAGGACATTTGGACGAATCGACATTTGGACGAAAGGACATTTGGACGAATCGTCATTTTGACGAAAAGACATGTGGACGAATCGACATTTTGACGAAAAGACATTTGGACGAATCGACATTTTGACGAAAAGACATTTGGACGAATCGAGAATTTGACCAGAAGACATTTGGACGAAAGGACATTTGGACGAATCGACATTTTGACGAAAGGACATTTGGACGAATCGACATTTTGACGAAAATACATTTGTACGAATCGACATTTTGACGAAAAGACATTTGGACGAATCGACATTTTGACGAAAAGACATTTGGACGAATCGACATTTTGACGAAAAGACATTTGGACGAATCGACAATTTGACGAAGGGACATTTGCACGAATTGACATTTTGACGAAAGGACATTTGGACGATTCGACATTTTGACGAAAGGACATTTAGACGAATTGACATTTTCTCGAAAAGACATTTGGACGAAAGGATATTTTGACGAAAGGATATTTGAACGAATCGATATTTTGACAAAAAGATATTTGGACGAATCGACATTTTGACGAAAGGACATTTTGACGAAAAGACATTTGGACGAAAGGACATTTGGACGAATCGACATTTTGACGAAAAGACATTTTGACGAAAAGACATTTGGACGAATCGACATTTTGACGAAAAGACATTTGGACGAATCGACATTTTAACGAAAAGACATTTGGATGAATCGACATTTTGACCAAAAGACATTTGGACGAAAGGACATTTGGACGAATCGACATTTTGACGAAAGGACATTTGGACGAATCGACATTTTGACGAAAATACATTTGTACGAATCGACATTTTGACGAAAAGACATTTGGACGAATCGACATTTTGACGAAAAGACATTTGGACGAATCGACATTTTGACGAAAGGACATTTGCACGAATTGACATTTTAACGAAAGGACATTTGGACGATTCGACATTTTGACGAAAGGACATTAGGACGAATTGACATTTTGTCGAAAAGACATTTGGACGAAAGGACATTTTGACGAAAGGATATTTGAACGAATCGATATTTTGACAAAAAGACATTTGGACGAATCGACATTTTGACGAAAAGACATTTGGACGAATCGACATTTGGACGAATCGACATTTTGACGAAAAGACATTTGGACGAATCGACATTTTGACGAAAAGACATTTGGACGAAAGGACATTTGGACGAATCGTCATTTTGACGAAAAGACATTTGGACGAATCGACATTATGACGAAAAGACATTTGGACGAATCGACATTTTGACGAAAAGACTTTTGGACGAAAGGACATTTGGACGATTTGACTTTTTGACGAAAGGACATTTGGAGGAATCGACATTTTGACGAAAAGATATTTGGACGAATCGACATTTTGACGAAAAGACATTTAGACGAAAGGACATTTGGACTAATCCACATTTTTACGAAAAGATATTTGGATGAATCGACATTTAGACGAAAGGACATTTGGACGAATCGACATTTTAACAAAAAGATATTTGGACGAATCGACATTTTGACGAAAAGACATTTGGACGAATCGACATTTTGACGAGAAGACATTTGGACGAATCGACATTTTGACCAAAAGACATTTGGACGAAAGGACATTTGGACGAATCGACATTTTTACGAAAAGACATTTTGACGAATCGACATTTTGACGAAAGGACATTTGGACGAATCGACATTTTGACGAATCGACATTTTGACGCAAGGACATTTGGACGAATCGACATTTTGACGAAAAGATATTTGGACGAATCGACATTTTGACGAAAAGACATTTGCACGAATCGACATTTTGACGAAAAGACATTTGGACGAATCGACATTTTGACGAAAAGACATTTGGACGAAAGGACATTTGGACGAATCGACATTTTGACGAAAAGACATTTTGACGAAAAGACATTTGGACGAATTGACATTTTGACGGAAAGACATTTGGACGAAAGGACATTTGCACGAATCGACATTTTGACGAAAAGACATTTGGACAAATCGACAGTTTGACGAAAAGACATTTGGACGAATCGACATTTTTACGAAAGGACATTTGGACGAATCGACATTTTGACGAAAAGACGTTTGAATGAAAAGACATTTGTACAAATCGACATTTTGACGAAAAGACATTTGGACGAAAGGACATTTGGACGAATCGACATTTTGACGAAAAGACATTTTGACGAAAAGACATTTGGACGAATCAACATTTTGACGAAAAGACATTTGCACGAATCGACATTTTGACGAAAAGACATTTGGACGAATCGACATTTTGACGAAAAGACATTTGGACGAAAGGACATTTGGACGAATCGACATTTTGACGAAAAGACATTTGGACGAATCGACATTTTAACGAAAAGATATTTGGACGAGTCGACATTTTTACGAAAAGACATTTGGACGAATCGACATTTTGACGAAAAGACATTTGGACGAATCGACATTTTGACGAAAAGACATTTGGACGAATCGACAATTTGACGAAAGGACATTTGCACGAATTGACATTTTGACGAAAGGACATTTGGACGATTCGACATTTTGACGAAAGGACATTTAGACGAATTGACATTTTCTCGAAAAGACATTTGGACGAAAGGACATTTTGACGAAAGGATATTTGAACGAATCGATATTTTGACAAAAAGATATTTGGACGAATCGACATTTTGACGAAAAGACATTTTGACGAAAAGACATTTGGACGAAAGGACATTTGGACGAATCGTCATTTTGACGAAAAGACATGTGGACGAATCGACATTTTGACGAAAAGACATTTGGACGAATCGACATTTTGACGAAAAGACATTTGGACGAATCGACAATTTGACCAGAAGACATTTGGACGAAAGGACATTTGGACGAATCGACATTTTGACGAAAGGACATTTGGACGAATCGACATTTTGACGAAAATACATTTGTACGAATCGACATTTTAACGAAAAGACATTTGGACGAATCGACATTTTGACGAAAAGACATTTGGACGAAAGGACATTTGGACGAATCGACATTTTGACGAAAAGACATTTTGACGAAAGGACATTTAGACGAATCGACATTTTGACGAAAAGACATTTGGACGAATCGACATTTTAACGAAAAGATATTTGGACGAGTCGACATTTTGACGAAAAGACATTTGGACGAATCGACATTTTGACGAAAAGACATTTGGACGAATCGACATTTTGACGAAAAGACATTTGGACGAATCGACAATTTGACGAAAGGACATTTGCACGAATTGACATTTTGACGAAAGGACATTTGGACGATTCGACATTTTGACGAAAGGACATTTAGACGAATTGACATTTTCTCGAAAAGACATTTGGACGAAAGGACATTTTGACGAAAGGATATTTGAACGAATCGATATTTTGACAAAAAGATATTTGGACGAATCGACATTTTGACGAAAAGACATTTTGACGAAAAGACATTTGGACGAAAGGACATTTGGACGAATCGTCATTTTGACGAAAAGACATGTGGACGAATCGACATTTTGACGAAAAGACATTTGGACGAATCGACATTTTGACGAAAAGACATTTGGACGAATCGACAATTTGACCAGAAGACATTTGGACGAAAGGACATTTGGACGAATCGACATTTTGACGAAAGGACATTTGGACGAATCGACATTTTGACGAAAATACATTTGTACGAATCGACATTTTAACGAAAAGACATTTGGACGAATCGACATTTTGACGAAAAGACATTTGGACGAAAGGACATTTGGACGAATCGACATTTTGACGAAAAGACATTTTGACGAAAGGACATTTAGACGAATCGACATTTTGACGAAAAGACATTTGGACGAATCGACATTTTAACGAAAAGATATTTGGACGAGTCGACATTTTGACGAAAAGACATTTGGACGAATCGACATTTTGACGAAAAGACATTTGGACGAATCGACATTTTGACGAAAAGACATTTGGACGAATCGACAATTTGACGAAAGGACATTTGCACGAATTGACATTTTGACGAAAGGACATTTGGACGATTCGACATTTTGACGAAAGGACATTTAGACGAATTGACATTTTCTCGAAAAGACATTTGGACGAAAGGACATTTTGACGAAAGGATATTTGAACGAATCGATATTTTGACAAAAAGATATTTGGACGAATCGACATTTTGACGAAAAGACATTTTGACGAAAAGACATTTGGACGAAAGGACATTTGGACGAATCGTCATTTTGACGAAAAGACATGTGGACGAATCGACATTTTGACGAAAAGACATTTGGACGAATCGACATTTTGACGAAAAGACATTTGGACGAATCGACAATTTGACCAGAAGACATTTGGACGAAAGGACATTTGGACGAATCGACATTTTGACGAAAGGACATTTGGACGAATCGACATTTTGACGAAAATACATTTGTACGAATCGACATTTTGACGAAAAGACATTTGGACGAATCGACATTTTGACGAAAAGACATTTGGACGAATCGACATTTTGACGAAAAGACATTTGGACGAATCGACAATTTGACGAAAGGACATTTGCACGAATTGACATTTTGACGAAAGGACATTTGGACGATTCGACATTTTGACGAAAGGACATTTAGACGAATTGACATTTTCTCAAAAAGACATTTGGACGAAAGGACATTTTGACGAAAGGATATTTGAACGAATCGATATTTTGACAAAAAGATATTTGGACGAATCAAACATTTTGACGAAAAGACATTTGGACGAATCGACGTTTGGACGAATCGACATTTTGACGAAAAGACATTTGGACGAATCGACATTTTGACGAAAAGACATTTGGACGAAAGGACATTTGGACGAATCGACATTTTGACGAAAAGACATTTTGACGAAAAGACATTTGGACGAATTGACATTTTGACGAAAAGACATTTGGACGAGTCGACATTTTAACGAAAAGACATTTGGATGAATCGACATTTTGACCAAAAGACATTTGGACGAAAGGACATTTGGACGAATCGACATTTTGACGAAAGGACATTTGGACGAATCGACATTTTGACGAAAATACATTTGTACGAATCGACATTTTGACGAAAAGACATTTGGACGAATCGACATTTTGACGAAAAGACATTTGGACGAATCGACATTTTGACGAAAGGACATTTGCACGAATTGACATTTTGACGAAAGGACATTTGGACGATTCGACATTTTGACGAAAGAACATTTGGACGAATTGACATTTTGTCGAAAAGACATTTGGACGAAAGGACATTTTGACGAAAGCATATTTGAACGAATCGATATTTTGACAAAAAGACATTTGGAAGAATCGACATTTTGACGAAAAGACATTTGGACGAATCGACATTTGGACGAATCGACATTTTGAAGAAAAGACATTTGGACGAATCGACATTTTGACGAAAAGACATTTGGACGAAAGGACATTTGGACGAATCGTCATTTTGACGAAAAGACATTAGAACGAATCGACATTTTGACGAAAAGACATTTGGACGAATCGACATTTTGACGAAAAGACTTTTGGACGAAAGGACATTTGGACGATTCGACTTTTTGACGAAAGGACATTTGGAGGAATCGACATTTTGACGAAAAGATATTTGGACGAATCGACATTTTGACGAAAAGACATTTAGACGAAAGGACATTTGGACGAATCCACATTTTTACGAAAAGATTTTTGGATGAATCGACATTTAGACGAAAGGACATTTGGACGAATCGACATTTTAACGAAAAGATATTTGGACGAATCGACATTTTGACGAAAAGACATTTGGACGAATCGACATTTTGACGAGAAGACATTTGGACGAATCGACATTTTGACCAAAAGACATTTGGACGAAAGGACATTTGGACGAATCGACATTTTTACGAAACGACATTTTGACGAATCGACATTTTGACGAAAGGACATTTGGACGAATCGACATTTTGACGAATCGACATTTTGACGCAAGGACATTTGGACGAATCGACATTTTGACGAAAAGATATTTGGACGAATCGACATTTTGACGAAAAGACATTTGCACGAATCGACATTTTGACGAAAAGACATTTGGACGAATCGACATTTTGACGAAAAGACATTTGGACGAAAGGACATTTGGACGAATCGACATTTTGACGAAAAGACATTTTGACGAAAAGACATTTGGACGAATCGACATTTTGACGGAAACACATTTGGACGAAAGGACATTTGCACGAATCGACATTTTGACGAAAAGACATTTGGACAAATCGACATTTTGACGAAAAGACATTTGGACGAATCGACATTTTTACGAAAGGACATTTGAACGAATCGACATTTTGACGAAAAGACGTTTGAACGAAAAGACATTTGTACAAATCGACATTTTGACGAAAAGACATTTGGACGAAAGGACATTTGGACAAATCGACATTTTGACGAAAAGACATTTGGACGAAAGGACATTTGGACGAATCGACATTTTGACGAAAAGACATTTTGACGAATCGACATTTGGACGAAAGGACATTTGGACGAATCAACATTTTGACAAAAAGACATTTTGACGAATCGACATTTGTACGAAAGGACATTTGGACGAATCGACATTTTGACGAAAAGACGTTTGGACGAATCGACATTTGGACGAAAGGACATTTGGACGAATCAACATTTTGACAAAAAGACATTTTGACGAATCGACATTTGTACGAAAGGACATTTGGACGAATCGACATTTTGACGAAAAGACGTTTGGACGAATCGACATTTTGACGAAAAGACATTTGGACGAAAGGACATTTGGACGAATCGTCATTTTGACGAAAAGACATGTGGACGAATCGACATTTTGACGAAAAGACATTTGGACGAATTGACATTTTGACGAAAAGACATTTGGACGAATCAACATTTTGACCAGAAGACATTTGGACGAAAGGACATTTGGACGAATCGACATTTTGACGAAAGGACATTTGGACGAATCGACATTTTGAAGAAAATACATTTGTACGAATCGACATTTTGACGAAAAGACATTTGGACGAATCGACATTTTGACGAAAAGACATTTGGACGAATCGACATTTTGACGAAAAGACATTTGGACGAATCGACAATTTGACGAAAGGACATTTGCACGAATTGACATTTTGACGAAAGGACATTTGGACGATTCGACATTTTGACGAAAAGACATTTAGACAAAAGGATGCTTCTGGTAAACATTTCTAGATTTGAATAATCTACAAAAGAACGTCAAGAACAAAATAAAAAATATTTATCGATTTTGAAAATGACATCATAGCGTTCCTGTTCTCAAGGTGACGCGTACCGAGGTGTAATGGGTATTTTTTAAGGTAGATTCTCCTGGTGCTCATTTCTAGATTTCAATAATCTACCAAAAAACGTCAAGTACAAAAAGATAAATTTTTATCGATTTCGAAAACGACATCTTTGCCTTCCTGTCTCCCAGGTATCGCGTCCCGAGGTCTAATGGGTATTTTCCAACGTAGATTTTTCGAGTGAACAATTCTAGATTTGAATAATCTACCAAAAAACTTCGAGGACAAAATGAGACATTTTGATCGACTTTGAAAACGACATCTTCGCGTTCCTGTCCCTAGGTGTCGCTTTCCGAGGTCTTATGGGTATTTTCCAACGTAGATTCTTTTCCTCAACTTTTCTAGATCATCACCGTAAAACTCTAATAAGAGCTTTACACGCTGCTTCTGTTCATGTTGATCTGCTGTACCTGCATTAGAAAACTTGTATTAGACAATGAATGGCGCGGCGGGATATGGCGAGAAGGATAGTAAAAAGTTTGTTGGAATAATGGATATATGAAATATACATAACATGCTTTTACCTTGACTTTTTTTGAAAATTTAATTTTTTTTAATTTTTAGAATGATCTGAGGATGATCTGCAGGAGAATAGATATTCAAACACCTCGATGAAATCTTTGAAAAGCAGAGTTTGGTAGCAAGAATAATAATTTTTTTGTTTTCGATATTGAAAAAAATTCTTTTATCGCTCGGGTTTTGACGAATTGACATTTTGACGAAAAGACATTTGGACGAATCGACATTTTGACGAAAAGATATTTGGACGAGTCGACATTTTGACGAAAAGACATTTGCACGAATCGACATTTTAACGAAAAGACATTTGGACGAATCGACATTTTGACGAAAAGACATTTGGACGAAAGGACATTTGGACGAATCGACATTTTGACGAAAAGACATTTTGACGAAAAGACATTTCGACGAATCAACATTTTGACGAAAAGACATTTGCACGAATCGACATTTTGACGAAAAGACATTTGGACGAATCGACATTTTGCCGAAAAGACATTTGGACGAAAGGACATTTGGACGAATCGACATTTTGACGAAAAGACATTTGGACGAATCGACATTTTGACGAAAAGATATTTGGACGAGTCGACATTTTGACGAAAAGACATTTGCACGAATCGACATTTTGACGAAAAGATATTTGGACGAATCGACATTTTGACGAAAAGACATTTTGACGAAAAGACATTTGGACGAATCAACATTTTGACAAAAAGACATTTTGATGAATCGACATTTTTAAGAAAGGACATTTGGACGAATCGACATTTTGACGAAAAGACGTTTGGACAAAAAGACATTTGGACAAATCGACATTTTGACGAAAAGACATTTGGACGAAAGGACATTTGGACAAATCGACATTTTGACGAAAAGACATTTGGACGAAAGGACATTTGGACGAATCAACATTTTGACAAAAAGACATTTTGACGAATCGACATTTTTACGAAAGGACATTTGGACGAATCGACATTTTGACGAAAAGACGTTTGGACGAATCGACATTTTGACGAAAAGACATTTGGACGAAAGGACATTTGGACGAATTGTCATTTTGAAGAAAAGACATGTGGACGAATCGACATTTTGACGAAAAGACATTTGGACGAATCGACATTTTGACGAAAAGACATTTGGACGAATCGACATTTTGACCAAAAGACATTTGGACGAAAGGACATTTGGACGAATCGACATTTTGACGAAAGGACATTTGGACGAATCGACATTTTGACGAAAATACATTTGTACGAATCGACATTTTGACGAAAAGACATTTGGACGAATCGACATTTTGACGAAAAGACATTTGGACGAATCGACATTTTGACGAAAAGACATTTGGACGAAAGGACATTTGGACGAATCGTCATTTTGACGAAAAGACATGTGGACGAATCGACATTTTGACGAAAAGACATTTGGACGAATCGACATTTTGACGAAAAGACATTTGGACGAATCGACATTTTGACCAGAAGACATTTGGACGAATGGACATTTGGACGAATCGACATTTTGACGAAAGAACATTTGGACGAATCGACATTTTGACGAAAATACATTTGTACGAATCGACATTTTGACGAAAAGACATTTGAACGAATCGACATTTTGACGAAAAGACATTCGGACGAATCGACATTTTGACGAAAGGACATTAGGACGATTCGACATTTTGACGAAAGGACATTTGGACGAATCGACATTTTGACGAAAAGACATTTAGACGATAGGACATTTGGACGAATCGTCATTTTGACGAAAAGACATTTGAACGAATCGACATTTTGACGAAAAGACATTTGGACGAATCGACATTTTGACGAAAAGACTTTTGGACGAAAGGACATTTGGACGATTCGACTTTTTGACGAAAGGACATTTGGAGGAATCGACATTTTGACGAAAAGATATTTGGACGAATCGACATTTTGACGAAAAGACATTTAGACGAAAGGACATTTGGACGAATCCACATTTTTACGAAAAGATATTTGGATGAATCGACATTTAGACGAAAGGACATTTGCACGAATTGACATTTTGACGAAAGGACATTTGGACGATTCGACATTTTGACGAAAGGACATTTGGACGAATCGACATTTTGACCAGAAGACATTTGGACGAATGGACATTTGGACGAATCGACATTTTGACGAAAGGACATTTGCACGAATTGACATTTTGACGAAAGGACATTTGGACGATTCGACATTTTGACGAAAGGACATTTGGACGAATCGACATTTTGACGAAAAGACATTTAGACGATAGGACATTTGGACGAATCGTCATTTTGACGAAAAGACATTTGAACGAATCGACATTTTGACGAAAAGACATTTGGACGAATCGACATTTTGACGAAAAGACTTTTGGACGAAAGGACATTTGGACGATTCGACTTTTTGACGAAAGGACATTTGGAGGAATCGACATTTTGACGAAAAGATATTTGGACGAATCGACATTTTGACGAAAAGACATTTAGACGAAAGGACATTTGGACGAATCCACATTTTTACGAAAAGATATTTGGATGAATCGACATTTAGACGAAAGGACATTTGGACGAATCGACATTTTAACGAAAAGATATTTGGACGAATCGACATTTTGACGAAAAGACATTTGGACGAATCGACATTTTGACGAGAAGACATTTGGACGAATCGACATTTTGACCAAAAGACATTTGGACGAAAGGACATTTGGACGAATCGACATTTTTACGAAAAGACATTTTGACGAATCGACATTTTGACGCAAGGACATTTGGACGAATCGACATTTTGACGAAAAGATATTTGGACGAATCGACATTTTGACGAAAAGACATTTGCACGAATCGACATTTTGACGAAAAGACATTTGGACGAATCGACATTTTGACGAAAAGACATTTGGACGAAAGGACATTTGGACGAATCAACATTTTGACGAAAAGACATTTTGACGAAAAGACATTTGGACGAATCGACATTTTGACGGAAAGACATTTGGACGAAAGGACATTTGCACGAATCGACATTTTGACGAAAAGACATTTGGACAAATCGACATTTTGACGAAAAGACATTTGGACGAATCGACATTTTTACGAAAGGACATTTGGACGAATCGACATTTTGACGAAAAGACGTTTGAACGAAAAGACATTTGTACAAATCGACATTTTGACGAAAAGACATTTGGACGAAAGGACATTTGGACAAATCGACATTTTGACGAAAAGACATTTGGACGAAAGGACATTTGGACGAATCGACATTTTGACGAAAAGACATTTTGACGAATCGACATTTGGACGAAAGGACATTTGGACGAATCAACATTTTGACAAAAAGACATTTTGACGAATCGACATTTGTACGAAAGGACATTTGGACGAATCGACATTTTGACGAAAAGACGTTTGGACGAATCGACATTTTGACGAAAAGACATTTGGACGAAAGGACATTTGGACGAATCGTCATTTTGACGAAAAGACATGTGGACGAATCGACATTTTGACGAAAAGACATTTGGACGAATTGACATTTTGACGAAAAGACATTTGGACGAATCAACATTTTGACCAGAAGACATTTGGACGAAAGGACATTTGGACGAATCGACATTTTGACGAAAGGACATTTGGACGAATCGACATTTTGAAGAAAATACATTTGTACGAATCGACATTTTGACGAAAAGACATTTGGACGAATCGACATTTTGACGAAAAGACATTTGGACGAATCGACATTTTGACGAAAAGACATTTGGACGAATCGACAATTTGACGAAAGGACATTTGCACGAATTGACATTTTGACGAAAGGACATTTGGACGATTCGACATTTTGACGAAAAGACATTTAGACAAAAGGATGCTTCTGGTAAACATTTCTAGATTTGAATAATCTACAAAAGAACGTCAAGAACAAAATAAAAAATATTTATCGATTTTGAAAATGACATCATAGCGTTCCTGTTCTCAAGGTGACGCGTACCGAGGTGTAATGGGTATTTTTTAAGGTAGATTCTCCTGGTGCTCATTTCTAGATTTCAATAATCTACCAAAAAACGTCAAGTACAAAAAGATAAATTTTTATCGATTTCGAAAACGACATCTTTGCCTTCCTGTCTCCCAGGTATCGCGTCCCGAGGTCTAATGGGTATTTTCCAACGTAGATTTTTCGAGTGAACAATTCTAGATTTGAATAATCTACCAAAAAACTTCGAGGACAAAATGAGACATTTTGATCGACTTTGAAAACGACATCTTCGCGTTCCTGTCCCTAGGTGTCGCTTTCCGAGGTCTTATGGGTATTTTCCAACGTAGATTCTTTTCCTCAACTTTTCTAGATCATCACCGTAAAACTCTAATAAGAGCTTTACACGCTGCTTCTGTTCATGTTGATCTGCTGTACCTGCATTAGAAAACTTGTATTAGACAATGAATGGCGCGGCGGGATATGGCGAGAAGGATAGTAAAAAGTTTGTTGGAATAATGGATATATGAAATATACATAACATGCTTTTACCTTGACTTTTTTTGAAAATTTAATTTTTTTTAATTTTTAGAATGATCTGAGGATGATCTGCAGGAGAATAGATATTCAAACACCTCGATGAAATCTTTGAAAAGCAGAGTTTGGTAGCAAGAATAATAATTTTTTTGTTTTCGATATTGAAAAAAATTCTTTTATCGCTCGGGTTTTGACGAATTGACATTTTGACGAAAAGACATTTGGACGAATCGACATTTTGACGAAAAGATATTTGGACGAGTCGACATTTTGACGAAAAGACATTTGCAAGAATCGACATTTTGACGACAAGACATTTGGACGAATCGACATTTTGACGAAAAGACATTTGGACGAAAGGACATTTGGACGAATCGACATTTTGACGAAAAGACATTTTGACGAAAAGACATTTGGACGAATCAACATTTTGACGAAAAGACATTTGCACGAATCGACATTTTGACGAAAAGACATTTGGACGAATCGACATTTTGCCGAAAAGACATTTGGACGAAAGGACATTTGGACGAATCGACATTTTGACGAAAAGACATTTGGACGAATCGACATTTTGACGAAAAGATATTTGGACGAGTCGACATTTTGACGAAAAGACATTTGCACGAATCGACATTTTGACGAAAAGACATTTGGACGAATCGACATTTTGACGAAAAGACATTTGGACGAAAGGACATTTGGACGAATCGACATTTTGACGAAAAGACATTTTGACGAAAAGACATTTGGACGAATCAACATTTTGACAAAAAGACATTTTGATGAATCGACATTTTTAAGAAAGGACATTTGGACGAATCGACATTTTGACGAAAAGACGTTTGGACAAAAAGACATTTGGACAAATCGACATTTTGACGAAAAGACATTTGGACGAAAGGACATTTGGACAAATCGACATTTTGACGAAAAGACATTTGGACGAAAGGACATTTGGACGAATCAACATTTTGACAAAAAGACATTTTGACGAATCGACATTTTTACGAAAGGACATTTGGACGAATCGACATTTTGACGAAAAGACGTTTGGACGAATCGACATTTTGACGAAAAGACATTTGGACGAAAGGACATTTGGACGAATCGTCATTTTGACGAAAAGACATGTGGACGAATCAACATTTTGACGAAAAGACATTTGGACGAATCGACATTTTGACGAAAAGACATTTGGACGAATCGACATTTTGACCAAAAGACATTTGGACGAAAGGACATTTGGACGAATCGACATTTTGACGAAAGGACATTTGGACGAATCGACATTTTGACGAAAATACATTTGTACGAATCGACATTTTGACGAAAAGACATTTGGACGAATCGACATTTTGACGAAAAGACATTTGGACGAATCGACATTTTGACGAAAAGACATTTGGACGAAAGGACATTTGGACGAATCGTCATTTTGACGAAAAGACATGTGGACGAATCGACATTTTGACGAAAAGACATTTGGACGAATCGACATTTTGACGAAAAGACATTTGGACGAAAGGACATTTGGACGAATCGACATTTTGACGAAAAGACATTTTGACGAAAAGACATTTGGACGAATCGACATTTTGACGGAAAGACAATTGGACGAAAGGACATTTGCACGAATCGACATTTTGACGAAAAGACATTTGGACAAATCGACATTTTGACGAAAAGACATTTGGACGAATCGACATTTTTACGAAAGGACATTTGGACGAATCGAAATTTTGACGAAAAGACGTTTGAACGAAAAGACATTTGTACAAATCGACATTTTGACGAAAAGACATTTGGACGAAAGGACATTTGGACAAATCGACATTTTGACGAAAAGACATTTGGACGAAAGGACATTTGGACGAATCGACATTTTGACGAAAAGACATTTTGACGAATCGACATTTGGACGAAAGGACATTTGGACGAATCAACATTTTGACAAAAAGACATTTTGACGAATCGACATTTGTACGAAAGGACATTTGGACGAATCGACATTTTGACGAAAAGACGTTTGGACGAATCGACATTTTGACGAAAAGACATTTGGACGAAAGGACATTTGGACGAATCGTCATTTTGACGAAAAGACATGTGGACGAATCGACATTTTGACGAAAAGACATTTGGACGAATTGACATTTTGACGAAAAGACATTTGGACGAATCAACATTTTGACCAGAAGACATTTGGACGAAAGGACATTTGGACGAATCGACATTTTGACGAAAGGACATTTGGACGAATCGACATTTTGAAGAAAATACATTTGTACGAATCGACATTTTGACGAAAAGACATTTGGACGAATCGACATTTTGACGAAAAGACATTTGGACGAATCGACATTTTGACGAAAAGACATTTGGACGAATCGACAATTTGACGAAAGGACATTTGCACGAATTGACATTTTGACGAAAGGACATTTGGACGATTCGACATTTTGACGAAAAGACATTTAGACAAAAGGATGCTTCTGGTAAACATTTCTAGATTTGAATAATCTACAAAAGAACGTCAAGAACAAAATAAAAAATATTTATCGATTTTGAAAATGACATCATAGCGTTCCTGTTCTCAAGGTGACGCGTACCGAGGTGTAATGGGTATTTTTTAAGGTAGATTCTCCTGGTGCTCATTTCTAGATTTCAATAATCTACCAAAAAACGTCAAGTACAAAAAGATAAATTTTTATCGATTTCGAAAACGACATCTTTGCCTTCCTGTCTCCCAGGTATCGCGTCCCGAGGTCTAATGGGTATTTTCCAACGTAGATTTTTCGAGTGAACAATTCTAGATTTGAATAATCTACCAAAAAACTTCGAGGACAAAATGAGACATTTTGATCGACTTTGAAAACGACATCTTCGCGTTCCTGTCCCTAGGTGTCGCTTTCCGAGGTCTTATGGGTATTTTCCAACGTAGATTCTTTTCCTCAACTTTTCTAGATCATCACCGTAAAACTCTAATAAGAGCTTTACACGCTGCTTCTGTTCATGTTGATCTGCTGTACCTGCATTAGAAAACTTGTATTAGACAATGAATGGCGCGGCGGGATATGGCGAGAAGGATAGTAAAAAGTTTGTTGGAATAATGGATATATGAAATATACATAACATGCTTTTACCTTGACTTTTTTTGAAAATTTAATTTTTTTTAATTTTTAGAATGATCTGAGGATGATCTGCAGGAGAATAGATATTCAAACACCTCGATGAAATCTTTGAAAAGCAGAGTTTGGTAGCAAGAATAATAATTTTTTTGTTTTCGATATTGAAAAAAATTCTTTTATCGCTCGGGTTTTGACGAATCGACATTTTGACGAAAAGACATTTGGACGAATCGACATTTTGACGAAAAGATATTTGGACGAGTCGACATTTTGACGAGAAGACATTTGCACGAATCGACATTTTAACGAAAAGACATTTGGACGAATCGACATTTTGACGAAAAGACATTTGGACGAAAGGACATTTGGACGAATCGACATTTTGACGAAAAGACATTTTGACGAAAAGACATTTGGACGAATCAACATTTTGACGAAAAGACATTTGCACGAATCGACATTTTGACGAAAAGACATTTGGACGAATCGACATTTTGACGAAAAGACATTTGGACGAAAGGACATTTGGACGAATCGACATTTTGACGAAAAGACATTTGGACGAATCGACATTTTGACGAAAAGATATTTGGACGAGTCGACATTTTGACGAAAAGACATTTGCACGAATCGACATTTTGACGAAAAGACATTTGGACGAATCGACATTTTGACGAAAAGACATTTGGACGAAAGGACATTTGGACGAATCGACATTTTGACGAAAAGACATTTTGACGAAAAGACATTTGGACGAATCAACATTTTGACAAAAAGACATTTTGATGAATCGACATTTTTAAGAAAGGACATTTGGACGAATCGACATTTTGACGAAAAGACGTTTGGACAAAAAGACATTTGGACAAATCGACATTTTGACGAAAAGACATTTGGACGAAAGGACATATGGACAAATCGACATTTTGACGAAAAGACATTTGGACGAAAGGACATTTGGACGAATCAACATTTTGACAAAAAGACATTTTGACGAATCGACATTTTTACGAAAGGACATTTGGACGAATCGACATTTTGACGAAAAGACGTTTGGACGAATCGACATTTTGACGAAAAGACATTTGGACGAAAGGACATTTGGACGAATCGTCATTTTGACGAAAAGACATGTGGACGAATCGACATTTTGACGAAAAGACATTTGGACGAATCGACATTTTGACGAAAAGACATTTGGACGAATCGACATTTTGACCAAAAGACATTTGGACGAAAGGACATTTGGACGAATCGACATTTTGACGAAAGGACATTTGGACGAATCGACATTTTGACGAAAATACATTTGTACGAATCGACATTTTGACGAAAAGACATTTGGACGAATCGACATTTTGACGAAAAGACATTTGGACGAATCGACATTTTGACGAAAAGACATTTGGACAAATCGACATTTTGACGAAAGGACATTTGCACGAATTGACATTTTGACGAAAGGACATTTGGACGATTCGACATTTTGACGAAAGGACATTTTGACGAATCGACATTTGTACGAAAGGACATTTGGACGAATCGACATTTTGACGAAAAGACGTTTGGACAAATCGACATTTTGACGAAAAGACATTTGGACGAAAGGATATTTGGACGAATCGTCATTTTGACGAAAAGACATGTGGACGAATCGACATTTTGACGAAAAGACATTTGGACGAATCGACATTTTGACGAAAAGACATTTGGACGAATCGACATTTTGACCAGAAGACATTTGGACGAATGGACATTTGGACGAATCGACATTTTGACGAAAGAACATTTGGACGAATCGACATTTTGACGAAAATACATTTGTACGAATCGACATTTTGACGAAAAGACATTTGGATGAATCGACATTTTGACGAAAAGACATTTGGACGAATCGACATTTTGACGAAAAGACATTTGGACGAATCGACATTTTGACGAAAGGACATTTGCACGAATTGACATTTTGACGAAAGGACATTTGGACGATTCGACATTTTGACGAAAGGACATTTAGACGAATTAACATTTTCTCGAAAAGACATTTGGACGAAAGGACATTTTGACAAAAGGATATTTGAACGAATCGATATTTTGACAAAAAGACATTTGGACGAATCGACATTTTGACGAAAAGACATTTGGACGAATCGAGATTTGGACGAATCGACATTTTGACGAAAAGACATTTGGACGAAAAGACATTTGGACGAATCGACATTTTGACGAAAAGACATTTGGACGAATCGACATTTTGACAAAAGGACATTTGCACGAATTGACATTTTGACGAAAGGACATTTGGACGATTCGACTTTTTGACGAAAGGACATTTGGAGGAATTGACATTTTGTCGAAAAGACATTTGGACGAAAGGACATTTTGACGAAAGGATATTTGGACGAATCGATATTTTGACAAAAAGACATTTGGACGAATCGACATTTTGACGAAAAGACATTTGGACGAATCGACATTTTGACGAAAAGACATTTGGACGAAAGGACATTTGGACGAATCGACATTTTGACGAAAAGATATTTGGACGAATCGACATTTTGACGAAAAGACATTTGCACGAATCGACATTTTGACGAAAAGACATTTGGACGAATCGACATTTTGACGAAAAGACATTTGGACGAATCGACATTTTGACGAAAGGACATTTGGACGAATCGACATTTTGTCGAAAAGACATTTGGACGAAAGGACATTTGGACGAATCGTCATTTTGACGAAAAGACATGTGGACGAATCGACATTTTGACGAAAAGACATTTGGACGAATCGACATTTTGACGAAAAGACATTTGGACGAATCGACATTTTGACGAAAATACATTTGTACGAATCGACATTTTGACGAAAAGACATTTGGACGAATCGACATTTTGACGAAAAGACATTTGGACGAATCGACATTTTGACGAAAAGACATTTGGACAAATCGACATTTTGACGAAAGGACATTTGCACGAATTGACATTTTGACGAAAGGACATTTGGACGATTCGACATTTTGACGAAAGGACATTTTGACGAATCGACATTTGTACGAAAGGACATTTGGACGAATCGACATTTTGACGAAAAGACGTTTGGACAAATCGACATTTTGACGAAAAGACATTTGGACGAAAGGATATTTGGACGAATCGTCATTTTGACGAAAAGACATGTGGACGAATCGACATTTTGACGAAAAGACATTTGGACGAATCGACATTTTGACGAAAAGACATTTGGACGAATCGACATTTTGACCAGAAGACATTTGGACGAATGGACATTTGGACGAATCGACATTTTGACGAAAGAACATTTGGACGAATCGACATTTTGACGAAAATACATTTGTACGAATCGACATTTTGACGAAAAGACATTTGGACGAATCGACATTTTGACGAAAAGACATTTGGACGAATCGAAATTTTGACGAAAAGACATTTGGACGAATCGACATTTTGACGAAAGGACATTTGCACGAATTGACATTTTGACGAAAGGACATTTGGACGATTCGACATTTTGACGAAAGGACATTTAGACGAATTAACATTTTCTCGAAAAGACATTTGGACGAAAGGACATTTTGACAAAAGGATATTTGAACGAATCGATATTTTGACAAAAAGACATTTGGACGAATCGACATTTTGACGAAAAGACATTTGGACGAATCGACATTTGGACGAATCGACATTTTGACGAAAAGACATTTGGACGAAAAGACATTTGGACGAATCGACATTTTGACGAAAAGACATTTGGACGAATCGACATTTTGACAAAAGGACATTTGCACGAATTGACATTTTTACGAAAGGACATTTGGACGATTCGACTTTTTGACGAAAGGACATTTGGAGGAATTGACATTTTGTCGAAAAGACATTTGGACGAAAGGACATTTTGACGAAAGGATATTTGGACGAATCGATATTTTGACAAAAAGACATTTGGACGAATCGACATTTTGACGAAAAGACATTTGGACGAATCGACATTTTGACGAAAAGACATTTGGACGAAAGGACATTTGGACGAATCGACATTTTGACGAAAAGATATTTGGACGAATCGACATTTTGACGAAAAGACATTTGCACGAATCGACATTTTGACGAAAAGACATTTGGACGAATCGACATTTTGACGAAAAGACATTTGGACGAATCGACATTTTGACGAAAGGACATTTGGACGAATCGACATTTTGTCGAAAAGACATTTGGACGAAAGGACATTTGGACGAATCGACATTTTGACGAAAAGACATTTGGACGAATCGACATTTTGACGAAAAGATATTCGGACGAATCGACATTTTGTCGAAAAGACATTTGGACGAAAGGACATTTGGACGAATCGACATTTTGACGAAAAGACATTTGGACGAATCGACATTTTGACGAAAAGATATTTGGACGAATCGACATTTTGTCGAAAAGACATTTGGACGAAAGGACATTTGGACGAATCGACATTTTGACAAAAGACATTTTGACGAATCGACATTTTGACGAAAGGATATTTGGACGAATCGACATTTTGACGAAAAGACATTTGGACCAATCGACATTTTGACGAAAGGTCATTTGGACGAATTGACATTTAGACAAAAGGATGCTTCTGGTAAACATTTCTAGATTTGAATAATCTACAAAAGAACGTCAAGAACAAAATAAAAAATATTTATCGATTTTGAAAATGACATCATAGCGTTCCTGTCCTCAAGGTGACGCGTACCGAGGTGTAATGGGTATTTTTTAAGGTAGATTCTCCTGGTGCTCATTTCTAGATTTCAATAATCTACCAAAAAACGTCAAGTACAAAAAGATAAATTTTTATCGATTTCGAAAACGACATCTTTGCCTTCCTGTCTCCCAGGTATCGCGTCCCGAGGTCTAATGGGTATTTTCCAACGTAGATTTTTCGAGTGAACAATTCTAGATTTGAATAATCTACCAAAAAACTTCGAGGACAAAATGAGACATTTTTATCGACTTTGAAAACGACATCTTCGCGTTCCTGTCCCTAGGTGTCGCTTTCCGAGGTCTTATGGGTATTTTCCAACGTAGATTCTTTTCGTCAACTTTTCTAGATCATCACCGTAAAACTCTAATAAGAGCTTTACACGCTGCTTCTGTTCATGTTGATCTGCTGTACCTGCATTAGAAAACTTGTTTTAGACAATGAATGGCGCGGCGGGATATGGCGAGAAGGATAGTAAAAAGTTTGTTGGAATAATGGATATATGAAATATACATAACATGCTTTTACCTTGACTTTTTTTGAAAATTTAATTTTTTTTAATTTTTAGAATGATCTGAGGATGATCTGCAGGAGAATAGATATTCAAACACCTCGATGAAATCTTTGAAAAGCAGAGTTTGGTAGCAAGAATAATAATTTTTTTGTTTTCGATATTGAAAAAAATTCTTTTATCGCTCGGGTTTTGACGAATCGACATTTTGACGAAAAGACATTTGGACGAATCGACATTTTGACGAAAAGATATTTGGACGAGTCGACATTTTGACGAGAAGACATTTGCACGAATCGACATTTTAACGAAAAGACATTTGGACGAATCGACATTTTGACGAAAAGACATTTGGACGAAAGGACATTTGGACGAATCGACATTTTGACGAAAAGACATTTTGACGAAAAGACATTTGGACGAATCAACATTTTGACGAAAAGACATTTGCACGAATCGACATTTTGACGAAAAGACATTTGGACGAATCGACATTTTGACGAAAAGACATTTGGACGAAAGGACATTTGGACGAATCGACATTTTGACGAAAAGACATTTGGACGAATCGACATTTTGACGAAAAGATATTTGGACGAGTCGACATTTTGACGAAAAGACATTTGCACGAATCGACATTTTGACGAAAAGACATTTGGACGAATCGACATTTTGACGAAAAGACATTTGGACGAAAGGACATTTGGACGAATCGACATTTTGACGAAAAGACATTTTGACGAAAAGACATTTGGACGAATCAACATTTTGACAAAAAGACATTTTGATGAATCGACATTTTTAAGAAAGGACATTTGGACGAATCGACATTTTGACGAAAAGACGTTTGGACAAAAAGACATTTGGACAAATCGACATTTTGACGAAAAGACATTTGGACGAAAGGACATATGGACAAATCGACATTTTGACGAAAAGACATTTGGACGAAAGGACATTTGGACGAATCAACATTTTGACAAAAAGACATTTTGACGAATCGACATTTTTACGAAAGGACATTTGGACGAATCGACATTTTGACGAAAAGACGTTTGGACGAATCGACATTTTGACGAAAAGACATTTGGACGAAAGGACATTTGGACGAATCGTCATTTTGACGAAAAGACATGTGGACGAATCGACATTTTGACGAAAAGACATTTGGACGAATCGACATTTTGACGAAAAGACATTTGGACGAATCGACATTTTGACCAAAAGACATTTGGACGAAAGGACATTTGGACGAATCGACATTTTGACGAAAGGACATTTGGACGAATCGACATTTTGACGAAAATACATTTGTACGAATCGACATTTTGACGAAAAGACATTTGGACGAATCGACATTTTGACGAAAAGACATTTGGACGAATCGACATTTTGACGAAAAGACATTTGGACAAATCGACATTTTGACGAAAGGACATTTGCACGAATTGACATTTTGACGAAAGGACATTTGGACGATTCGACATTTTGACGAAAGGACATTTTGACGAATCGACATTTGTACGAAAGGACATTTGGACGAATCGACATTTTGACGAAAAGACGTTTGGACAAATCGACATTTTGACGAAAAGACATTTGGACGAAAGGATATTTGGACGAATCGTCATTTTGACGAAAAGACATGTGGACGAATCGACATTTTGACGAAAAGACATTTGGACGAATCGACATTTTGACGAAAAGACATTTGGACGAATCGACATTTTGACCAGAAGACATTTGGACGAATGGACATTTGGACGAATCGACATTTTGACGAAAGAACATTTGGACGAATCGACATTTTGACGAAAATACATTTGTACGAATCGACATTTTGACGAAAAGACATTTGGATGAATCGACATTTTGACGAAAAGACATTTGGACGAATCGACATTTTGACGAAAAGACATTTGGACGAATCGACATTTTGACGAAAGGACATTTGCACGAATTGACATTTTGACGAAAGGACATTTGGACGATTCGACATTTTGACGAAAGGACATTTAGACGAATTAACATTTTCTCGAAAAGACATTTGGACGAAAGGACATTTTGACAAAAGGATATTTGAACGAATCGATATTTTGACAAAAAGACATTTGGACGAATCGACATTTTGACGAAAAGACATTTGGACGAATCGACATTTGGACGAATCGACATTTTGACGAAAAGACATTTGGACGAAAAGACATTTGGACGAATCGACATTTTGACGAAAAGACATTTGGACGAATCGACATTTTGACAAAAGGACATTTGCACGAATTGACATTTTGACGAAAGGACATTTGGACGATTCGACTTTTTGACGAAAGGACATTTGGAGGAATTGACATTTTGTCGAAAAGACATTTGGACGAAAGGACATTTTGACGAAAGGATATTTGGACGAATCGATATTTTGACAAAAAGACATTTGGACGAATCGACATTTTGACGAAAAGACATTTGGACGAATCGACATTTTGACGAAAAGACATTTGGACGAAAGGACATTTGGACGAATCGACATTTTGACGAAAAGATATTTGGACGAATCGACATTTTGACGAAAAGACATTTGCACGAATCGACATTTTGACGAAAAGACATTTGGACGAATCGACATTTTGACGAAAAGACATTTGGACGAATCGACATTTTGACGAAAGGACATTTGGACGAATCGACATTTTGTCGAAAAGACATTTGGACGAAAGGACATTTGGACGAATCGTCATTTTGACGAAAAGACATGTGGACGAATCGACATTTTGACGAAAAGACATTTGGACGAATCGACATTTTGACGAAAAGACATTTGGACGAATCGACATTTTGACGAAAATACATTTGTACGAATCGACATTTTGACGAAAAGACATTTGGACGAATCGACATTTTGACGAAAAGACATTTGGACGAATCGACATTTTGACGAAAAGACATTTGGACAAATCGACATTTTGACGAAAGGACATTTGCACGAATTGACATTTTGACGAAAGGACATTTGGACGATTCGACATTTTGACGAAAGGACATTTTGACGAATCGACATTTGTACGAAAGGACATTTGGACGAATCGACATTTTGACGAAAAGACGTTTGGACAAATCGACATTTTGACGAAAAGACATTTGGACGAAAGGATATTTGGACGAATCGTCATTTTGACGAAAAGACATGTGGACGAATCGACATTTTGACGAAAAGACATTTGGACGAATCGACATTTTGACGAAAAGACATTTGGACGAATCGACATTTTGACCAGAAGACATTTGGACGAATGGACATTTGGACGAATCGACATTTTGACGAAAGAACATTTGGACGAATCGACATTTTGACGAAAATACATTTGTACGAATCGACATTTTGACGAAAAGACATTTGGACGAATCGACATTTTGACGAAAAGACATTTGGACGAATCGAAATTTTGACGAAAAGACATTTGGACGAATCGACATTTTGACGAAAGGACATTTGCACGAATTGACATTTTGACGAAAGGACATTTGGACGATTCGACATTTTGACGAAAGGACATTTAGACGAATTAACATTTTCTCGAAAAGACATTTGGACGAAAGGACATTTTGACAAAAGGATATTTGAACGAATCGATATTTTGACAAAAAGACATTTGGACGAATCGACATTTTGACGAAAAGACATTTGGACGAATCGACATTTGGACGAATCGACATTTTGACGAAAAGACATTTGGACGAAAAGACATTTGGACGAATCGACATTTTGACGAAAAGACATTTGGACGAATCGACATTTTGACAAAAGGACATTTGCACGAATTGACATTTTTACGAAAGGACATTTGGACGATTCGACTTTTTGACGAAAGGACATTTGGAGGAATTGACATTTTGTCGAAAAGACATTTGGACGAAAGGACATTTTGACGAAAGGATATTTGGACGAATCGATATTTTGACAAAAAGACATTTGGACGAATCGACATTTTGACGAAAAGACATTTGGACGAATCGACATTTTGACGAAAAGACATTTGGACGAAAGGACATTTGGACGAATCGACATTTTGACGAAAAGATATTTGGACGAATCGACATTTTGACGAAAAGACATTTGCACGAATCGACATTTTGACGAAAAGACATTTGGACGAATCGACATTTTGACGAAAAGACATTTGGACGAATCGACATTTTGACGAAAGGACATTTGGACGAATCGACATTTTGTCGAAAAGACATTTGGACGAAAGGACATTTGGACGAATCGACATTTTGACGAAAAGACATTTGGACGAATCGACATTTTGACGAAAAGATATTCGGACGAATCGACATTTTGTCGAAAAGACATTTGGACGAAAGGACATTTGGACGAATCGACATTTTGACGAAAAGACATTTGGACGAATCGACATTTTGACGAAAAGATATTTGGACGAATCGACATTTTGTCGAAAAGACATTTGGACGAAAGGACATTTGGACGAATCGACATTTTGACAAAAGACATTTTGACGAATCGACATTTTGACGAAAGGATATTTGGACGAATCGACATTTTGACGAAAAGACATTTGGACCAATCGACATTTTGACGAAAGGTCATTTGGACGAATTGACATTTAGACAAAAGGATGCTTCTGGTAAACATTTCTAGATTTGAATAATCTACAAAAGAACGTCAAGAACAAAATAAAAAATATTTATCGATTTTGAAAATGACATCATAGCGTTCCTGTCCTCAAGGTGACGCGTACCGAGGTGTAATGGGTATTTTTTAAGGTAGATTCTCCTGGTGCTCATTTCTAGATTTCAATAATCTACCAAAAAACGTCAAGTACAAAAAGATAAATTTTTATCGATTTCGAAAACGACATCTTTGCCTTCCTGTCTCCCAGGTATCGCGTCCCGAGGTCTAATGGGTATTTTCCAACGTAGATTTTTCGAGTGAACAATTCTAGATTTGAATAATCTACCAAAAAACTTCGAGGACAAAATGAGACATTTTTATCGACTTTGAAAACGACATCTTCGCGTTCCTGTCCCTAGGTGTCGCTTTCCGAGGTCTTATGGGTATTTTCCAACGTAGATTCTTTTCGTCAACTTTTCTAGATCATCACCGTAAAACTCTAATAAGAGCTTTACACGCTGCTTCTGTTCATGTTGATCTGCTGTACCTGCATTAGAAAACTTGTTTTAGACAATGAATGGCGCGGCGGGATATGGCGAGAAGGATAGTAAAAAGTTTGTTGGAATAATGGATATATGAAATATACATAACATGCTTTTACCTTGACTTTTTTTAAAAATTTAATTTTTTTTAATTTTTAGAATGATCTGCAGATGATCTGCAGGAGAATAGATATTCAAACACCTCGATGAAATCTTTGAAAAGCAGAGTTTGGTAGCAAGAATGATAATTTTTTTGTTTTCGATATTGAAAAAAATTCTTTTATCGCTCGGGTTTTGACGAATCGACATTTTGACAAAAGGACATTTGGACGAATCGACATTTTGACGAAAAGACATTTTGACGAAAAGACATTTGGACGAATCGACATTTTGACGAAAAGACATTTGGACGAATCGACATTTAGACGAAAAGACATTTGGACGAAAGGACATTTGGACGAATCAACATTTTGACAAAAAGACATTTTGATGAATCGACATTTTTTCGAAAGGACATTTGGACGAATTGACATTTTGACGAAAAGACGTTTGGACGAATCGACATTTTGACGAAAAAACATTTGGACGAAAGGACATTTGGACAAATCGTCATTTTGACGAAAAGACATGTGGACGAATCGACATTTTGACGAAAAGACATTTGGACGAATCGACATTTAGACGAAAAGACATTTGGACGAAAGGACATTTGAACGAATCAACATTTTGACAAAAAGACATTTTGACGAATCGACATTTTAACGAAAGGGCATTTGGACGAATCGTCATTTTGACGAAAAGACATGTGGACGAATCGACATTTTGACGAAAAGACATTTGGACGAATCGACATTTTGACGAAAGGACATTTGCACGAATTGATATTTTGACGAAAGGACATTTGGACGATTCGACATTTTGACGAAAGGACATTTGGACGATTTGACATTTTGTCGAAAAGACATTTGGTCGAAAGGACATTTTGACGAAAGGATATTTGGACGAATCGATATTTTGACAAAAAGACATTTAGACGAATCGACATTTTGACAAAAAGACATTTGGACGAATCGACATTTGGACGAATCGACATTTTGACGAAAAGACATTTGGAGGAATCGACATTTTGACGAAAAGACATTTGGACGAAAGGACATTTGGACGAATCGTCATATTGACGAAAAGACTTTTGGACGAATCGACATTTTGACGAAAAGACATTTGGACGAAACGACATTTTGACGAAAAGACATTTGGACGAATCGACATTTTGACGAAAAGACATTTGGACGAATCGACATTTTGACGAAAGGACATTTGGACGAATCAACATTTTGACAAAAAGACATTTTGTCGAATCGACATTTTTACGAAAGGACATTTGGACGAATCGACATTTTGACGAAAAGACGTTTGGACGAATCGACATTTGGACGAAAAGACATTTGGACGAAAGGACATTTGGACGAATCGTCATTTTGACGAAAAGACATGTGGACGAATCGACATTTTGACGAAAAGACATTTGGACGAATCGACATTTAGACGAAAAGACATTTGGACGAAAGGACATTTGGACGAATCAACATTTTGACAAAAAGACATTTTGACGAATCGACATTTTTACGAAAGGACATTAGGACGAATCGTCATTTTGACGAAAAGACATGTGGACGAATCGACATTTTGACGAAAAGACATTCGGACGAATCGACATTTTGACGAAAAGACATTTGGACGAAAGGACATTTGGACGAATCGCCATTTTGACGAAAAAACATTTTGACGAATCGACATTTTGACGAAAGGACATTTGGACGAATCGACATTTTGACGAAAATACATTTGTACGAATCGACATTTTGACGAAAAGACATTTGGACGAATCGACATTTTGACGAAAAGACATTTGGACGAATCGACATTTTGACGAAAAGACATTTGGACGAATCGACATTTTGACGAAAGGACATTTGCACGAATTGACATTTTGACGAAAGGACATTTGGACTATTCGACATTTTGACGAAAGAACATTTGGACGAATTGACATTTTGTCGAAAAGACATTTGGACGAAAGGACATTTTGACGAAAGTATATTTGAACGAATCGATATTTTGACAAAAAGACATTTAGACGAATCGACATTTTAACGAAAAGACATTTGGACGAATCGACATTTGGACGAATCGACATTTTGACGAAAGGACATTTGGACGAATCGACATTTTGACGAAAAGACGTTTGGACGAATCGACATTTGGACGAAAAGACATTTGGACGAAAGGACATTTGGACGAATCGTCATTTTGACGAAAAGACATTTGGACGAATCGACATTTTGATGAAATGACATTTGGACGAATCGACATTTTGACAAAAAGACATTTGGACGAAAGGACATTTGGACGAATCGACATTTTGACGAAAAGACATTTGGACGAATCGACATTTTGACGAAAAGTCATTTGGATGAATCGACATTTTGACGAAAGGACATTTGCACGAATTGACATTTTGACGAAAGGACATTTGGACAATTCGACTTTTTGACGAAAGGTCATTTGGACGAATTGACATTTTGTCGAAAAGACATTGGACGAATCGACATTTGGACGAATCGACATTTTGACGAAAGGACATTTGGAGGAATCGACATTTTGACGAAAAGACATTTGGACGAAAGGACTTTTGGACGAATCGTCATTTTGACGAAAAGACATTTGGACGAATCGACATTTTGACGAAAAGACATTTGGACGAATCGACATTTTGACAAAAAGACATTTGGACGAAAGGACATTTGGACGAATCGACATTTTGACGAAAAGACATTTGGACGAATCGACATTTGGACGAAAAGACATTTGGACGAAAGGACATTTGGACGAATCGTCACTTTGACGAAAAGACATTTGGACGAATCGACATTTTGATAAAAAGACATTTGGACGAATCGACATTTTTAAGAAAAGACATTTGGACGAAAGGACATTTGGACGAAAAGATATTTGCACGAATCGACATTTTGACGAAAAGACATTTGCACGAATCGACATTTTGACGAAAAGACATTTGGACGAATCGACATTTTGACAAAAGCCCATTTGCACGAATTGACATTTTGACGAAAGGACATTTGGACTATTCGACATTTTGACGAAAGAACATTTGGACGAATTGACATTTTGTCGAAAAGACATTTGGACGAAAGGACATTTTGACGAAAGGATATTTGAACGAATCGATATTTTGACAAAAAGACATTTAGACGAATCGACATTTTGACGAAAAGACATTTGGACGAATCGACATTTGGACGAATCGACATTTTGACGAAAGGACATTTGGACGAATCGACATTTTGACGAAAAGACGTTTGGACGAATCGACATTTGGACGAAAAGACATTTGGACGAAAGGACATTTGGACGAATCGACATTTTGATGAAAAGACATTTGGACGAATCGACATTTTGACAAAAAGACATTTGGACGAAAAGACATTTGGACGAATCGACATTTGGACGAAAAGACATTTGGACGAAAGGACATTTGGACGAATCGACATTTTGATGAAAAGACATTTGGACGAATCGACATTTTGACAAAAAGACATTTGGACGAAAGGACATTTGGACGAATCGACATTTTGACGAAAAGACATTTGGACGAATCGACATTTTGACGAAAAGACATTTGGATGAATCGACATTTTGACGAAGGGACATTTGCACGAATTGACATTTTGACGAAAGGACTTTTGGACGATTCGACTTTTTGACGAAAGGACATTTGGACGAATTGACATTTTGTCGAAAAGACATTGGACGAATCGACATTTGGACGAATCGACATTTTGACGAAAGGACATATGAAGGAATCGACATTTTGACGAAAAGACATTTGGACGAAAGGACATTTGGACGAATCGACATTTTGACGAAAAGACATTTGGACGAATCGACATTTTGACGAAAAGACATTTGGATGAATCGACATTTTGACGAAAGGACATTTGCACGAATTGACATTTTGACGAAAGGACTTTTGGACGATTCGACTTTTTGACGAAAGGACATTTGGACGAATTGACATTTTGACGAAAAGACATTTGGACGAATCGACATTTTGACGAAAAGACATTTGGACGAATCGACATTTTGACAAAAAGACATTTGGACGAAAGGACATTTGGACGAATCGACATTTTGACGAAAAGACATTTGGACGAATCGACATTTTGACGAAAAGACATTTGGATGAATCGACATTTTAACGAAAGGACATTTGCACGAATTGACATTTTGACGAAAGGACATTTGGACGAATCGACATTTTGACGAAAGACGTTTGGACGAATCGACATTTGGACGAAAAGACATTTGGACGAAAAGACATTTGGACGAAAGGACATTTAGACGAATCGTCATTTTGACGAAAAGACATTTGGACGAATCGACATTTTGATGAAAAAACATTTGGACGAATCGACATTTTGACGAAAAGACATTTGGACGAAAAGATATTTGGACGAATCGAAATTTTGACGAAAAGACATTTGCACGAATCGACATTTTGACGAAAAGACATTTGGACGAATCGACATTTTGACGAAAAGACATTTGGACGAAAGGACATTTGGACGAATCGACATTTTGACAAAAAGACATTTTGACGAATCGACATTTTTACGAAAGGACATTTGGACGAATCGACATTTTGACGAAAAGACGTTTGGACGAATCGACATTTGGACGAAAAGACATTTGGACGAAAGGACATTTGGACGAATCGTTATTTTGACGAAAAGACATTTGGACGAATCGACATTTTGATGAAAAGACATTTGGACGAATCGACATTTTGACAAAAAGACATTTGGACGAAAGGACATTTGGACGAATCGACATTTTGACGAAAAGACATTTGGACGAATCGACATTTTGACGAAAAGACATTTCGATGAATCGACATTTTGACGAAAGGACATTTGCACGAATTGACATTTTGACGAAAGGACATTTGGACGATTCGACATTTTGACGAAAGAACATTTGGACGAATTGACATTTTGTCGAAAAGACATTTGGACGAAAGGACATTTTGACGAAAGGATATTTAAACGAATCGATATTTTGAAAAAAGACATTTAGACGAATCGACATTTTCACGAAAAGACATTTGGACGAATCGACATTTGGACGAATCGACATTTTGACGAAAGGACATTTGGAGGAATCGACATTTTGACGAAAAGACATTTGGACGAAAGGACATTTGGCCGAATCGTCATTTTGACGAAAAGACATTTGGACGAATCGGCATTTTGACGAAAAGACATTTGGACGAATCGACATTTTGACAAAAATACATTTGGACGAAAGGACATTTGGACGAATCGACATTTTGACGAAAAGACATTTGGACGAATCGACATTTTGACGAAAAGACATTTGGATGAATCGACATTTTGACGAAAGGACATTTGCACGAATTGACATTTTGACGAAAGGACATTTGGACGATTCGACTTTTTGACGAAAGGACATTTGGACGAATTGACATTTTGTCGAAAAGACATTGGACAAAAGGACATTTTGACGAAAGGATATTTGGACGAATCGACATTTTGACGAAAGGACATTTGCACGAATTGACATTTTGACGAAAGGACATTTGGACGAATCGACATTTTGACGAAAGACGTTTGGACGAATCGACATTTGGACGAAAAGACATTTGGACGAAAGGACATTTAGACGAATCGTCATTTTGACGAAAAGACATTTGGACGAATCGACATTTTGATGAAAAAACATTTCGACGAATCGACATTTTGACGAAAAGACATTTGGACGAAACGATATTTGGACGAATCGACATTTTGACGAAAAGACATTTGCACGAATCGACATTTTGACGAAAAGACATTTGGACGAATCGACATTTTGACGAAAAGACATTTGGACGAAAGGACATTTGGACGAATCGACATTTTGACGAAAAGACATTTGGACGAATCGACATTTTGACGAAAAGACATTTGGATGAATCGACATTTTGACGAAAAGACGTTTGGACGAATCGACATTTGGACGAAAAGACATTTGGACGAAAGGACATTTGGACGAATCGTCATTTTGACGAAAAGACATTTGGACGAATCGACATTTTGATGAAAAGACATTTGGACGAATCGACATTTTGACAAAAAGACATTTGGACGAAAGGACATTTGGACGAATCGACATTTTGACGAAAAGACATTTGGACGAATCGACATTTTGACGAAAAGACATTTGGATGAATCGACATTTTGACGAAAGGACATTTGCACGAATTGACATTTTGACGAAAGGACATTTGGACGATTCGACATTTTGACGAAAGAACATTTGGACGAATTGACATTTTGTCGAAAAGACATTTGGACGAAAGGACATTTTGACGAAAGGATATTTGGACGAATCGACATTTTGACGAAAGGACATTTGCACGAATTGACATTTTGACGAAAGGACATTTGGACGAATCGACATTTTGACGAAAGACGTTTGGACGAATCGACATTTGGACGAAAAGACATTTGGACGAAAGGACATTTAGACGAATCGTCATTTTGACGAAAAGACATTTGGACGAATCGACATTTTGATGAAAAAACATTTCGACGAATCGACATTTTGACGAAAAGACATTTGGACGAAAAGATATTTGGACGAATCGACATTTTGACGAAAAGACATTTGCACGAATCGACATTTTGACGAAAAGACATTTGGACGAATCGACATTTTGACGAAAAGACATTTGGACGAAAGGACATTTGGACGAATCGACATTTTGACGAAAAGACATTTGGACGAATCGACATTTTGACGAAAAGACATTTGGATGAATCGACATTTTGACGAAAAGACGTTTGGACGAATCGACATTTGGACGAAAAGACATTTGGACGAAAGGACATTTGGACGAATCGTCATTTTGACGAAAAGACATTTGGACGAATCGACATTTTGATGAAAAGACATTTGGACGAATCGACATTTTGACAAAAAGACATTTGGACGAAAGGACATTTGGACGAATCGACATTTTGTCGAAAAGACATTTGGACGAATCGACATTTTGACGAAAAGACATTTGGATGAATCGACATTTTGACGAAAGGACATTTGCACGAATTGACATTTTGACGAAAGGACATTTGGACGAATCGACATTTTGACGAAAGGACATTTGCACGAATTGACATTTTGACGAAAGGACATTTGGACGAATTGACATTTTGACGAAAGACGTTTGGACGAATCGACATTTGGACGAAAAGACATTTGGACGAAAGGACATTTAGACGAATCGTCATTTTGACGAAAAGACATTTGGACGAATCGACATTTTGATGAAAAAACATTTCGACGAATCGACATTTTGACGAAAAGACATTTGGACGAAAAGATATTTGGACGAATCGACATTTTGACGAAAAGACATTTGCACGAATCGACATTTTGACGAAAAGACATTTGGACGAATCGACATTTTGACGAAAAGACATTTGGACGAAAGGACATTTGGACGAATCGACATTTTGACGAAAAGACATTTGGACGAATCGACATTTTGACGAAAAGACATTTGGATGAATCGACATTTTGACGAAAAGACGTTTGGACGAATCGACATTTGGACGAAAAGACATTTGGACGAAAGGACATTTGGACGAATCGTCATTTTGACGAAAAGACATTTGGACGAATCGACATTTTGATGAAAAGACATTTGGACGAATCGACATTTTGACAAAAAGACATTTGGACGAAAGGACATTTGGACGAATCGACATTTTGACGAAAAGACATTTGGACGAATCGACATTTTGACGAAAAGACATTTGGATGAATCGACATTTTGACGAAAGGACATTTGCACGAATTGACATTTTGACGAAAGGACATTTGGACGATTCGACATTTTGACGAAAGAACATTTGGACGAATTGACATTTTGTCGAAAAGACATTTGGACGAAAGGACATTTTGACGAAAGGATATTTGGACGAATCGACATTTTGACGAAAGGACATTTGCACGAATTGACATTTTGACGAAAGGACATTTGGACGAATCGACATTTTGACGAAAGACGTTTGGACGAATCGACATTTGGACGAAAAGACATTTGGACGAAAGGACATTTAGACGAATCGTCATTTTGACGAAAAGACATTTGGACGAATCGACATTTTGATGAAAAAACATTTCGACGAATCGACATTTTGACGAAAAGACATTTGGACGAAAAGATATTTGGACGAATCGACATTTTGACGAAAAGACATTTGCACGAATCGACATTTTGACGAAAAGACATTTGGACGAATCGACATTTTGACGAAAAGACATTTGGACGAAAGGACATTTGGACGAATCGACATTTTGACGAAAAGACATTTGGACGAATCGACATTTTGACGAAAAGACATTTGGATGAATCGACATTTTGACGAAAAGACGTTTGGACGAATCGACATTTGGACGAAAAGACATTTGGACGAAAGGACATTTGGACGAATCGTCATTTTGACGAAAAGACATTTGGACGAATCGACATTTTGATGAAAAGACATTTGGACGAATCGACATTTTGACAAAAAGACATTTGGACGAAAGGACATTTGGACGAATCGACATTTTGACGAAAAGACATTTGGACGAATCGACATTTTGACGAAAAGACATTTGGATGAATCGACATTTTGACGAAAGGACATTTGCACGAATTGACATTTTGACGAAAGGACATTTGGACGATTCGACATTTTGACGAAAGAACATTTGGACGAATTGACATTTTGTCGAAAAGACATTTGGACGAAAGGACATTTTGACGAAAGGATATTTAAACGAATCGATATTTTGACAAAAAGACATTTAGACGAATCGACATTTTGACGAAAAGACATTTGGACGAATCGACATTTGGACGAATCGACATTTTGACGAAAGGACATTTGGAGGAATCGACATTTTGACGAAAAGACATTTGGACGAAAGGACATTTGGACGAATCGTCATTTTGACGAAAAGACATTTGGACGAATCGACATTTTGACGAAAAGACATTTATACGAATCGACATTTTGACAAAAATACATTTGGACGAAAGGACATTTGGACGAATCGACATTTTGACGAAAAGACATTTGGACGAATCGACATTTTGACGAAAAGACATTTGGATGAATCGACATTTTGACGAAAGGACATTTGCACGAATTGACATTTTGACGAAAGGACATTTGGACGATTCGACTTTTTGACGAAAGGACATTTGGACGAATTGACATTTTGTCGAAAAGACATTGGACAAAAGGACATTTGGACGAAAAGATATTTGGACGAATCGACATTTTGACGAAAAGACATTTGCACGAATCGACATTTTGACGAAAAAACATTTGGACGAATCGACATTTTGACGAAAAGACATTTGGACGAAAGGACATTTGGACGAATCGACATTTTGACAAAAAGACATTTTGACGAATCGACATTTTTACGAAAGGACATTTGGACGAATCGACATTTTGACGAAAAGTCGTTTGGACGAATCGACATTTGGACGAAAAGACATTTGGACGAAAGGACATTTGGACGAATCGTCATTTTTACGTAAAGACATGTGGACGAATCGAAATTTTGACGAAAAGACATTTGGACGAATAGACATTTAGACAAAAAGACATTTGGACGAAAGGACATTTGGACGAATCAACATTTTGACAAAAAGACATTTTGACGAATCGATATTTTTACGAAAGGACATTTGGACGAATCGTCATTTTGACGAAAAGACATGTTGACGAATCGACATTTTGACGAAAAGACATTCGGACGAATCGACATTTTGACGAAAAGACATTTGGACGAAAGGACATTTGGACGAATCGGCATTTTGACGAAAAGACATTTTGACGAATCGACATTTTGACGAAAATACATTTGTACGAATCGACATTTTGACGAAAAGACATTTGGACGGATCGACATTTTGACAAAAAGACATTTGGACGAATCGACATTTTGACGAAAAGACATTTGGACGAATCGACATTTTGATGAAAAGACATTTGGACGAATCAAAATTTTGACAAAAAGACATTTGGACGAAAGGACATTTGGACGAATCGACATTTTGACGAAAAGACATTTGGACGAATCGACATTTGGACGAATCGACATTTTGACGAAAAGACATTTGGAGGAATCGACATTTTGACGAAAAGACATTTGGACGAAAGGACATTTGGAAGAATCGTCATTTTGACGAATAGACATTTGGACGAATCGACATTTTGACGAAAAGACATTTGGACGAATCGACATTTTGACGAAAAGACATTTGGACGAAAGGACATTTGGACGAATCGACATTTTGACAAAAAGACATTTTGACGAATCGACATTTTTACGAAAGGACATTTGGACGAATCGACATTTTGACGAAAAGTCGTTTGGACGAATCGACATTTGGACGAAAAGACATTTGGACGAAAGGACATTTGGGCGAATCGTCATTTTTACGAAAAGACATGTGGACGAATCGACATTTTGACGAAAAGACATTTGGACGAATCGACATTTAGACGAAAAGACATTTGGACGAAAGGACATTTGGACGAATCAACATTTTGACAAAAAGACATTTTGACGAATCGACATTTTTACGAAAGGACATTTGGACGAATCGTCATTTTGACGAAAAGACATGTTGACGAATCGACATTTTGACGAAAAGACATTCGGACGAATCGACATTTTGACGAAAAGACATTTGGACGAAAGGACATTTGGACGAATCGGCATTTTGACGAAAAGACATTTTGACGAATCGACATTTTGACGAAAAGACATTTGGACGAATCGACATTTTGACGAAAAGACATTTGGACGAAAGGACATTTGGACGAATCGACATTTTGACGAAAAGACATTTGGACGAATCGACATTTTGACGAAAAGACATTTGGATGAATCGACATTTTGACGAAAAGACGTTTGGACGAATCGACATTTGGACGAAAAGACATTTGGACGAAAGGACATTTGGACGAATCGTCATTTTGACGAAAAGACATTTGGACGAATCGACATTTTAATGAAAAGACATTTGGACGAATCGACATTTTGACAAAAAGACATTTGGACGAAAGGACATTTGGACGAATCGACATTTTGACGAAAAGACATTTGGACGAATCGACATTTTGACGAAAAGACATTTGGATGAATCGACATTTTGACGAAAGGACATTTGCACGAATTGACATTTTGACGAAAGGACATTTGGACGATTCGACATTTTGACGAAAGAACATTTGGACGAATTGACATTTTGTCGAAAAGACATTTGGACGAAAGGACATTTTGACGAAAGGATATTTAAACGAATCGATATTTTGACAAAAAGACATTTAGACGAATCGACATTTTGACGAAAAGACATTTGGACGAATCGACATTTGGACGAATCGACATTTTGACGAAAGGACATTTGGAGGAATCGACATTTTGACGAAAAGACATTTGGACGAAAGGACATTTGGACGAATCGTCATTTTGACGAAAAGACATTTGGACGAATCGACATTTTGACGAAAAGACATTTATACGAATCGACATTTTGACAAAAATACATTTGGACGAAAGGACATTTGGACGAATCGACATTTTGACGAAAAGACATTTGGACGAATCGACATTTTGACGAAAAGACATTTGGATGAATCGACATTTTGACGAAAGGACATTTGCACGAATTGACATTTTGACGAAAGGACATTTGGACGATTCGACTTTTTGACGAAAGGACATTTGGACGAATTGACATTTTGTCGAAAAGACATTGGACAAAAGGACATTTGGACGAAAAGATATTTGGACGAATCGACATTTTGACGAAAAGACATTTGCACGAATCGACATTTTGACGAAAAGACATTTGGACGAATCGACATTTTGACGAAAAGACATTTGGACGAAAGGACATTTGGACGAATCGACATTTTGACAAAAACACATTTTGACGAATCGACATTTTTACGAAAGGACATTTGGACGAATCGACATTTTGACGAAAAGTCGTTTGGACGAATCGACATTTGGACGAAAAGACATTTGGACGAAAGGACATTTGGACGAATCGTCATTTTTACGTAAAGACATGTGGACGAATCGACATTTTGACGAAAAGACATTTGGACGAATAGACATTTAGACAAAAAGACATTTGGACGAAAGGACATTTGGACGAATCAACATTTTGACAAAAAGACATTTTGACGAATCGACATTTTTACGAAAGGACATTTGGACGAATCGTCATTTTGACGAAAAGACATGTTGACGAATCGACATTTTGACGAAAAGACATTCGGACGAATCGACATTTTGACGAAAAGACATTTGGACGAAAGGAGATTTGGACGAATCGGCATTTTGACGAAAAGACATTTTGACGAATCGACATTTTGACGAAAATACATTTGTACGAATCGACATTTTGACGAAAAGACATTTGGACGGATCGACATTTTGACAAAAAGACATTTGGACGAATCGACATTTTGACGAAAAGACATTTGGACGAATCGACATTTTGATGAAAAGACATTTGGACGAATCAAAATTTTGACAAAAAGACATTTGGACGAAAGGACATTTGGACGAATCGACATTTTGACGAAAAGACATTTGGACGAATCGACATTTGGACGAATCGACATTTTGACGAAAAGACATTTGGAGGAATCGACATTTTGACGAAAAGACATTTGGACGAAAGGACATTTGGAAGAATCGTCATTTTGACGAATAGACATTTGGACGAATCGACATTTTGACGAAAAGACATTTGGACGAATCGACATTTTGACGAAAAGACATTTGGACGAAAGGACATTTGGACGAATCGACATTTTGACAAAAAGACATTTTGACGAATCGACATTTTTACGAAAGGACATTTGGACGAATCGACATTTTGACGAAAAGTCGTTTGGACGAATCGACATTTGGACGAAAAGACATTTGGACGAAAGGACATTTGGGCGAATCGTCATTTTTACGAAAAGACATGTGGACGAATCGACATTTTGACGAAAAGACATTTGGACGAATCGACATTTAGACGAAAAGACATTTGGACGAAAGGACATTTGGACGAATCAACATTTTGACAAAAAGACATTTTGACGAATCGACATTTTTACGAAAGGACATTTGGACGAATCGTCATTTTGACGAAAAGACATGTTGACGAATCGACATTTTGACGAAAAGACATTCGGACGAATCGACATTTTGACGAAAAGACATTTGGACGAAAGGACATTTGGACGAATCGGCATTTTGACGAAAAGACATTTTGACGAATCGACATTTTGACGAAAATACATTTGTACGAATCGACATTTTGACGAAAAGACATTTGGACGGATCGACATTTTGACAAAAAGACATTTGGACGAATCGACATTTTGACGAAAAGACATTTGGACGAATCGACATTTTGATGAAAAGACATTTGGACGAATCGACATTTTGACAAAAAGAAATTTGGACGAAAGGACATTTGGACGAATCGACATTTTGACGAAAAGACATTTGGACGAATCGACATTTGGACGAATCGACATTTTGACGAAAAGACATTTGGAGGAATCGACATTTTGACGAAAAGACATTTGGACGAAAGGACATTTGGACGAATCGTCATTTTGACGAATAGACATTTGGACGAATCGACATTTTGACGAAAAGACATTTGGACGAATCGACATTTTGACAAAAAGACATTTGGACGAAAGGACATTTAGACGAATCGACATTTTGCGAAAAGACATTTGGACGAATCGACATTTTGACGAAAAGACATTTGGATGAATCGACATTTTAACGAAAGGACATTTGCACCAATTGACATTTTGACGAAAGGACATTTGGACGATTCGACTTTTTGACGAAAGGACATTTGGACGAATTGACATTTTGTCGAAAAGACATTGGACGAAAGGACATTTTGACGAAAGGATATTTGGACGAATCGACATTTTGACGAAAAGACATTTCGACGAAAGGACATTTGGACGAATCGACATTTTGACGAAAAGACATTTGGACGAATCGACATTTTGACGAAAAGACATTTGGACGAAAGGACATTTGGACGAAAAGATATTTGGACGAATCGACATTTTGACGAAAAGACATTTGCACGAATCGACATTTTGACGAAAAGACATTTGGACGAATCGACATTTTGACGAAAAGACATTTGGACGAATCGACATTTTGACGAAAAGACATTTGGACGAATCGACATTTGGACGAATCGACATTTTGACGAAAAGACATTTGGACGAATCGACATTTTGACGAAAAGACATTTGGACGAATCGACATTTTGACGAAAAGACATGTTGACGAATCGACATTTTGACGAAAAGACATTCGGACGAATCGACATTTTGACGAAAAGACATTTGGACGAAAGGACATTTG
Organism: Ganaspis brasiliensis; assembly: GCA_037103525.1. Taxonomy (NCBI): domain Eukaryota; kingdom Metazoa; phylum Arthropoda; class Insecta; order Hymenoptera; family Figitidae; genus Ganaspis; species Ganaspis brasiliensis. The sequence continues at coordinate 297,993 of JAZKLR010000344.1, read as the reverse complement.
GACGAATCGGCATTTTGACGAAAAGACATTTTGACGAATCGACATTTTGACGAAAATACATTTGTACGAATCGACATTTTGACGAAAAGACATTTGGACGGATCGACATTTTGACAAAAAGACATTTGGACGAATCGACATTTTGACGAAAAGACATTTGGACGAATCGACATTTTGATGAAAAGACATTTGGACGAATCAAAATTTTGACAAAAAGACATTTGGACGAAAGGACATTTGGACGAATCGACATTTTGACGAAAAGACATTTGGACGAATCGACATTTGGACGAATCGACATTTTGACGAAAAGACATTTGGAGGAATCGACATTTTGACGAAAAGACATTTGGACGAAAGGACATTTGGAAGAATCGTCATTTTGACGAATAGACATTTGGACGAATCGACATTTTGACGAAAAGACATTCGGACGAATCGACATTTTGACGAAAAGACATTTGGACGAAAGGACATTTGGACGAATCGACATTTTGACAAAAAGACATTTTGACGAATCGACATTTTTACGAAAGGACATTTGGACGAATCGACATTTTGACGAAAAGTCGTTTGGACGAATCGACATTTGGACGAAAAGACATTTGGACGAAAGGACATTTGGGCGAATCGTCATTTTTACGAAAAGACATGTGGACGAATCGACATTTTGACGAAAAGACATTTGGACGAATCGACATTTAGACGAAAAGACATTTGGACGAAAGGACATTTGGACGAATCAACATTTTGACAAAAAGACATTTTGACGAATCGACATTTTTACGAAAGGACATTTGGACGAATCGTCATTTTGACGAAAAGACATGTTGACGAATCGACATTTTGACGAAAAGACATTCGGACGAATCGACATTTTGACGAAAAGACATTTGGACGAAAGGACATTTGGACGAATCGGCATTTTGACGAAAAGACATTTTGACGAATCGACATTTTGACGAAAATACATTTGTACGAATCGACATTTTGACGAAAAGACATTTGGACGGATCGACATTTTGACAAAAAGACATTTGGACGAATCGACATTTTGACGAAAAGACATTTGGACGAATCGACATTTTGATGAAAAGACATTTGGACGAATCGACATTTTGACAAAAAGACATTTGGACGAAAGGACATTTGGACGAATCGACATTTTGACGAAAAGACATTTGGACGAATCGACATTTGGACGAATCGACATTTGGACGAAAATACATTTGTACGAATCGACATTTTGACGAAAAGACATTTGGACGGATCGACATTTTGACAAAAAGACATTTGGACGAATCGACATTTTGACGAAAAGACATTTGGACGAATCGACATTTTGATGAAAAGACATTTGGACGAATCAAAATTTTGACAAAAAGACATTTGGACGAAAGGACATTTGGACGAATCGACATTTTGACGAAAAGACATTTGGACGAAAGGACATTTGGACGAATCAACATTTTGACAAAAAGACATTTTGACGAATCGACATTTTTACGAAAGGACATTTGGACGAATCGTCATTTTGACGAAAAGACATGTTGACGAATCGACATTTTGACGAAAAGACATTCGGACGAATCGACATTTTGACGAAAAGACATTTGGACGAAAGGACATTTGGACGAATCGGCATTTTGACGAAAAGACATTTTGACGAATCGACATTTTGACGAAAATACATTTGTACGAATCGACATTTTGACGAAAAGACATTTGGACGGATCGACATTTTGACAAAAAGACATTTGGACGAATCGACATTTTGACGAAAAGACATTTGGACGAATCGACATTTTGATGAAAAGACATTTGGACGAATCGACATTTTGACAAAAAGACATTTGGACGAAAGGACATTTGGACGAATCGACATTTTGACGAAAAGACATTTGGACGAATCGACATTTGGACGAATCGACATTTTGACGAAAAGACATTTGGAGGAATCGACATTTTGACGAAAAGACATTTGGACGAAAGGACATTTGGACGAATCGTCATTTTGACGAATAGACATTTGGACGAATCGACATTTTGACGAAAAGACATTTGGACGAATCGACATTTTGACAAAAAGACATTTGGACGAAAGGACATTTAGACGAATCGACATTTTGCGAAAAGACATTTGGACGAATCGACATTTTGACGAAAAGACATTTGGATGAATCGACATTTTAACGAAAGGACATTTGCACGAATTGACATTTTGACGAAAGGACATTTGGACGATTCGACTTTTTGACGAAAGGACATTTGGACGAATTGACATTTTGTCGAAAAGACATTGGACGAAAGGACATTTTGACGAAAGGATATTTGGACGAATCGACATTTTGACGAAAAGACATTTCGACGAAAGGACATTTGGACGAATCGACATTTTGACGAAAAGACATTTGGACGAATCGACATTTTGACGAAAAGACATTTGGACGAAAGGACATTTGGACGAAAAGATATTTGGACGAATCGACATTTTGACAAAAAGACATTTGGACGAAAGGACATTTGGACGAATCGACAATTTGACGAAAAGACATTTGGACGAATCGACATTTTGACGAAAAGACATTTGGACGAATCGACATTTTGACGAAAAGACATTTGGATGAATCGACATTTTGACGAAAGGACATTTGCACGAATTGACATTTTGACGAAAGGACATTTGGACGATTCGACTTTTTGACGAAAGGACATTTGGACGAATTGACATTTTGTCGAAAAGACATTGGACGAAAGGACATTTTGACGAAACGATATTTGGACGAATCGACATTTTGACGAAAAGACATTTGTACGAATCGACATTTGGACGAAAAGACATTTGGACGAAAGGACATTTGGACGAATCGTCATTTTTACGAAAAGACATGTGGACGAATCGACATTTTGACGAAAAGACATTTTGACGAATCGACATTTGGACGAATCGACATTTTGACGAAAAGACATTTGGACGAATCGACATTTTGACGAAAAGACATTTGGATGAATCGACATTTTGACGAAAGGACATTTGCACGAATTGACATTTTGACGAAAGGACATTTGGACGATTCGACTTTTTGACAAAAGGACATTTGGACGAATTGACATTTTGTCGAAAAGACATTGGACGAAAGGACATTTTGACGAAAGGATATTTGGACGAATCGACATTTTGACGAAAAGACATTTGGACGAAAGGACATTTGGACGAATCGACATTTTGACGAAAAGACATTTGGACGAATCGACATTTGGACGAAAAGACATTTGCACGAATCGACATTTTGACGAAAAGACATTTAGACTAATCGACATTTTGACGAAAAGACATTTGGACGAAAGGACATTTGGACGAATCGACATTTTGACGAAAAGACATTTGGACGAATCGACATTTTGACGAAAAGACATTTAGACGAATCGACATTTTGTCGAAAAGACATTTGGACGAATCGACATTTTGACGAAAGGAAATTTGCACGAATTGACATTTTGACGAAAGGACATTTGGACGATTCGACATTTTGACGAAAGTACATTTGGACGAATCGATATTTTGACGAAAATACATTTGGACGAATCGACATTTTGACAAAAAGACATTTGGACGAATCGACATTTTGACGAAAAGACATTTGGACGAATCGACATTTAGACGAAAAGACATTTGGACGAATCGACATTTTGACTAAAGGACATTTGCACGAATTGACATTTTGACGAAAGGACATTCGGACGATTCGACATTTTGACGAAAAGACATTTGGACGAATTGAGATTTTGTCGAAAAGACATTTGGACGAAAGGACATTTTGACGAAAGGATATTAGGACGAATCGATATTTTGACAAAAAGACATTTGGACGAATCGACATTTTGACGAAAGGACATTTGGACGAATCGACATTTTGACGAAAGGACATTTGCACGAATTGACATTTTGACGAAAGGACATTTGGACTATTCGACATTTTGACGAAAGGACATTTGGACGATTCGACTTTTTGACGAAAGGACATTTGGACGAATTGACATTTTGTCGAAAAGACATTGGACGAAAGGACATTTTGACGAAACGATATTTGGACGAATCGACATTTTGACGAAAAGACATTTGTACGAATCGACATTTGGACGAATCGACATTTTGACGAAAGGACATTTGGAGGAATCGACATTTTGACGAAAAGACATTTGGACGAAAGGACATTTGGACGAATCGTCATTTTGACGAAAAGACATTTGGACGAATCGACATTTTGACGAAAAGACATTTGGACGAAAGGACATTTGGACGAATCGCCATTTTGACGAAAAGACATTTTGACGAATCGACATTTTGACGAAAGGACATTTGGACGAATCGACATTTTGACGAAAATACATTTGTACGAATCGACATTTTGACGAAAAGACATTGGGACGAATCGACATTTTGACGAAAAGACATTTGGACGAATCGACATTTTGACGAAAAGACATTTGGACGAATTGACATTTTGACGAAAGGACATTTGCACGAATTGACATTTTGACGAAAGGACATTTGGACTATTCGACATTTTGACGAAAGAACATTTGGACGAATTGACATTTTGTCGAAAAGACATTTGGACGAAAGGACATTTTGACGAAAGGATATTTGAACGAATCGATATTTTGACAAAAAGACATTTAGACGAATCGACATTTTGACGAAAAGACATTTGGACGAATCGACATTTTGACGAAAAGACATTTGGACGAATCGACATTTTGACAAAAAGACATTTGGACGAAAGGACATTTGGACGAATCGACATTTTGACGAAAAGACATTTGGACGAATCGACATTTTGACGAAAAGACATTTGGATGAATCGACATTTTGACGAAAGGACATTTGCACGAATTGACATTTTGACGAAAGGACATTTGGACGATTCGACTTTTTGACGAAAGGACATTTGGACGAATTGACATTTTGTCGAAAAGACATTGGACGAAAGGACATTTTGACGAAAGGATATTTGGACGAATCGACATTTTGACGAAAAGACATTTGGACGAAAGGACATTTTGACGAAAAGACGTTTGGACGAATCGACATTTGGACGAAAAGACATTTGGACGAAAGGACATTTGGACGAATCGTCATTTTGACGAAAAGACATTTGGACGAAAGGACATTTGGACGAATCGCCATTTTGACGTAAAGACATTCTGACGAATCGACATTTTGACGAAAATACATTTGTACGAATCGACATTTTGACGAAAAGACATTTGGACGGATCGACATTTTGACAAAAAGACATTTGGACGAATCGACATTTTGACGAAAAGACCTTTGGACGAATCGACATTTGGACGAATCGACATTTTGACGAAAAGACATTTGGACGAAAGGACATTTGGACGAATCGACATTTTGACGAAAAGACATTTGGATGAATCGCCATTTTGACGAAAATACATTTTGACGAATCGACATTTTGACGAAAGGACATTTGGACAATTCGACTTTTTGACGAAAGGACATTTGGACGGATCGACATTTTGACAAAAAGACATTTGGACGAATCTACATTTTGACGAAAAGACCTTTGGACGAATCGACATTTGGACGAATCGACATTTTGACGAAAAGACATTTGGACGAAAGGACATTTGGACGAATCGACATTTTGACGAAAAGACATTTGGACAAATCGACATTTTGACGAAAAGACATTTGGATGAAACGACATTTTGACGAAAGGACATTTGCACGAATTGACATTTTGACGAAAGGACATTTGGACGATTCGACTTTTTGACGAAAGGACATTTGGACGAATTGACATTTTGTCGAAAAGACATTTGGACGAATCGACATTTTGACGAAAAGACATTTGGACGAATCGACATTTTGACAAAAAGACATTTGGACGAAAGGACATTTGGACGAATCGACATTTTGACGAAAAGACATTTGGACGAATCGACATTTTGACGAAAAGACATTTGGACGAATCGACATTTTGACGAAAAGACATTTGGACGAATCGACATTTTGACGAAAAGACATTTGGACGAAAGGACATTTGGACGAATCGACATTTTGACGAAAAGACATTTGGACGAATCGACATTTTGACGAAAAGACATTTGGACGAATCGACATTTTGACGAAAAGACATTTGGACGAATCGACATTTTGACGAAAAGACATTTGGACGAATCGACATTTTGACGAAAAGACATTTGGACGAAAGGACATTTGGACGAATCGCCATTTTGACGAAAAGACATTTTGACGAATCGACATTTTGACGAAAGGACATTTGGACGAATCGACATTTTGACGAAAATACATTTGTACGAATCGACATTTTGACGAAAAGACATTGGGACGAATCGACATTTTGACGAAAAGACATTTGGACGAATCGACATTTTGACGAAAAGACATTTGGACGAATTGACATTTTGACGAAAGGACATTTGCACGAATTGACATTTTGACGAAAGGACATTTGGACTATTCGACATTTTGACGAAAGAACATTTGGACGAATTGACATTTTGTCGAAAAGACATTTGGACGAAAGGACATTTTGACGAAAGGATATTTGAACGAATCGATATTTTGACAAAAAGACATTTAGACGAATCGACATTTTGACGAAAAGACATTTGGACGAATCGACATTTTGACGAAAAGACATTTGGACGAATCGACATTTTGACAAAAAGACATTTGGACGAAAGGACATTTGGACGAATCGACATTTTGACGAAAAGACATTTGGACGAATCGACATTTTGACGAAAAGACATTTGGATGAATCGACATTTTGACGAAAGGACATTTGCACGAATTGACATTTTGACGAAAGGACATTTGGACGATTCGACTTTTTGACGAAAGGACATTTGGACGAATTGACATTTTGTCGAAAAGACATTGGACGAAAGGACATTTTGACGAAAGGATATTTGGACGAATCGACATTTTGACGAAAAGACATTTGGACGAAAGGACATTTTGACGAAAAGACGTTTGGACGAATCGACATTTGGACGAAAAGACATTTGGACGAAAGGACATTTGGACGAATCGTCATTTTGACGAAAAGACATTTGGACGAAAGGACATTTGGACGAATCGCCATTTTGACGAAAAGACATTCTGACGAATCGACATTTTGACGAAAATACATTTGTACGAATCGACATTTTGACGAAAAGACATTTGGACGGATCGACATTTTGACAAAAAGACATTTGGACGAATCGACATTTTGACGAAAAGACCTTTGGACGAATCGACATTTGGACGAATCGACATTTTGACGAAAAGACATTTGGACGAAAGGACATTTGGACGAATCGACATTTTGACGAAAAGACATTTGGATGAATCGCCATTTTGACGAAAATACATTTTGACGAATCGACATTTTGACGAAAGGACATTTGGACAATTCGACTTTTTGACGAAAGGACATTTGGACGGATCGACATTTTGACAAAAAGACATTTGGACGAATCTACATTTTGACGAAAAGACCTTTGGACGAATCGACATTTGGACGAATCGACATTTTGACGAAAAGACATTTGGACGAAAGGACATTTGGACGAATCGACATTTTGACGAAAAGACATTTGGACAAATCGACATTTTGACGAAAAGACATTTGGATGAAACGACATTTTGACGAAAGGACATTTGCACGAATTGACATTTTGACGAAAGGACATTTGGACGATTCGACTTTTTGACGAAAGGACATTTGGACGAATTGACATTTTGTCGAAAAGACATTTGGACGAATCGACATTTTGACGAAAAGACATTTGGACGAATCGACATTTTTACAAAAAGACATTTGGACGAAAGGACATTTGGACGAATCGACATTTTGACGAAAAGACATTTGGACGAATCGACATTTTGACGAAAAGACATTTGGACGAATCGACATTTTGACGAAAAGACATTTGGACGAATCGACATTTTGACGAAAAGACATTTGGACGAAAGGACATTTGGACGAATCGACATTTTGACGAAAAGACATATGGACGAATCGACATTTTGACGAAAAGACATTTGGACGAATCGACATTTTGACGAAAAGACATTTGGACGAATCGACATTTTGACGAAAAGACATTTGGACGAATCGACATTTTGACGAAAAGACATTTGGACGAATCGACATTTTGACAAAAAGACATTTGGACGAAAGGACATTTGGACGAATCGACAATTTGACGAAAAGACATTTGGACGAATCGACATTTTGACGAAAAGACATTTGGACGAATCGACATTTTGACGAAAAGACATTTGGATGAATCGACATTTTGACGAAAGGACATTTGCACGAATTGACATTTTGACGAAAGGACATTTGGACGATTCGACTTTTTGACGAAAGGACATTTGGACGAATTGACATTTTGTCGAAAAGACATTGGACGAAAGGACATTTTGACGAAACGATATTTGGACGAATCGACATTTTGACGAAAAGACATTTGTACAAATCGACATTTGGACGAAAAGACATTTGGACGAAAGGACATTTGGACGAATCGTCATTTTTACGAAAAGACATGTGGACGAATCGACATTTTGACGAAAAGACATTTTGACGAATCGACATTTGGACGAATCGACATTTGGACGAATCGACATTTTGACGAAAAGACATTTGGACGAATCGACATTTTGACGAAAAGACATTTGGATGAATCGACATTTTGACGAAAGGACATTTGCACGAATTGACATTTTGACGAAAGGACATTTGGACGATTCGACTTTTTGACAAAAGGACATTTGGACGAATTGACATTTTGTCGAAAAGACATTGGACGAAAGGACATTTTGACGAAAGGATATTTGGACGAATCGACATTTTGACGAAAAGACATTTGGACGAAAGGACATTTTGACGAAAAGACATTTGGACGAATCGACATTTTGACAAAAAGACATTTGGACGAAAGGACATTTGGACGAATCGACAATTTGACGAAAAGACATTTGGACGAATCGACATTTTGACGAAAAGACATTTAGACGAATCGACATTTTGACGAAAAGACATTTGGACGAATCGACATTTTGACGAAAAGACATTTGGACGAATCGACATTTTGACGAAAAGACATTTGGACGAATCGACATTTTGACGAAAAGACATTTGGACGAATCGACATTTTGACGAAAAGACATTTGGACGAATCGACATTTTGACGAAAAGACATTTGGACGAATCGACATTTTGACGAAAAGACATTTGGACGAATCGACATTTTGTCGAAAAGACATTGGACGAAAGGACATTTTGACGAAACGATATTTGGACGAATCGACATTTTGACGAAAAGACATTTGTACGAATCGACATTTTGACGAAAGGACATTTGCACGAATTGACATTTTGACGAAAGGACATTTGGACGATTCGACTTTTTGACGAAAGGACATTTGGACGAATTGACATTTTGTCGAATAGACATTGGACGAAAGGACATTTTGACGAAACGATATTTGGACGAATCGACATTTTGACGAAAAGACATTTGTACGAATCGACATTTGGACGAAAAGACATTTGGACGAAAGGACATTTGGACGAATCGTCATTTTTACGAAAAGAAATGTGGACGAATCGACATTTTGACGAAAAGACATTTTGACGAATCGACATTTGGACGAATCGACATTTTGACGAAAAGACATTTGGACGAATCGACATTTTTACGAAAAGACATTTGGATGAATCGACATTTTGACGAAAGGACATTTGCACGAATTGACATTTTGACGAAAGGACATTTGGACGATTCGACTTTTTGACAAAAGGACATTTGGACGAATTGACATTTTGTCGAAAAGACATTGGACGAAAGGACATTTTGACGAAAGGATATTTGGACGAATCGACATTTTGACGAAAAGACATTTGGACGAAAGGACATTTGGACGAATCGCCATTTTGACGAAAAGACATTCTGACGAATCGACATTTTGACGAAAATACATTTGTACGAATCGACATTTTGACGAAAAGACATTTGGACGGATCGACATTTTGACAAAAAGACATTTGGACGAATCGACATTTTGACGAAAAGACCTTTGGACGAATCGACATTTGGACGAATCGACATTTTGACGAAAAGACATTTGGACGAAAGGACATTTGGACGAATCGACATTTTGACGAAAAGACATTTAGACGAATCGACATTTTGACGAAAAGACATTTGGATGAATCGCCATTTTGACGAAAATACATTTTGACGAATCGACATTTTGACGAAAGGACATTTGGACAATTCGACTTTTTGACGAAAGGACATTTGGACGGATCGACATTTTGACAAAAAGACATTTGGACGAATCTACATTTTGACGAAAAGACCTTTGGACGAATCGACGTTTGGACGAATCGACATTTTGACGAAAAGACATTTGGACGAAAGGACATTTGGACGAATCGACATTTTGACGAAAAGACATTTGGACAAATCGACATTTTGACGAAAAGACATTTGGACGATTCGACTTTTTGACGAAAGGACATTTGGACGAATTGACATTTTGTCGAAAAGACATTTGGACGAATCGACATTTTGACGAAAAGACATTTGGACGAATCGACATTTTGACAAAAAGACATTTGGACGAAAGGACATTTGGACGAATCGACATTTTGACGAAAAGACATTTGGACGAATCGACATTTTGACGAAAAGACATTTGGACGAATCGACATTTTGACGAAAAGACATTTGGACGAAAGGACATTTGGACGAAAAGATATTTGGACGAATCGACATTTTGACGAAAAGACATTTGCACGAATCGACATTTTGACGAAAAGACATTTGGACGAATCGACATTTTGACGAAAAGACATTTGGACGAAAGGACATTTGGACGAATCGACATTTTGACGAAAAGACATTTGGACGAATCGACATTTTGACGAAAAGACATTTGGACGAATCGACATTTTGACGAAAAGGCATTTGGACGAATCGACATTTTGACGAAAAGACATTTGGATGAATCGACATTTTGACGAAAGGACATTTGCACGAATTGACATTTTGACGAAAGGACATTTGGACGATTCGACTTTTTGACGAAAGGACATTTGGACGAATTGACATTTTGTCGAAAAGACATTGGACGAAAGGACATTTTGACGAAACGATATTTGGACGAATCGACATTTTGACGAAAAGACATTTGTACGAATCGACATTTGGACGAAAAGACATTTGGACGAAAGGACATTTGGACGAATCGTCATTTTTACGAAAAGACATGTGGACGAATCGACATTTTGACGAAAAGACATTTTGACGAATCGACATTTGGACGAATCGACATTTTGACGAAAAGACATTTGGACGAATCGACATTTTGACAAAAAGACATTTGGATGAATCGACATTTTGACGAAAGGACATTTGCACGAATTGACATTTTGACGAAAGGACATTTGGACGATTCGACTTTTTGACAAAAGGACATTTGGACGAATTGACATTTTGTCGAAAAGACATTGGACGAAAGGACATTTTGACGAAAGGATATTTGGACGAATCGACATTTTGACGAAAAGACATTTGGACGAAAGGACATTTGGACGAATCGCCATTTTGACGAAAAGACATTCTGACGAATCGACATTTTGACGAATCGACATTTTGACGAAAATACATTTGTACGAATCGACATTTTGACGAAAAGACATTTGGACGGATCGACATTTTGACAAAAAGACATTTGGACGAATCGACATTTTGACAAAAAGACCTTTGGACGAATCGACATTTGGACGAATCGACATTTTGACGAAAAGACATTTGGACGAAAGGACATTTGGACGAATCGACATTTTGACGAAAAGACATTTGGACGAATCGACATTTTGAAGAAAAGACATTTGGATGAATCGCCATTTTGACGAAAATACATTTTGACGAATCGACATTTTGACGAAAGGACATTTGGACAATTCGACTTTTTGACGAAAGGACATTTGGACGGATTGACATTTTGACAAAAAGACATTTGGACGAATCTACATTTTGACGAAAAGACCTTTGGACGAATCGACATTTGGACGAATCGACATTTTGACGAAAAGACATTTGGACGAAAGGACATTTGGACGAATCGACATTTTGACGAAAAGACATTTGGACAAATCGACATTTTGACGAAAAGACATTTGGATGAAACGACATTTTGACGAAAGGACATTTGCACGAATTGACATTTTGACGAAAGGACATTTGGACGATTCGACTTTTTGACGAAAGGACATTTGGACGAATTGACATTTTGTCGAAAAGACATTTGGACGAATCGACATTTTGACGAAAAGACATTTGGACGAATCGACATTTTGACAAAAAGACATTTGGACGAAAGGACATTTGGACGAATCGACATTTTGACGAAAAGACATTTGGACGAATCGACATTTTGACGAAAAGACATTTGGACGAATCGACATTTTGACGAAAAGACATTTGGACGAAAGGACATTTGGACGAAAAGATATTTGGACGAATCGACATTTTGACGAAAAGACATTTGCACGAATCGACATTTTGACGAAAAGACATTTGGACGAATCGACATTTTGACGAAAAGACATTTGGACGAAAGGACATTTGGACGAATCGACATTTTAACGAAAAGACATTTGGACGAATCGACATTTTGACGAAAAGACATTTGGACGAATCGACATTTTGACGAAAAGACATTTGGACGAATCGACATTTTGACGAAAAGACATTTGGATGAATCGACATTTTGACGAAAGGACATTTGCACGAATTGACATTTTGACGAAAGGACATTTGGACGATTCGACTTTTTGACGAAAGGACATTTGGACGAATTGACATTTTGTCGAAAAGACATTGGACGAAAGGACATTTTGACGAAACGATATTTGGACGAATCGACATTTCGACGAAAAGACATTTGTACGAATCGACATTTGGACGAAAAGACATTTGGACGAAAGGACATTTGGACGAATCGTCATTTTTACGAAAAGACATGTGGACGAATCGACATTTTGACGAAAAGACATTTTGACGAATCGACATTTGGACGAATCGACATTTTGACGAAAAGACATTTGGACGAATCGACATTTTGACGAAAAGACATTTGGATGAATCGACATTTTGACGAAAGGACATTTGCACGAATTGACATTTTGACGAAAGGACATTTGGACGATTCGACTTTTTGACAAAAGGACATTTGGACGAATTGACATTTTGTCGAAAAGACATTGGACGAAAGGACATTTTGACGAAAGGATATTTGGACGAATCGACATTTTGACGAAAAGACATTTGGACGAAAGGACATTTGGACGAATCGACATTTTGACGAAAAGACATTTGGACGAATCGACATTTGGACGAAAAGACATTTGCACGAATCGACATTTTGACGAAAAGACATTTAGACTAATCGACATTTTGACGAAAAGACATTTGGACGAAAGGACATTTGGACGAATCGACATTTTGACGAAAAGACATTTGGACGAATCGACATTTTGACGAAAAGACATTTAGACGAATCAACATTTTGTCGAAAAGACATTTGGACGAATCGACATTTTGACGAAAGGACATTTGCACGAATTGACATTTTGACGAAAGGACATTTGGACGATTCGACATTTTGACGAAAGTACATTTGGACGAATCGATATTTTGACGAAAATACATTTGGACGAATCGACATTTTGACAAAAAGACATTTGGACGAATCGACATTTTGACGAAAAGACATTTGGACGAATCGACATTTAGACGAAAAGACATTTGGACGAATCGACATTTTGACGAAAAGACATTTGGATGAATCGACATTTTGACGAAAGGACATTTGCACGAATTGACATTTTGACGAAAGGACATTTGGACGATTCGACTTTTTGACAAAAGGACATTTGGACGAATTGACATTTTGTCGAAAAGACATTGGACGAAAGGACATTTTGACGAAAGGATATTTGGACGAATCGACATTTTGACGAAAAGACATTTGGACGAAAGGACATTTGGACGAATCGACATTTTGACCAAAAGGCATTTGGACGAATCGACATTTGGACGAAAAGACATTTGCACGAATCGACATTTTGACGAAAAGACATTTAGACTAATCGACATTTTGACGAAAAGACATTTGGACGAAAGGACATTTGGACGAATCGACATTTTGACGAAAAGACATTTGGACGAATCGACATTTTGACGAAAAGACATTTAGACGAATCGACATTTTGTCGAAAAGACATTTGGACGAATCGACATTTTGACGAAAGGACATTTGCACGAATTGACATTTTGACGAAAGGACATTTGGACGATTCGACATTTTGACGAAAGTACATTTGGACGAATCGATATTTTGACGAAAATACATTTGGACGAATCGACATTTTGACAAAAAGACATTTGGACGAATCGACATTTTGACGAAAAGACATTTGGACGAATCGACATTTAGACGAAAAGACATTTGGACGAATCGACATTTTGACGAAAAGACATTTGGACGAAAGGACATTTGGACGAAAAGATATTTGGACGAATCGACATTTTGACGAAAAGACATTTGCACGAATCGACATTTTGACGAAAAGACATTTGGACGAAAGGACATTTGGACGAAAGGACATTTGGACGAATCGACATTTTGACGAAAAGACATTTGGACGAATCGACATTTTGACGAAAAGACATTTGGATGAATCGCCATTTTGACGAAAATACATTTGGACGAAAGGACATTTGGACGAATCGACATTTTGACGAAAAGACATTTGGACGAATCGACATTTTGACGAAAAGACATTTGGACGAATCGACATTTTGACGAAAAGACATTTGGACGAAAGGACATTTGGACGAAAAGATATTTGGACGAATCGACATTTTGACGAAAAGACATTTGCACGAATCGACATTTTGACGAAAAGACATTTTGACGAATCGACATTTTTACGAAAGGACATTTGGACGAATCGACATTTTGACGAAAAGACGTTTGGACGAATCGACATTTGGACGAAAAGACATTTGGACGAAAGGACATTTGGACAAATCGTCATTTTGACGAAAAGACATTTGGACGAAAGGACATTTGGACGAATCGACATTTTGACGAAAAGACATTTGGACGAATCGACATTTTGACGAAAAGACATTTAGACGAATCGACATTTTGTCGAAAAGACATTTGGACGAATCGACATTTTGACGAAAGGACATTTGCACGAATTGACATTTTGACGAAAGGACATTTGGACGATTCGACATTTTGACGAAAGTACATTTGGACGAATCGATATTTTGACGAAAATACATTTGGACGAATCGACATTTTGACAAAAAGACATTTGGACGAATCGACATTTTGACGAAAAGACATTTGGACGAATCGACATTTAGACGAAAAGACATTTGGACGAATCGACATTTTGACGAAAAGACATTTGGATGAATCGACATTTTGACGAAAGGACATTTGCACGAATTGACATTTTGACGAAAGGACATTTGGACGATTCGACTTTTTGACAAAAGGACATTTGGACGAATTGACATTTTGTCGAAAAGACATTGGACGAAAGGACATTTTGACGAAAGGATATTTGGACGAATCGACATTTTGACGAAAAGACATTTGGACGAAAGGACATTTGGACGAATCGACATTTTGACGAAAAGACATTTGGACGAATCGACATTTGGACGAAAAGACATTTGCACGAATCGACATTTTGACGAAAAGACATTTAGACTAATCGACATTTTGACGAAAAGACATTTGGACGAAAGGACATTTGGACGAATCGACATTTTGACGAAAAGACATTTGGACGAATCGACATTTTGACGAAAAGACATTTGGACGAATCGACATTTTGACGAAAAGACATTTAGACGAATCGACATTTTGTCGAAAAGACATTTGGACGAATCGATATTTTGACGAAAATACATTTGGACGAATCGACATTTTGACAAAAAGACATTTGGACGAATCGACATTTTGACGAAAAGACATTTGGACGAATCGACATTTAGACGAAAAGACATTTGGACGAATCGACATTTTGACGAAAAGACATTTGGACGAAAGGACATTTGGACGAAAAGATATTTGGACGAATCGACATTTTGACGAAAAGACATTTGCACGAATCGACATTTTGACGAAAAGACATTTGGACGAAAGGACATTTGGACGAAAGGACATTTGGACGAATCGACATTTTGACGAAAAGACATTTGGACGAATCGACATTTTGACGAAAAGACATTTGGATGAATCGCCATTTTGACGAAAATACATTTGGACGAAAGGACATTTGGACGAATCGACATTTTGACGAAAAGACATTTGGACGAATCGACATTTTGACGAAAAGACATTTGGACGAATCGACATTTTGACGAAAAGACATTTGGACGAAAGGACATTTGGACGAAAAGATATTTGGACGAATCGACATTTTGACGAAAAGACATTTGCACGAATCGACATTTTGACGAAAAGACATTTGGACGAATCGACATTTTGACGAAAAGACATTTGGACGAAAGGACATTTGGACGAATCGACATTTTTACAAAAAGACATTTTGACGAATCGACATTTTTACGAAAGGACATTTGGACGAATCGACATTTTGACGAAAAGACGTTTGGACGAATCGACATTTGGACGAAAAGACATTTGGACGAAAGGACATTTGGACAAATCGTCATTTTGACGAAAAGACATTTGGACGAAAGGACATTTGGACGAATCGACATTTTGACGAAAAGACATTTGGACGAATCGACATTTTGACGAAAAGACATTTAGACGAATCGACATTTTGTCGAAAAGACATTTGGACGAATCGACATTTTGACGAAAGGACATTTGCACGAATTGACATTTTGACGAAAGGACATTTGGACGATTCGACATTTTGACGAAAGTACATTTGGACGAATCGATATTTTGACGAAAATACATTTGGACGAATCGACATTTTGACAAAAAGACATTTGGACGAATCGACATTTTGACGAAAAGACATTTGGACGAATCGACATTTAGACGAAAAGACATTTGGACGAATCGACATTTTGACGAAAAGACATTTGGATGAATCGACATTTTGACGAAAGGACATTTGCACGAATTGACATTTTGACGAAAGGACATTTGGACGATTCGACTTTTTGACAAAAGGACATTTGGACGAATTGACATTTTGTCGAAAAGACATTGGACGAAAGGACATTTTGACGAAAGGATATTTGGACGAATCGACATTTTGACGAAAAGACATTTGGACGAAAGGACATTTGGACGAATCGACATTTTGACGAAAAGACATTTGGACGAATCGACATTTGGACGAAAAGACATTTGCACGAATCGACATTTTGACGAAAAGACATTTAGACTAATCGACATTTTGACGAAAAGACATTTGGACGAAAGGACATTTGGACGAATCGACATTTTGACGAAAAGACATTTGGACGAATCGACATTTTGACGAAAAGACATTTAGACGAATCGACATTTTGTCGAAAAGACATTTGGACGAATCGACATTTTGACGAAAGGACATTTGCACGAATTGACATTTTGACGAAAGGACATTTGGACGATTCGACATTTTGACGAAAGTACATTTGGACGAATCGATATTTTGACGAAAATACATTTGGACGAATCGACATTTTGACAAAAAGACATTTGGACGAATCGACATTTTGACGAAAAGACATTTGGACGAATCGACATTTAGACGAAAAGACATTTGGACGAATCGACATTTTGACGAAAAGACATTTGGATGAATCGACATTTTGACGAAAGGACATTTGCACGAATTGACATTTTGACGAAAGGACATTTGGACGATTCGACTTTTTGACAAAAGGACATTTGGACGAATTGACATTTTGTCGAAAAGACATTGGACGAAAGGACATTTTGACGAAAGGATATTTGGACGAATCGACATTTTGACGAAAAGACATTTGGACGAAAGGACATTTGGACGAATCGACATTTTGACGAAAAGACATTTGGACGAATCGACATTTGGACGAAAAGACATTTGCACGAATCGACATTTTGACGAAAAGACATTTAGACTAATCGACATTTTGACGAAAAGACATTTGGACGAAAGGACATTTGGACGAATCGACATTTTGACGAAAAGACATTTGGACGAATCGACATTTTGACGAAAAGACATTTAGACGAATCGACATTTTGTCGAAAAGACATTTGGACGAATCGACATTTTGACGAAAGGACATTTGCACGAATTGACATTTTGACGAAAGGACATTTTGACGAAAAGACATTTGGACGAAAGGACATTTGGACGAATCGACATTTTGACGAAAAGACATTTGGACGAATCGACATTTTGACGAAAAGACATTTGGATAAATCGACATTTTGACGAAAGGACATTTGCACGAATTGACATTTTGACGAAAGGACATTTGGACGATTTGACTTTTTGACGAAAGGACATTTGAACGAATTGACATTTTGTCGAAAAGACATTGGACGAAAGGACATTTTGACGAAAGGATATTTGGACGAATCGACATTTTGACGAAAAGACATTTGGACGAAAGGACATTTGGACGAATCGACATTTTGACGAAAAGACATTTGGACGAATCGACATTTTGACGAAAAGACATTTGGACGAAAGGACATTTGGACGAATCGACATTTTGACGAAAAGACATTTGGACGAAAGGACATTTGGACGATTCGACTTTTTGACGAAAGGACATTTGGACGAATTGACATTTTGTCGAAAAGACATTGGACGAAAGGACATTTTGACGAAAGGATATTTGGACGAATCGACATTTTGACGAAAAGACATTTGGACGAAAGGACATTTAGACGAATCGACATTTTGACGAAAAGACATTTGGACGAATCGACATTTTGACGAAAAGACATTTGGACGAAAAGACATTTGGGCGAATCGTCATTTTGACGGAAAGACATTTGGACGAAAAGACATTTGGACGAATCGACATTTTGACGAAAAGACATTTGGACGAATCGACATTTTGACAAAAAGACATTTGGACGAAAGGACATTTGGACGAATCGACATTTTGACGAAAAGACATTTGGACGAATCGACATTTTGACGTAAAGACATTTGGACGAATCGACATTTTAACGAAAAGACATTTGGACGAATCGACATTTTGACGAAAAGACATTTGGACGAATCGACATTTTGACGAAAAGACATTTGGACGAATCGACATTTTGACGAAAAGACATTTGGACGAATCGATATTTTGACAAAAAGACATTTGGACGAATGGACATTTGGACGAATCGACATTTTGACGAAAAGACATTTGGACGAATCGACATTTTGACGAAAAGACATTTGGATGAATCGACATTTTGACGAAAGGACATTTGCACGAATTGACATTTTGACGAAAGGACATTTGGACGATTCGACTTTTTGACGAAAGGACATTTGGTCGAATTGACATTTTGTCGAAAAGACATTGGACGAAAGGACATTTTGACGAAACGATATTTGGACGAATCGACATTTTGACGAAAAGACATTTGGACTAATCGACATATTGACGAAAAGACATGTGGACGAATCGACATTTTGACGAAAAGACATTTGGACGAATCGACATTTTGACGAAAGGACATTTGCACGAATTGACATTTTGACGAAAGGACATTTGGACGATTCGACATTTTGACGAAAGGACATTTGGACGAATTGACATTTTGACGAAAAGACATTTGGATGAATCGACATTTTGACGAAAGGACATTTGCACGAATTGACATTTTGACGAAAGGACATTTGGACGATTCGACTTTTTGACGAAAGGACATTTGGACGAATTGACATTTTGTCGAAAAGACATTGGACGAAAGGACATTTTGACGAAAGGATATTTGGACGAATCGACATTTTGACGAAAAGACATTTGGACGAAAGGACATTTGGACGAATCGACATTTTGACGAAAAGACATTTGGACGAATCGACATTTTGACGAAAAGACATTTGGACGAAAGGACATTTGGACGAATCAACATTTTGACGAAAAGACATTTGGACGAATCGTCATTTTGACGAAAAGACATTTGGATGAATCGACATTTTGACGAAAGGACATTTGCACGAATTGACATTTTGACGAAAGGACATTTGGACGATTCGACTTTTTGACGAAAGGATATTTGGACGAATTGACATTTTGTCGAAAAGACATTGGACGAAAGGACATTTTGACGAAAGGATATTTGGACGAATCGACATTTTGACGAAAAGACATTTGGACGAAAGGACATTTGGACGAATCGACATTTTGACGAAAAGACATTTGGACGAATCGACATTTTGACGAAAAGACATTTGCACGAATCGACATTTTGACGAAAAGACATTTGGACTAATCGACATTTTGACGAAAAGACATTTGGACGAAAGGACATTTGGACGAATCGACATTTTGACGAAAAGACATTTGGACGAATCGACATTTTGACGAAAAGACATTTGGACGAATCGACATTTTGTCGAAAAGACATTTGGACGAATCGACATTTTGACGAAAGGACATTTGCACGAATTGACATTTTGACGAAAGGACATTTGGACGATTCGACATTTTGACGAAAGTACATTTGGACGAATCGACATTTTGACGAAAATACAATTGGACGAATCGACATTTTGACGAAAAGACATTTGGACGAATCGACATTTTGACGAAAAGACATTTGGACGAATCGACATTTTGACGAAAAGACATTTGGACGAATCGACATTTTAACGAAAGGACATTTGCACGAATTGACATTTTGACGAAAGGACATTCGGACGATTCGACATTTTGAGGAAAGGACATTTGGACGAATTGAGATTTTGTCGAAAAGACATTTGGACGAAAGGACATTTGGACGAAAAGATATTTGGACGAATCGACATTTTGACGAAAAGACATTTGCACGAATCGACATTTTGACGAAAAGACATTTGGACGAATCGACATTTTGACGAAAAGACATTTGGACGAAAGGACATTTGGACGAATCGACATTTTGACGAATCGACATTTTTACGAAAGGACATTTGGACGAATCGACATTTTGACGAAAAGACGTTTGGACGAATCGACATTTGGACGAAAAGACATTTGGACGAATCGACATTTTGACGAAAAGACATTTGGACGAATCGACATTTTGACGAAAAGACATTTGGACGAATCGACATTTTGACGAAAAGACATTTGGACGAATCGACATTTTGACGAATCGACATTTTTACGAAAGGACATTTGGACGAATCGACATTTTGACGAAAAGACGTTTGGACGAATCGACATTTTGACGAAAAGACATTTGGACGAATCGACATTTTGACGAAAAGACATTTGCACGAATCGACATTTTGACGAAAAGACATTTGGACTAATCGACATTTTGACGAAAAGACATTTGGACGAAAGGACATTTGGACGAATCGACATTTTGACGAAAA
The DNA here is from genome assembly GCA_037103525.1 of Ganaspis brasiliensis. Classification (NCBI taxonomy): domain Eukaryota; kingdom Metazoa; phylum Arthropoda; class Insecta; order Hymenoptera; family Figitidae; genus Ganaspis; species Ganaspis brasiliensis. The sequence goes on along the minus strand of JAZKLR010000344.1, from coordinate 276,346 downwards.
GACATTTGGACGAATCGACATTTTGACGAAAAGACATTTGCACGAAAGGACATTTGGACGAATCGACATTTTGACGAAAAGACATTTGGACGAAAGGACATTTAGACGAATCGACATTTTGACAAAAAGACATTTTGACGAATCGACATTTTTACGAAAGGACATTTGGACGAATCGACATTTTGACGAAAAGACGTTTGGACGAATCGACATTTGGACGAAAAGACATTTGGACGAAAGTACATTTGGACGAATCGTCATTTTGACGAAAAGACATGTGGACGAATCGACATTTTGACGAAAAGACATTTGGACGAATCGACATTTAGACGAAAAGACATGTGGTCGAATCGACATTTTGACGAAAAGTGATTCGGACGAATCGACATTTTGACGAAAAGACATTTGGACGAAAGGACATTTGGACGAATCGACATTTGGACGAATCGACATTTTAACGAAAAGACATTTAGAGGAATCGACATTTTGACGAAAAGACATTTGGACGAATCGACATTTTGACGAAAAGACATTTGGACGAATCGACATTTTGACGAAAGGACATTTGCACGAATTGACATTCTGACGAAAGGACATTTGGACGATTCGACATTTTGACGAAAGGACATTTGGACGAATTGACATTTTGTCGAAAAGACATTTGGACGAAAGGACATTTTGACGAAAGGATATTTGAACGAATCGATATTTTGACAAAAAGACATTTAGACGAATCGACATTTTGACGAAAAGACATTTGGACGAATTGACATTTGGACGAATCGACATTTTAACGAAAAGACATTTGGAGGAATCGACATTTTGACGAAAAGACATTTGGACGAAAGGACATTTGGACCAATCGTCATTTTGACGAAAAGACATTTGGACGAATCGACATTTTGACGAAAAGACATTTGGACGAATCGACATTTTGACAAAAAGACATTTGGACGAAAGGACATTTGGACGAATCGACATTTTGACGAAAAGACATTTGGACGAATCGACATTTTGACGAAAAGACATTTGGACGAAAGGACTTTTGGACGAAAAGATATTTGGACGAATCGACATTTTGACGAAAAGACATTTGCACGAATCGACATTTTGACGAAAAGACATTTGGACGAATCGTCATTTTGACGAAAAGACATTTGGACGAATCGACATTTTGACAAAAAGACATTTGGACGAATCGACATTTTGACGAAAAGGCATTTGCACGAATCGACATTTTGACGAAAAGACATTTGGACGAAAGGACATTTGGACGAATCGACATTTTGACGAAAAGACATTTGGACGAATCGACATTTTGACGAAAAGACATTTGCACGAATCGACATTTTGACGAAAAGACATTTGGACTAATCGACATTTTGACGAAAAGACATTTGGACGAAAGGACATTTGGACGAATCGACATTTTGACGAAAAGACATTTGGACGAATCGACATTTTGACGAAAAGACATTTGGACGAATCGACATTTTGTCGAAAAGACATTTGGACGAATCGACATTTTGACGAAAGGACATTTGCACGAATTGACATTTTGACGAAAGGACATTTGGACGATTCGACATTTTGACGAAAGTACATTTGGACGAATCGACATTTTGACGAAAATACATTTGGACGAATCGACATTTTGACGAAAAGACATTTGGACGAATCGACATTTTGACGAAAAGACATTTGGACGAATCGACATTTTGACGAAAAGACATTTGGACGAATCGACATTTTGACGAAAGGACATTTGCACGAATTGACATTTTGACGAAAGGACATTCGGACGATTCGACATTTTGACGAAAGGACATTTGGACGAATTGAGATTTTGTCGAAAAGACATTTGGACGAAAGGACATTTTGACGAAAGGATATTAGGACGAATCGATATTTTGACAAAAAGACATTTGGACGAATCGACATTTTGACGAAAGGACATTCGGACGAATCGACATTTTGACGAAAAGACATTTGGACGAATCGACATTTTGACGAAAAGACATTTGGACGAAAGGACATTTGGACGAAAAGATATTTGGACGAATCGACATTTTAAAGAAAAGACATTTGCACGAATCGACATTTTGACGAAAAGACATTTGGACGAATCGACATTTTGACGAAAAGACATTTGGACGAAAGGACATTTAGAAGAATCGACATTTTGACGAATCGACATTTTTACGAAAGGACATTTGGACGAATCGACATTTTGACGAAAAGACGTTTGGACGAATCGACATTTGGACGAAAAGACATTTGGACGAATCGACATTTTGACGAAAAGACATTTGGACGAATCGACATTTTGACGAAAAGACATTTGGACGAATCGACATTTTGACGAAAAGACATTTGGACGAAAAGACATTTGGACGAATCGACATTTTGACGAATCGACATTTTTACGAAAGGACATTTGGACGAATCGACATTTTGACGAAAAGACGTTTGGACGAATCGACATTTTGATGAAAAGACATTTGGACGAAAGGACATTTGGACGAATCGACATTTTGACGAAAAGACATTTGGACGAATCGACATTTTGACGAAAAGACATTTGCACGAAAGGACATTTGGACGAATCGACATTTTGACGAAAAGACGTTTGGACGAATCGACATTTTGATGAAAAGACATTTGGACGAAAAGACATTTGGACGAATCGACATTTTGACGAAAAGACATTTGGACGAATCGACATTTTGACGAAAAGACATTTGGACGAATCGACATTTTGACGAAAAGACATTTGGACGAATCGACATTTTGACGAATCGACATTTTTACGAAAGGACATTTGGACGAATCGACATTTTGACGAAAAGACGTTTGGACGAATCGACATTTTGACGAAAAGACATTTGGACGAAAGGACATTTGGACGAATCGACATTTTGACGAAAAGACATTTGGACGAATCGACATTTTGACGAAAAGACATTTGCACGAAAGGACATTTGGACGAATCGACATTTTGACGAAAAGACATTTGGACGAAAGGACATTTAGACGAATCGACATTTTGACAAAAAGACATTTTGACGAATCGACATTTTTACGAAAGGACATTTGGACGAATCGACATTTTGACGAAAAGACGTTTGGACGAATCGACATTTGGACGAAAAGACATTTGGACGAAAGGACATTTGGACGAATCGTCATTTTGACGAAAAGACATGTGGACGAATCGACATTTTGACGAAAAGACATTTGGACGAATCGACATTTAGACGAAAAGACATGTGGTCGAATCGACATTTTGACGAAAAGTGATTCGGACGAATCGACATTTTGACGAAAAGACATTTGGACGAAAGGACATTTGGACGAATCGACATTTGGACGAATCGACATTTTAACGAAAAGACATTTAGAGGAATCGACATTTTGACGAAAAGACATTTGGACGAATCGACATTTTGACGAAAAGACATTTGGACGAATCGACATTTTGACGAAAGGACATTTGCACGAATTGACATTCTGACGAAAGGACATTTGGACGATTCGACATTTTGACGAAAGGACATTTGGACGAATTGACATTTTGTCGAAAAGACATTTGGACGAAAGGACATTTTGACGAAAGGATATTTGAACGAATCGATATTTTGACAAAAAGACATTTAGACGAATCGACATTTTGACGAAAAGACATTTGGACGAATTGACATTTGGACGAATCGACATTTTAACGAAAAGACATTTGGAGGAATCGACATTTTGACGAAAAGACATTTGGACGAAAGGACATTTGGACCAATCGTCATTTTGACGAAAAGACATTTGGACGAATCGACATTTTGACGAAAAGACATTTGGACGAATCGACATTTTGACAAAAAGACATTTGGACGAAAGGACATTTGGACGAATCGACATTTTGACGAAAAGACATTTGGACGAATCGACATTTTGACGAAAAGACATTTGGACGAAAGGACATTTGGACGAAAAGATATTTGGACGAATCGACATTTTGACGAAAAGACATTTGCACGAATCGACATTTTGACGAAAAGACATTTGGACGAATCGTCATTTTGACGAAAAGACATTTGGACGAATCGACATTTTGACAAAAAGACATTTGGACGAATCGACATTTTGACGAAAAGACATTTGCACGAATCGACATTTTGACGAAAAGACATTTGGACGAAAGGACATTTGGACGAATCGACATTTTGACGAAAAGACATTTGGACGAATCGACATTTTGACGAAAAGACATTTGCACGAATCGACATTTTGACGAAAAGACATTTGGACTAATCGACATTTTGACGAAAAGACATTTGGACGAAAGGACATTTGGACGAATCGACATTTTGACGAAAAGACATTTGGACGAATCGACATTTTGACGAAAAGACATTTGGACGAATCGACATTTTGTCGAAAAGACATTTGGACGAATCGACATTTTGACGAAAGGACATTTGCACGAATTGACATTTTGACGAAAGGACATTTGGACGATTCGACATTTTGACGAAAGTACATTTGGACGAATCGACATTTTGACGAAAATACATTTGGACGAATCGACATTTTGACGAAAAGACATTTGGACGAATCGACATTTTGACGAAAAGACATTTGGACGAATCGACATTTTGACGAAAAGACATTTGGACGAATCGACATTTTGACGAAAGGACATTTGCACGAATTGACATTTTGACGAAAGGACATTCGGACGATTCGACATTTTGACGAAAGGACATTTGGACGAATTGAGATTTTGTCGAAAAGACATTTGGACGAAAGGACATTTTGACGAAAGGATATTAGGACGAATCGATATTTTGACAAAAAGACATTTGGACGAATCGACATTTTGACGAAAGGACATTCGGACGAATCGACATTTTGACGAAAAGACATTTGGACGAATCGACATTTTGACGAAAAGACATTTGGACGAAAGGACATTTGGACGAAAAGATATTTGGACGAATCGACATTTTAAAGAAAAGACATTTGCACGAATCGACATTTTGACGAAAAGACATTTGGACGAATCGACATTTTGACGAAAAGACATTTGGACGAAAGGACATTTAGAAGAATCGACATTTTGACGAATCGACATTTTTACGAAAGGACATTTGGACGAATCGACATTTTGACGAAAAGACGTTTGGACGAATCGACATTTGGACGAAAAGACATTTGGACGAATCGACATTTTGACGAAAAGACATTTGGACGAATCGACATTTTGACGAAAAGACATTTGGACGAATCGACATTTTGACGAAAAGACATTTGGACGAAAAGACATTTGGACGAATCGACATTTTGACGAATCGACATTTTTACGAAAGGACATTTGGACGAATCGACATTTTGACGAAAAGACGTTTGGACGAATCGACATTTTGATGAAAAGACATTTGGACGAAAGGACATTTGGACGAATCGACATTTTGACGAAAAGACATTTGGACGAATCGACATTTTGACGAAAAGACATTTGCACGAAAGGACATTTGGACGAATCGACATTTTGACGAAAAGACATTTGGACGAAAGGACATTTAGACGAATCGACATTTTGACAAAAAGACATTTTGACGAATCGACATTTTTACGAAAGGACATTTGGACGAATCGACATTTTGACGAAAAGACGTTTGGACGAATCGACATTTGGACGAAAAGACATTTGGACGAAAGGACATTTGGACGAATCGTCATTTTGACGAAAAGACATGTGGACGAATCGACATTTTGACGAAAAGTGATTCGGACGAATCGACATTTTGACGAAAAGACATTTGGACGAAAGGACATTTGGACGAATCGACATTTGGACGAATCGACATTTTAACGAAAAGACATTTAGAGGAATCGACATTTTGACGAAAAGACATTTGGACGAATCGACATTTTGACGAAAAGACATTTGGACGAATCGACATTTTGACGAAAGGACATTTGCACAAATTGACATTCTGACGAAAGGACATTTGGACGATTCGACATTTTGACGAAAGGACATTTGGACGAAAGGATATTTGAACGAATCGATATTTTGACAAAAAGACATTTAGACGAATCGACATTTTGACGAAAAGACATTTGGACGAATTGACATTTGTACGAATCGACATTTTAACGAAAAGACATTTGGAGGAATCGACATTTTGACGAAAAGACATTTGGACGAAAGGACGTTTGGACGAATCGTCATTTTGACGAAAAGACATTTGGACGAATCGACATTTTGACGAAAAGACATTTGGACGAAAGGACATTTGGACGAAAAGATATTTGGACGAATCGACATTTTGACGAAAAGACATTTGCACGAATCGACATTTTGACGAAAAGACATTCGGACGAATCGTCATTTTGACGAAAAGACATTTGGACGAAAGGACATTTGGACGAATCGACATTTTGACGAAAAGACATTTGGACGAATCGACATTTAGACGAAAAGACATTTGGACGAAAGGACATTTGGACGAATCGACATTTTGACGAATCGACATTTTTACGAATCGACATTTTTACGAAAGGACATTTGGACGAATCGACATTTTAACGAAAAGACGTTTGGACGAATCGACATTTGGACGAAAAGACATTTGGACGAAAGGACATTTGGACGAATCGTCATTTTGACGAAAAGACATGTGGACGAATCGACATTTTGACGAAAAGACATTTGGACGAATCGACATTTAGACGAAAAGACATTTGGACGAAAGGACATTTGGACGAATCGACATTTTGACGAATCGACATTTTTACGAAAGGACATTTTTACGAAAGGACATTTGGACGAATCGTCATTTTGACGAAAAGACATGTGGTCGAATCGACATTTTGACGAAAAGTGATTCGGACGAATCGACATTTTGACGAAAAGACATTTGGACGAAAGGACATTTGGACGAATCGACATTTGGACGAATCGACATTTTAACGAAAAGACATTTAGAGGAATCGACATTTTGACGAAAAGACATTTGGACGAATCGACATTTTGACGAAAAGACATTTGGACGAATCGACATTTTGACGAAAGGACATTTGCACGAATTGACATTCTGACGAAAGGACATTTGGACGATTCGACATTTTGACGAAAGGACATTTGGACGAAAGGATATTTGAACGAATCGATATTTTGACAAAAAGACATTTAGACGAATCGACATTTTGACGAAAAGACATTTGGACGAATTGACATTTGTACGAATCGACATTTTAACGAAAAGACATTTGGAGGAATCGACATTTTGACGAAAAGACATTTGGACGAAAGGACGTTTGGACGAATCGTCATTTTGACGAAAAGACATTTGGACGAATCGACATTTTGACGAAAAGACATTTGGACGAAAGGACATTTGGACGAAAAGATATTTGGACGAATCGACATTTTGACGAAAAGACATTTGCACGAATCGACATTTTGACGAAAAGACATTCGGACGAATCGTCATTTTGACGAAAAGACATTTGGACGAAAGGACATTTGGACGAATCGACATTTTGACGAAAAGACATTTGGACGAATCGACATTTAGACGAAAAGACATTTGGACGAAAGGACATTTGGACGAATCGACATTTTGACGAATCGACATTTTTACGAAAGGACATTTTTACGAAAGGACATTTGGACGAATCGTCATTTTGACGAAAAGACATGTGGTCGAATCGACATTTTGACGAAAAGTGATTCGGACGAATCGACATTTTGACGAAAAGACATTTGGACGAAAGGACATTTGGACGAATCGACATTTGGACGAATCGACATTTTAACGAAAAGACATTTAGAGGAATCGACATTTTGACGAAAAGACATTTGGACGAATCGACATTTTGACGAAAAGACATTTGGACGAATCGACATTTTGACGAAAGGACATTTGCACGAATTGACATTCTGACGAAAGGACATTTGGACGATTCGACATTTTGACGAAAGGACATTTGGACGAATTGACATTTGGACGAATCGACATTTTAACGAAAAGACATTTGGAGGAATCGACATTTTGACGAAAAGACATTTGGACGAAAGGACATTTGGACGAATCGTCATTTTGACGAAAAGACATTTGGACGAATCGACATTTTGACGAAAAGACATTTGGACGAATCGACATTTTGACAAAAAGACATTTGGACGAAAGGACATTTGGACGAATCGACATTTTGACGAAAAGACATTTGGACGAATCGACATTTTGACGAAAAGACATTTGGACGAAAGGACATTTGGACGAAAAGATATTTGGACGAATCGACATTTTGACGAAAAGACATTTGCACGAATCGACATTTTGACGAAAAGACATTTGGACGAATCGTCATTTTGACGAAAGGACATTTGGACGAATCGACATTTTGACGAAAAGACATTTGGACGAATCGACATTTTGACGAAAAGACATTTGGACGAATCGACATTTTGACGAAAAGTCATTTGGACGAATCGACATTTTGACGAATCGACATTTTGACGAAAGGACATTTGGACGAATCGACATTTTGACGAAAATACATTAATACGAATCGACATTTTGACAAAAAGACATTTGAACGAATCGACATTTTGACGAAAAGACATTTGGACGAATCGACATTTTGACGAAAAGACATTTGGACGAATCGACATTTTGACGAAAGGACATTTGCACGAATTGACATTTTGACGAAAGGACATTTGGACTATTCGACATTTTGACGAAAGGACATTTGGACTATTCGACATTTTGACGAAAGGACATTTGGACGAATTGACATTTTGTCGAAAAGACATTTGGACGAAAGGACATTTTGACGAAAGGATATTCGAACGAATCGATATTTTGACAAAAAGACATTTAGACGAATCGACATTTTGACGAAAAGACATTTGGACGAATCGACATTTAGACGAAAAGACATTTGGACGAAAGGACATTTGGACGAATCGACATTTTGACGAATCGACATTTTTACGAAAGGACATTTTTACGAAAGGACATTTGGACGAATCGTCATTTTGACGAAAAGACATGTGGTCGAATCGACATTTTGACGAAAAGTGATTCGGACGAATCGACATTTTGACGAAAAGACATTTGGACGAAAGGACATTTGGACGAATCGACATTTTGACGAAAAGACATTTGGACGAAAGGACATTTAGACGAATCGACATTTTGACAAAAAGACATTTTGACGAATCGACATTTTTACGAAAGGACATTTGGACGAATCGACATTTTGACGAAAAGACGTTTGGACGAATCGACATTTGGACGAAAAGACATTTGGACGAAAGGACATTTGGACGAATCGTCATTTTGACGAAAAGACATGTGGACGAATCGACATTTTGACGAAAAGACATTTGGACGAATCGACATTTAGACGAAAAGACATTTGGACGAAAGGACATTTGGACGAATCGACATTTTGACGAATCGACATTTTTACGAAAGGACATTTTTACGAAAGGACATTTGGACGAATCGTCATTTTGACGAAAAGACATGTGGTCGAATCGACATTTTGACGAAAAGTGATTCGGACGAATCGACATTTTGACGAAAAGACATTTGGACGAAAGGACATTTGGACGAATCGACATTTGGACAAATCGACATTTTAACGAAAAGACATTTAGAGGAATCGACATTTTGACGAAAAGACATTTGGACGAATCGACATTTTGACGAAAAGACATTTGGACGAATCGACATTTTGACGAAAGGAAATTTGCACGAATTGACATTCTGACGAAAGGACATTTGGACGATTCGACATTTTGACGAAAGGACATTTGGACGAATTGACATTTTGTCGAAAAGACATTTGGACGAAAGGACATTTTGACGAAAGGATATTTGAACGAATCGATATTTTGACAAAAAGACATTTAGACGAATCGACATTTTGACGAAAAGACATTTGGACGAATTGACATTTGTACGAATCGACATTTTAACGAAAAGACATTTGGAGGAATCGACATTTTGACGAAAAGACATTTGGACGAAAGGACGTTTGGACGAATCGTCATTTTGACGAAAAGACATTTGGACGAATCGACATTTTGACGAAAAGACATTTGGACGAAAGGACATTTGGACGAAAAGATATTTGGACGAATCGACATTTTGACGAAAAGACATTTGCACGAATCGACATTTTGACGAAAAGACATTCGGACGAATCGTCATTTTGACGAAAAGACATTTGGACGAAAGGACATTTGGACGAATCGACATTTTGACGAAAAGACATTTGGACGAATCGACATTTAGACGAAAAGACATTTGGACGAAAGGACATTTGGACGAATCGACATTTTGACGAATCGACATTTTTACGAAAGGACATTTTTACGAAAGGACATTTGGACGAATCGTCATTTTGACGAAAAGACATGTGGTCGAATCGACATTTTGACGAAAAGTGATTCGGACGAATCGACATTTTGACGAAAAGACATTTGGACGAAAGGACATTTGGACGAATCGACATTTGGACGAATCGACATTTTAACGAAAAGACATTTAGAGGAATCGACATTTTGACGAAAAGACATTTGGACGAATCGACATTTTGACGAAAAGACATTTGGACGAATCGACATTTTGACGAAAGGACATTTGCACGAATTGACATTCTGACGAAAGGACATTTGGACGATTCGACATTTTGACGAAAGGACATTTGGACGAATTGACATTTGGACGAATCGACATTTTAACGAAAAGACATTTGGAGGAATCGACATTTTGACGAAAAGACATTTGGACGAATCGACATTTTGACAAAAAGACATTTGGACGAAAGGACATTTGGACGAATCGACATTTTGACGAAAAGACATTTGGACGAATCGACATTTTGACGAAAAGACATTTGGACGAAAGGACATTTGGACGAAAAGATATTTGGACGAATCGACATTTTGACGAAAAGACATTTGCACGAATCGACATTTTGACGAAAAGACATTTGGACGAATCGTCATTTTGACGAAAGGACATTTGGACGAATCGACATTTTGACGAAAAGACATTTGGACGAATCGACATTTTGACGAAAAGACATTTGGACGAATCGACATTTTGACGAAAAGTCATTTGGACGAATCGACATTTTGACGAATCGACATTTTGACGAAAGGACATTTGGACGAATCGACATTTTGACGAAAATACATTAATACGAATCGACATTTTGACAAAAAGACATTTGAACGAATCGACATTTTGACGAAAAGACATTTGGACGAATCGACATTTTGACGAAAAGACATTTGGACGAATCGACATTTTGACGAAAGGACATTTGCACGAATTGACATTTTGACGAAAGGACATTTGGACTATTCGACATTTTGACGAAAGGACATTTGGACTATTCGACATTTTGACGAAAGGACATTTGGACGAATTGACATTTTGTCGAAAAGACATTTGGACGAAAGGACATTTTGACGAAAGGATATTCGAACGAATCGATATTTTGACAAAAAGACATTTAGACGAATCGACATTTTGACGAAAAGACATTTGGACGAATCGACATTTAGACGAAAAGACATTTGGACGAAAGGACATTTGGACGAATCGACATTTTGACGAATCGACATTTTTACGAAAGGACATTTTTACGAAAGGACATTTGGACGAATCGTCATTTTGACGAAAAGACATGTGGTCGAATCGACATTTTGACGAAAAGTGATTCGGACGAATCGACATTTTGACGAAAAGACATTTGGACGAAAGGACATTTGGACGAATCGACATTTTGACGAAAAGACATTTGGACGAAAGGACATTTAGACGAATCGACATTTTGACAAAAAGACATTTTGACGAATCGACATTTTTACGAAAGGACATTTGGACGAATCGACATTTTGACGAAAAGACGTTTGGACGAATCGACATTTGGACGAAAAGACATTTGGACGAAAGGACATTTGGACGAATCGTCATTTTGACGAAAAGACATGTGGACGAATCGACATTTTGACGAAAAGACATTTGGACGAATCGACATTTAGACGAAAAGACATTTGGACGAAAGGACATTTGGACGAATCGACATTTTGACGAATCGACATTTTTACGAAAGGACATTTTTACGAAAGGACATTTGGACGAATCGTCATTTTGACGAAAAGACATGTGGTCGAATCGACATTTTGACGAAAAGTGATTCGGACGAATCGACATTTTGACGAAAAGACATTTGGACGAAAGGACATTTGGACGAATCGACATTTGGACAAATCGACATTTTAACGAAAAGACATTTAGAGGAATCGACATTTTGACGAAAAGACATTTGGACGAATCGACATTTTGACGAAAAGACATTTGGACGAATCGACATTTTGACGAAAGGAAATTTGCACGAATTGACATTCTGACGAAAGGACATTTGGACGATTCGACATTTTGACGAAAGGACATTTGGACGAATTGACATTTTGTCGAAAAGACATTTGGACGAAAGGACATTTTGACGAAAGGATATTTGAACGAATCGATATTTTGACAAAAAGACATTTAGACGAATCGACATTTTGACGAAAAGACATTTGGACGAATTGACATTTGTACGAATCGACATTTTAACGAAAAGACATTTGGAGGAATCGACATTTTGACGAAAAGACATTTGGACGAAAGGACGTTTGGACGAATCGTCATTTTGACGAAAAGACATTTGGACGAATCGACATTTTGACGAAAAGACATTTGGACGAAAGGACATTTGGACGAAAAGATATTTGGACGAATCGACATTTTGACGAAAAGACATTTGCACGAATCGACATTTTGACGAAAAGACATTCGGACGAATCGTCATTTTGACGAAAAGACATTTGGACGAAAGGACATTTGGACGAATCGACATTTTGACGAAAAGACATTTGGACGAATCGACATTTAGACGAAAAGACATTTGGACGAAAGGACATTTGGACGAATCGACATTTTGACGAATCGACATTTTTACGAAAGGACATTTTTACGAAAGGACATTTGGACGAATCGTCATTTTGACGAAAAGACATGTGGTCGAATCGACATTTTGACGAAAAGTGATTCGGACGAATCGACATTTTGACGAAAAGACATTTGGACGAAAGGACATTTGGACGAATCGACATTTGGACGAATCGACATTTTAACGAAAAGACATTTAGAGGAATCGACATTTTGACGAAAAGACATTTGGACGAATCGACATTTTGACGAAAAGACATTTGGACGAATCGACATTTTGACGAAAGGACATTTGCACGAATTGACATTCTGACGAAAGGACATTTGGACGATTCGACATTTTGACGAAAGGACATTTGGACGAATTGACATTTGGACGAATCGACATTTTAACGAAAAGACATTTGGAGGAATCGACATTTTGACGAAAAGACATTTGGACGAATCGACATTTTGACAAAAAGACATTTGGACGAAAGGACATTTGGACGAATCGACATTTTGACGAAAAGACATTTGGACGAATCGACATTTTGACGAAAAGACATTTGGACGAAAGGACATTTGGACGAAAAGATATTTGGACGAATCGACATTTTGACGAAAAGACATTTGCACGAATCGACATTTTGACGAAAAGACATTTGGACGAATCGTCATTTTGACGAAAGGACATTTGGACGAATCGACATTTTGACGAAAAGACATTTGGACGAATCGACATTTTGACGAAAAGACATTTGGACGAATCGACATTTTGACGAAAAGTCATTTGGACGAATCGACATTTTGACGAAAAGACATTTTGACGAATCGACATTTTGACGAAAGGACATTTGGACGAATCGACATTTTGACGAAAATACATTAATACGAATCGACATTTTGACAAAAAGACATTTGAACGAATCGACATTTTGACGAAAAGACATTTGGACGAATCGACATTTTGACGAAAAGACATTTGGACGAATCGACATTTTGACGAAAGGACATTTGCACGAATTGACATTTTGACGAAAGGACATTTGGACTATTCGACATTTTGACGAAAGGACATTTGGACTATTCGACATTTTGACGAAAGGACATTTGGACGAATTGACATTTTGTCGAAAAGACATTTGGACGAAAGGACATTTTGACGAAAGGATATTTGAACGAATCGATATTTTGACAAAAAGACATTTAGACGAATCGACATTTTGACGAAAAGACATTTGGACGAATCGACATTTGGACGAATCGACATTTTGACGAAAAGACATTTGGAGGAATCGACATTTTGACGAAAAGACATTTGGACGAAAGGACATTGGACGAAAGGACATTTCGACGAAAGGATATTTGGACGAATCGACATTTTGACGAAAAGACATTTGGACGAAAGGACATTTGGACGAATCGACATTTTGACGAAAAGACATTTGGACGAATCGACATTTTGACGAAAAGACATTTGGACGAAAGGACATTTGGACGAAAAGATATTTGGACGAATCGACATTTTGACGAAAAGACATTTGCACGAATCGACATTTTGACGAAAAGACATTTGGACGAATCGACATTTTGACGAAAAGTCATTTGGACGAATCGACATTTTGACGAAAGGACATTTGCACGAATTGACATTTTGACGAAAGGACATTTGGACGATTCGACATTTTGACGAAAAGACATTTGGACGAATCGACATTTTGACGAAAAGACATTTGGAGGAATCGACATTTTGACGAAAAGACATTTGGACGAATCGACATTTTGACGAAAAGACATTTGGACGAATCGACATTTTGACGAAAAGACATTTGGACGAAAGGACATTTGGACGAATCGACATTTTGACGAAAAGACATGTGGACGAATCGACATTTTGACGAAAAGACATTTGGACGAATCGACATTTTGACGAAAAGACATTTGGACGAAAGGACATTTGGACGAATCGACATTTTGACGAAAAGATATTTGGACGAATCGACATTTTGACGAAAAGACATTTGCACGAATCGACATTTTGACGAAAAGACATTTGGACTTATCGACATTTTGACGAAAAGACATTTGGACGAAAGGACATTTGGACGAATCGACATTTTGACGAAACGACATTTGGACGAATCGACATTTTGACGAAAAGACATTTGGACGAAAGGACATTTGGACGAATCGAGATTTTGACGAAAAGACATTTGAACGAATCGACATTTTGACGAAAAGACATTTGGACGAATCGACATTTTGACGAAAAGATATTTGGACGAATCGACATTTTGTCGAAAAGACATTTGGACGAATCGACATTTTGACAAAAGACATTTTGACGAATCGACATTTTGACGAAAGGATATTTGGACGAATCGACATTTTGACGAAAAGACATTTGGAGGAATCGACATTTTGACGAAAGGTCATTTGGACGAATCGACATTTAGACAAAAGGATGCTTCTGGTAAACATTTCTAGATTTGAATAATCTACAAAAGAACGTCAAGAACAAAATAAAAAATATTTATCGATTTTGAAAATGACATCATAGCGTTCCTGTCCTCAAGGTGACGCGTACCGAGGTGTAATGGGTATTTTTTAAGGTAGATTCTCCTGGTGCTCATTTCTAGATTTCAATAATCTACCAAAAAACGTCAAGTACAAAAAGATAAATTTTTATCGATTTCGAAAACGACATCTTTGCCTTCCTGTCTCCCAGGTATCGCGTCCCGAGATCTAATGGGTATTTTCCAACGTAGATTTTTCGAGTGAACAATTCTAGATTTGAATAATCTACCAAAAAACTTCGAGGACAAAATGAGACATTTTTATCGACTTTGAAAACGACATCTTTGCGTTCCTGTCCCTAGGTGTCGCTTTCCGAGGTCTTATGGGTATTTTCCAACGTAGATTCTTTTCGTCAACTTTTCTAGATCATCACCGTAAAACTCTAATAAGAGCTTTACACGCTGCTTCTGTTCATGTTGATCTGCTGTACCTGCATTAGAAAACTTGTATTAGACAATGAATGGCGCGGCGGGATATGGCGAGAAGGATAGTAAAAAGTTTGTTGGAATAATGGATATATGAAATATACATAACATGCTTTTACCTTGACTTTTTTTGAAAATTTAATTTTTTTTAATTTTTAGAATGATCTGAGGATGATCTGCAGGAGAATAGATATTCAAACACCTCGATGAAATCTTTGAAAAGCAGAGTTTGGTAGCAAGAATGATAATTTTTTTGTTTTCGATATTGAAAAAAATTCTTTTATCGCTCGGGTTTTGACGAATCGACATTTTGACGAAAGGACATTTGGACGAATCGACATTTTGACGAAAAGATATTTGGACGAATCGACATTTTGACGAAAAGACATTTGCACGAATCGACATTTTGACGAAAAGACATTTGGACGAATCGACATTTTGACAAAAAGACATTTGGACGAAAGGACATTTGGACGAATCGACATTTTGACGAAAAGACATTTTAACGAAAAGACATTTGGACGAATCGACATTTTGACGAAAAGACATTTGGACGAATCGACATTTAGACGAAAAGACATTTGGACGAAAGGACATTTGGACGAATCGCCATTTTGACGAAAAGACATTTGGACGAATCGACATTTTGACGAAAGGACATTTGCACGAATTGACATTTTGACGAAAGGACATTTGGACTATTCGACATTTTGACGAAAGGACATTTGGACTATTCGACATTTTGACGAAAGGACATTTGGACGAATTGACATTTTGTC
Source organism: Ganaspis brasiliensis (assembly GCA_037103525.1). Taxonomy (NCBI): domain Eukaryota; kingdom Metazoa; phylum Arthropoda; class Insecta; order Hymenoptera; family Figitidae; genus Ganaspis; species Ganaspis brasiliensis. The sequence goes on along the minus strand of JAZKLR010000344.1, from coordinate 259,558 downwards.
GAAAAGACATTTGGACGAAAGGACATTTTGACGAAAGGATATTTGAACGAATCGATATTTTGACAAAAAGACATTTAGACGAATCGACATTTTGACGAAAAGACATTTGGACGAATCGACATTTGGACGAATCGACATTTTGACGAAAAGACATTTGGAGGAATCGACATTTTGACGAAAAGACATTTGGACGAAAGGACATTGGACGAAAGGACATTTCGACGAAAGGATATTTGGACGAATCGACATTTTGACGAAAAGACATTTGGACGAAAGGACATTTGGACGAATCGACATTTTGACGAAAAGACATTTGGACGAATCGACATTTTGACGAAAAGACATTTGGACGAAAGGACATTTGGACGAATCGTCATTTTGACGAAAAGACATGTGGACGAATCGACATTTTGATGAAAAGACATTCGGACGAATCGACATTTTGACGAAAAGACATTTGGACGAAAGGACATTTGGACGAATCGCCATTTTGACGAAAAGACATTTTGACGAATCGACATTTTGACGAAAGGACATTTGGACGAATCGACATTTTGACGAAAATACATTAATACGAATCGACATTTTGACAAAAAGACATTTGAACGAATCGACATTTTGACGAAAAGACATTTGGACGAATCGACATTTTGACGAAAAGACATTTGGACGAATCGACATTTTGACGAAAGGACATTTGCACGAATTGACATTTTGACGAAAGGACATTTGGACTATTCGACATTTTGACGAAAGGACATTTGGACTATTCGACATTTTGACGAAAGGACATTTGGACGAATTGACATTTTGTCGAAAAGACATTTGGACGAAAGGACATTTTGACGAAAGGATATTTGAACGAATCGATATTTTGACAAAAAGACATTTAGACGAATCGACATTTTGACGAAAAGACATTTGGACGAATCGACATTTGGACGAATCAACATTTTGACGAAAAGACATTTGGAGGAATCGACATTTTGACGAAAAGACATTTGGACGAAAGGACATTGGACGAAAGGACATTTCGACGAAAGGATATTTGGACGAATCGACATTTTGACGAAAAGACATTTGGACGAAAGGACATTTGGACGAATCGACATTTTGACGAAAAGACATTTGGACGAATCGACATTTTGACGAAAAGACATTTGGACGAAAGGACATTTGGACGAAAAGATATTTGGACGAATTGACATTTTGACGAAAAGACATTTGCACGAATCGACATTTTGACGAAAAGACATTTGGACGAATCGACATTTTGACGAAAAGACATTTGGACGAAAGGACATTTGGACGAATCGACATTTTGACAAAAAGACATTTTGACGAATCGACATTTTTACGAAAGGACATTTGGACGAATCGACATTTTGACGAAAAGACGTTTGGACGAATCGACATTTGGACGAAAAGACATTTGGACGAAAGGACATTTGGACGAATCGTCATTTTGACGAAAAGACATGTGGACGAATCGACATTTTGACAAAAAGACATTTGGACGAATCGACATTTAGACGAAAAGACATTTGGACGAAAGGACATTTGGACGAATCAACATTTTGACAAAAAGACATTTTGACGAATCGACATTTTTACGAAAGGACATTTCGACGAATCGTCATTTTGACGAAAAGACATGTGGACGAATCGACATTTTGACGAAAAGACATTCGGACGAATCGACATTTTGACGAAAAGACATTTGGACGAAAGGACATTTGGACGAATCGCCATTTTGACGAAAAGACATTTTGACGAATCGACATTTTGACGAAAGGACATTTGGACGAATCGACATTTTGACGAAAATACATTTGTACTAATCGACATTTTGACAAAAAGACATTTGGACGAATCGACATTTTGACGAAAAGACATTTGGACGAATCGACATTTTGACGAAAAGACATTTTGACGAATCGACATTTTGACAAAAAGACATTTTGACGAAAGGACATTTGGACGAATCGACATTTTGACGAAAAGACATTTGGACGAATCGACATTTTGACGAAAAGACATTTGGATGAATCGACATTTTGACGAAAAGACATTTGGACGAATCGACATTTTGACGAAAAGATATTTGGACGAATCGACATTTTGACGAAAAGACATTTGCACGAATCGACATTTTGACAAAAAGACATTTGGACGAATCGACATTTTGACAAAAAGACATTTGGACGAAAGGACATTTGGACGAATCGACATTTTGACGAAAAGACATTTTGACGAAAAGACATTTGGACGAATCGACATTTTGACGAAAAGACATTTGGACGAATCGACATTTAGACGAAAAGACATTTGGACGAAAGGACATTTGGACGAATCAACATTTTGACAAAAAGACATTTTGATGAATCGACATTTTTACGAAAGGACATTTGGACGAATTAACATTTTGACGAAAAGACGTTTGGACGAATCGACATTTTGACGAAAAGACATTTGGAAGAAAGGACATTTGGACGAATCGACATTTTGACGAAAAGACATGTGGACGAATCGACATTTTAAAGAAAAGACATTTGGACGAATCGACATTTAGACGAAAAGACATTTGGACGAAAGGACATTTGGACGAATCGTCATTTTGACGAAAAGACATGTGGACGAATCGACATTTTGACGAAAAGACATTTGGACGAAAGGACATTTGGACGAATCGTCATTTTGACGAAAAGACATGTGGACGAATCGACATTTTAAAGAAAAGACATTTGGACGAATCGACATTTGGACGAAAAGACATTTGGACGAAAGGACATTTGGACGAATCAACATTTTGACAAAAAGACATTTTGACGAATCGACATTTTTACGAAAGGACATTTGGATGAATCGTCATTTTGACGAAAAGACATGTGGACGAATCGACATTTTGATGAAAAGACATTCGGACGAATCGACATTTTGACGAAAAGACATTTGGACGAAAGGACATTTGGACGAATCGCCATTTTGACGAAAAGACATTTTGACGAATCGACATTTTGACGAAAGGACATTTGGACGAATCGACATTTTGACGAAAATACATTAATACGAATCGACATTTTGACAAAAAGACATTTGAACGAATCGACATTTTGACGAAAAGACATTTGGACGAATCGACATTTTGACGAAAAGACATTTGGACGAATCGACATTTTGACGAAAGGACATTTGCACGAATTGACATTTTGACGAAAGGACATTTGGACTATTCGACATTTTGACGAAAGGACATTTGGACGAATTGACATTTTGTCGAAAAGACATTTGGACGAAAGGACATTTTGACGAAAGGATATTTGAACGAATCGATATTTTGACAAAAAGACATTTAGACGAATCGACATTTTGACGAAAAGACATTTGGACAAATCGACATTTGGACGAATCGACATTTTGACGAAAAGACATTTGGAGGAATCGACATTTTGACGAAAAGACATTTGGACGAAAGGACATTGGACGAAAGGACATTTCGACGAAAGGATATTTGGACGAATCGACATTTTGACGAAAAGACATTTGGACGAAAGGACATTTGGACGAATCGACATTTTGACGAAAAGACATTTGGACGAATCGACATTTTGACGAAAAGACATTTGGACGAAAGGACATTTGGACGAAAAGATATTTGGACGAATCGACATTTTGACGAAAAGACATTTGCACGAATCGACATTTTGACGAAAAGACATTTGGACGAATCGACATTTTGACGAAAAGACATTTGGACGAAAGGACATTTGGACGAATCGACATTTTGACAAAAAGACATTTTGACGAATCGCAATTTTTACGAAAGGACATTTGGACGAATCGACATTTTGACGAAAAGACGTTTGGACGAACCGACATTTGGACGAAAAGACATTTGGACGAAAGGACATTTTGACGAATCGTCATTTTGACGAAAAGACATGTGGACGAATCGACATTTTGACAAAAAGACATTTGGACGAATCGACATTTAGACGAAAAGACATTTGGACGAAAGAACATTTGGACGAATCAACATTTTGACAAAAAGACATTTTGACGAATCGACATTTTTACGAAAGGACATTTCGACGAATCGTCATTTTGACGAAAAGACATGTGGACGAATCGACATTTTGACGAAAAGACATTCGGACGAATCGACATTTTGACGAAAAGACATTTGGACGAAAGGACATTTGGACGAATCGCCATTTTGACGAAAAGACATTTTGACGAATCGACATTTTGACGAAAGGACATTTGGACGAATCGACATTTTGACGAAAATACATTTGTACGAATCGACATTTTGACAAAAAGACATTTGGACGAATCGACATTCTGACGAAAAGACATTTGGACGAATCGACATTTTGACGAAAAGACATTTTGACGAATCGACATTTTGACAAAAAGACATTTTGACGAAAGGACATTTGGACGAATCGACATTTTGACGAAAAGACATTTGGACGAATCGACATTTTGACGAAAAGACATTTGGATGAATCGACATTTTGACGAAAGGACATTTGGACGAATCGACATTTTGACGAAAGGATATTTGGACGAAACGACATTTTGACGAAAAGACATTTGCACGAATCGACATTTTTTACAAAAAGGCATTTGGACGAATCGACATTTTGACAAAAAGACATTTGGACGAAAGGACATTTGGACGAATCGACATTTTGACGAAAAGACATTTTGACGAAAAGACATTTGGACGAATCGACATTTTGACGAAAAGACATTTGGACGAATCGACATTTAGACGAAAAGACATTTGGACGAAAAGACAATTGCACGAATCGACATTTTGACAAAAAGACATTTTGACGAAAGGACATTTGGACGAATCGACATTTTGACGAAAAGACATTTGGACGAATCGACATTTTGACGAAAAGACATTTGGATGAATCGACATTTTGACGAAAGGACATTTGGACGAATCGACATTTTGACGAAAGGATATTTGGACGAAACGACATTTTGACGAAAAGGCATTTGGACGAATCGACATTTTGACAAAAAGACATTTGGACGAAAGGACATTTGGACGAATCGACATTTTGACGAAAAGACATTTTGACGAAAAGACATTTGGACGAATCGACATTTTGACGAAAAGACATTTAAACGAATCGACATTTAGACGAAAAGACATTTGGACGAAAGGACATTTGGACGAATCAACATTTTGACAAAAAGACATTTTGATGAATCGACATTTTTACGAAAGGACATTTGGACGAATTGACATTTTGACGAAAAGACGTTTGGACGAATCGACATTTTGACGAAAAGACATTTGGACGAAAGGACATTTGGACGAATCGTCATTTTGACGAAAAGACATGTGGACGAATCGACATTTTAAAGAAAAGACATTTGGACGAATCGACATTTAGACGAAAAGACATTTGGACGAAAGGACATTTGGACGAATCAACATTTTGACAAAAAGACATTTTGACGAATCGACATTTTTACGAAAGGACATTTGGACGAATCGTCATTTTGACGAAAAGACATGTGGACGAATCGACATTTTGACTAAAAGACATTCGGACAAATCGACATTTTGACGAAAAGACATTTTGACGAAAAGACATTTTGACGAATCGACATTTTAACGAAAGGACAATTGGACGAATTGACATTTTGACGAAAGGACATTTGGACGAATCGACATTTTGACGAAAAGATATTTGGACGAATCGACATTTTGGAGAAAAGACATTTGCACGAATCGACATTTTGACAAAAAGACATTTGGACGAATCGACATTTTGACAAAAAGACATTTGGACGAAAGGACATTTGGACGAATTGACATTTTGACGAAAAGACATTTTGACGAAAAGACATTTGGACGAATCGACATTTTGACGAAAAGACATTTGGACGAATCGACATTTTGACGAAAGGACATTTGCACGAATTGACATTTTGACGAAAGGACATTTGGACGAATCGACATTTTGACGAAAAGATATTTGGACGAATCGACATTTTGACGAAAAGACATTTGCACGAATCGACATTTTGACAAAAAGACATTTGGACGAATCGACATTTTGACAAAAAGACATTTGGACGAAAGGACATTTGGACGAATTGACATTTTGACGAAAAGACATTTTGACGAAAAGACATTTGGACGAATCGATATTTTGACGAAAAGACATTTGGACGAATCGACATTTAGACGAAAAGACATTTGGACGAAAGGACATTTGGACGAATCAACATTTTGACAAAAAGACATTTTGATGAATCGACATTTTTACGAAAGGACATTTGGACGAATTGACATTTTGACGAAAAGACGTTTGGACGAATCGACATTTTGACGAAAAGACATTTGGACGAAAGGACATTTGGACGAATCGTCATTTTGACGAAAAGACATGTGGACGAATCGACATTTTAAAGAAAAGACATTTGGACGAATCGACATTTAGACGAAAAGACATTTGGACGAAAGGACATTTGGACGAATCAACATTTTGACAAAAAGACATTTTGACGAATCGACATTTTTACGAAAGGACATTTGGACGAATCGTCATTTTGACGAAAAGACATGTGGACGAATCGACATTTTGACTAAAAGACATTCGGACAAATCAACATTTTGACGAAAAGACATTTTGACGAAAAGACCTTTTGACGAATCGACATTTTGACGAAAGGACATTTGGACGAATCGACATTTTGACGTAACTACATTTGTACGAATCGACATTTTGACGAAAAGACATTTGGACGAATCGACATTGTGACGAAAAGACATTTGGACGAATCGACATTTTGACGAAAAGACATTTGGACGAATCGACATTTTGACGAAAAGACATTTGCACGAATCGACATTTTGACGAAAAGACATTTGGACTTATCGACATTTTGACGAAAAGACATTTGGACGAAAGGACATTTGGACGAATCGACATTTTGACGAAAAGACATTTGGACGAATCGACATTTTGACGAAAAGACATTTGGACGAAAGGACATTTGGACGAATCGACATTTTGACGAAAAGACATTTGGACGAATCGACATTTTGACGAAAAGACATTTGGACGAATCGACATTTTGACGAAAAGACATTTGGACGAATTGACATTTTGACGAAAGGACATTTGCACGAATTGACATTTTGACGAAAGGACATTTGCACGATTCGACATTTTGACGAAAGTACATTTGGACGAATCGACATTTTGACGAAAATACATTTGGACGAATCCACATTTTGACGAAAAGACATTTGGACGAATCGACATTTAGACGAAAAGGCATTTGGACAAAAGGACATTTGGACGAATCAACATTTTGACAAAAAGACATTTTGACGAATCGACATTTTTACGAAAGGACATTTGGACTAATCGACATTTTGACGAAAAGACGTTTGGAGGAATCGACATTTGGACGAAAAGACATTTGGACGAAAGGACATTTGGACAAATCGTCATTTTGACGAAAAGACATGTGGACGAATCGACATTTTGACAAAAAGACATGTGGACGAATCGACATTTTGACAAAAAGACATTTGGACGAAAAGACATTTGGACGAATCGCCATTTTGACGAAAAGACATTTTGACGAATCGATATTTTGACGAAAGGACATTTGGACGAATCGACATTTTGACGAAAAGACATTTGGACTTATCGACATTTTGACGAAAAGACATTTGGACGAAAGGACATTTGGACGAATCGACATTTTGACGAAAAGACATGAGGAAGAATCGACATTTTGACGAAAAGACATTTGGACGAATCGACATTTTGACGAAAAGACATTTGGACGAATCGACATTTTGACGAAAAGACATTTGGACGAATCGACATTTTGACGAAAAGACATTTGGAGGAATCGACATTTTGACGAAAAGACATTTGGACGAATCGACATTTTGACGAAAAGACATTTGGACGAATCGACATTTTGACGAAAAGACATTTGGACGAAAGGACATTTGGACGAATCGATATTTTGACGAAAAGATATTTGGACGAATCGACATTTTGACGAAAAGACATTTGCACGAATCGACATTTTGACGAAAAGACATTTGGACTTATCGACATTTTGACGAAAAGACATTTGGACGAAAGGACATTTGGACGAATCGACATTTTGACGAAAAGACATTTGGACGAATCGACATTTTGACGAAAAGACATTTGGACGAAAGGACATTTGGACGAATCGACATTTTGACGAAAAGACATTTGGACGAATCGACATTTTGACGAAAAGACATTTGGACGAATCGACATTTTGACGAAAAGACATTTGGACGAATTGACATTTTGACGAAAGGACATTTGCACGAATTGACATTTTGACGAAAGGACATTTGCACGAATTGACATTTTGACGAAAGGACATTTGGACGATTCGACATTTTGACGAAAGTACATTTGGACGAATCGACATTTTGACGAAAATACATTTGGACGAATCCACATTTTGACGAAAAGACATTTGGACGAATCGACATTTAGACGAAAAGACATTTGGACGAAAGGACATTTGGACGAATCAACATTTTGACAAAAAGACATTTTGACGAATCGACATTTTTACGAAAGGACATTTGGACGAATCGACATTTTGACGAAAAGACGTTTGGAGGAATCGACATTTGGACGAACAGACATTTGGACGAAAGGAGATTTGGACAAATCGTCATTTTGACGAAAAGACATGTGGACGAATCGACATTTTGACAAAAAGACATGTGGACGAATCGACATTTTGACAAAAAGACATTTGGACGAAAAGACATTTGGACGAATCGCCATTTTGACAAAAAGACATTTTGACGAATCGATATTTTGACGAAAGGACATTTGGACGAATCGACATTTTGACGAAAAGACATTTGGACTTATCGACATTTTGACGAAAAGACATTTGGACGAAAGGACATTTGGACGAATCGACATTTTGACGAAAAGACATTTGGACGAATCGACATTTTGACGAAAAGACATTTGGACGAGAGGACATTTGGACGAATCGACATTTTGACGAAAAGACATTTGGACGAATCGACATTTTGACGAAAAGACATTTGGACGAATCGACATTTTGACGAAAAGACATTTGGACGAATCGACATTTTGACGAAAGGACATTTGCACGAATTGACATTTTGACCAAAGGACATTTGGACTATTCGACATTTTGACGAAAGGACATTTGGACGAATTGACATTTTGTCGAAAAGACATTTGGACGAAAGGACATTTTGACGAAAGGATAATTGAACGAATCGATATTTTGACAAAAAGACATTTAGACGAATCGACATTTTGACGAAAAGACATTTGGACGAATCGACATTTGGACGAATCGACATTTTGACGAAAAGACATTTGGAGGAATCGACATTTTGACGAAAAGACATTTGTACGAAAGGACATTTGGACGAATCGTCATTTTGACGAAAAGACATTTGGACGAATCGACATTTTGACGAAAAGACATTTGGACGAATCGACATTTTGACAAAAAGACATTTGGACGAAAGGACATTCGGACGAATCGACATTTTGACGAAAAGACATTTGGACGAATCGACATTTTGACGAAAAGACATTTGGATGAATCGACATTTTGACGAAAGGACATTTGCACGAATTGACATTTTGACGAAAGGACATTGGACGAAAGGACATTTTGACGAAAGGATATTTGGACGAATCGACATTTTGACGAAAAGACATTTGGACGAAAGGAAATTTGGAGGAATCGACATTTTGACGAAAAGACATTTGGACGAATCGACATTTTGACGAAAAGACATTTGCACGAATCGACATTTTGACGAAAAGACATTTGGACGAATTGACATTTTGACGAAAAGACATTTGGACGAAAGGACATTTGGACGAATCGACATTTTGACAAAAAGACATTTTGACGAATCGACATTTTCACGAAAGGACATTTGGACGAATCGACATTTTGACGAAAAGACATTTGGACGAAAGGACATTTGGACGAATCAACATTTTGACAAAAAGACATTTTGACGAATCGATATTTTTACGAAAGGACATTTGGACGAATCGACATTTTGACGAAAAGACGTTTGGACGAATCGACATTTGGACGAAAAGACATTTGGACGAAAGGACATTTGGACGAATCGTCCTTTTGACGAAAAGACATGTGGACGAATCGACATTTTGACGAAAAGACATTTGGACGAAAGGACATTTGGACGAATCGCCATTTTGACGAAAAGACATTTTGACGAATCGACATTTTGACGAAAGGACATTTGGACGAATCGACATTTTGACGAAAATACATTTGTACGAATCGACATTTTGACAAAAAGACATTTGGACGAATCGACATTTTGACGAAAAGACATTTGGACGAATCGACATTTTGACGAAAAGACATTTTGACGAATCGACATTTTGACAAAAAGACATTTTGACGAAAGGACATTTGGACGAATCGACATTTTGACGAAAAGACATTTGGACTAATCGACATTTTAACGAAAAGACATTTGGATGAATCGACATTTTAACGAAAGGACATTTGCACGAATTGACATTTTGACGAAAGGACATTTAGACGATTCGACTTTTTGACGAAAGGACATTTGGACGAATTGACATTTTGTCGAAAAGACATTGGACGAAAGGACATTTTGACGAAAGGATATTTGGACGAATCGACATTTTCACGAAAAGACATTTGGACGAAAGGACATTTGGACGAATCGACATTTTGACGAAAAGACATTTGGACGAAAGGACATTTGGACGAAAAGATATTTGGACGAATCGACATTTTGACGAAAAGACATTTGGACGAAAGGACATTTGGACGAAAAGATATTTGGACGAATCGACATTTTGACGAAAAGACATTTGCACGAATCGCCATTTTGACGAAAAGACATTTGGACGAATCGACATTTTGACGAAAAGACATTTGGAAGAATCGACATTTTGACAAAAAGACATTTTGACGAATCGACATTTTGACAAAAAGACATTTGGACGAATCGACATTTAGACGAAAAGACATTTGGACGAAAGGACATTTGGACGAATCAACATTTTGACAAAAAGACATTTTGACGAATCGACATTTTTACGAAAGGACATTTGGACGAATCGTCATTTTGACGAAAAGACATGTGGACGAATCGACATTTTGACGAAAAGACATTCGGACGAATCGACATTTTGACGAAAAGACATTTGGACGAAAGGACATTTGGACGAATCGCCATTTTGACGAAAAGACATTTTGACGAATCGACATTTTGACGAAAGGACATTTGGACGAATCGACATTTTGACGAAAATACATTTGTACGAATCGACATTTTGACGAAAAGACATTTGGACGAATCGACATTTTGACGAAAAGACATTTGGACGAATCGACATTTTGACGAAAAGACATTTGGACGAATCGACAATTTGACGAAAGGACATTTGCACGAATTGACATTTTGACGAAAGGACATTTGGACGAATCGACATTTTGACGAAAAGACATTTGGACGAATCGACATTTTGACAAAAAGACATTTGGACGAAAGGACATTTGGACGAATCGACATTTTGACGAAAAGACATTTGGACGAATCGACATTTTGACGAAAGGACATTTGGATGAATCGACATTTTGACGAAAGGACATTTGCACGAATTGACATTTTGACGAAAGGACATTTGGACGATTCGACTTTTTGACAAAAGGACATTTGGACGAATTGACATTTTGTCGAAAAGACATTGGACGAAAGGACATTTTGACGAAAGGATATTTGGACGAATCGACATTTTGACGAAAAGACATTTGGACGAAAGGACATTTGGACGAATCGTCATTTTGACGAAAAGACATGTGGACGAATCGTCATTTTGACGAAAAGACATGTGGACGAATCGACATTTTGACAAAAAGACATTTGGACGAAAGGACATTTGGACGAATCAACATTTTGACAAAAAGACATTTTGACGAATCGACATTTTTACGAAAGGACATTTGGACGAATCGTCATTTTGACGAAAAGACATGTGGACGAATCGACATTTTGACGAAAAGACATTCGGACGAATCGACATTTTGACGAAAAGACATTTGGACGAAAGGACATTTGGACGAATCGCCATTTTGACGAAAAGACATTTTGACGAATCGACATTTTGACGAAAGGACATTTGGACGAATCGACATTTTGACGAAAATACATTTGTACGAATCGACATTTTGACGAAAAGACATTTGGACGAATCGACATTTTGACGAAAAGACATTTGGACGAATCGACATTTTGACGAAAAGACATTTGGACGAATCGACAATTTGACGAAAGGACATTTGCACGAATTGACATTTTGACGAAAGGACATTTGGACGAATCGACATTTTGACGAAAAGACATTTGGACGAATCGACATTTTGACAAAAAGACATTTGGACGAAAGGACATTTGGACGAATCGACATTTTGACGAAAAGACATTTGGACGAATCGACATTTTGACGAAAGGACATTTGGATGAATCGACATTTTGACGAAAGGACATTTGCACGAATTGACATTTTGACGAAAGGACATTTGGACGATTCGACTTTTTGACAAAAGGACATTTGGACGAATTGACATTTTGTCGAAAAGACATTGGACGAAAGGACATTTTGACGAAAGGATATTTGGACGAATCGACATTTTGACGAAAAGACATTTGGACAAAAGGACATTTGGACGAATCGACATTTTGACGAAAAGACATTTGGACGAATCGACATTTTGACAAAAAGACATTTGGACGAAAGGACATTTGGACGAATCGACATTTTGACGAAAAGACATTTGGACGAATCGACATTTTGACGAAAAGACATTTGGACGAATCGACATTTGGACGAATCAACATTTTGACAAAAAGACATTTTGACGAATCGACATTTTTACGAAAGGACATTTGGACGAATAGTCATTTTGACGAAAAGACATGTGGACGAATCGACATTTTGACAAAAAGACATTTGGACGAAAGGACATTTGGACGAATCGACATTTTGACGAAAAGACATTTGGACGAATCGACATTTTGACGAAAGGACATTTGGATGAATCGACATTTTGACGAAAGGACATTTGCACGAATTGACATTTTGACGAAAGGACATTTGGACGATTCGACTTTTTGACAAAAGGACATTTGGACGAATTGACATTTTGTCGAAAAGACATTGGACGAAAGGACATTTTGACGAAAGGATATTTGGACGAATCGACATTTTGACGAAAAGACATTTGGACAAAAGGACATTTGGACGAATCGACATTTTGACGAAAAGACATTTGGACGAATCGACATTTTGACAAAAAGACATTTGGACGAAAGGACATTTGGACGAATCGACATTTTGACGAAAAGACATTTGGACGAATCGACATTTGGACGAATCAACATTTTGACAAAAAGACATTTTGACGAATCGACATTTTTACGAAAGGACATTTGGACGAATAGTCATTTTGACAAAAAGACATTTGTACGAATCGACATTTTGACGAAAAGACATTTGGACGAATCGACATTTTGACGAAAAGACATTTGGACGAATCGACATTTTGACGAAAGGACATTTGCACGAATTGACATTTTGACGAAAGGACATTTGGACTATTCGACATTTTGACGAAAGGACATTTGGACGAATTGACATTTTGTCGAAAAGACATTTGGACGAAAGGACATTTTGACGAAAGGATATTTAAACAAATCGATATTTTGACAAAAAGACATTTAGACGAATCGACATTTTGACGAAAAGACATTTGGACGAATCGACATTTGGACGAATCGACATTTTGACGAAAAGACATTTGGAGGAATCGACATTTTGACGAAAAGACATTTGTACGAAAGGACATTTGGACGAATCGTCATTTTGACGAAAAGACATTTGGACGAATCGACATTTTGACGAAAAGACATTTGGACGAATCGACATTTTGACAAAAAGACATTTGGACGAAAGGACATTTGGACGAATCGACATTTTGACGAAAAGACATTTGGACGAATCGACATTTTGACGAAAAGACATTTGGATGAATCGACATTTTGACGAAAGGACATTTGCACGAATTGACATTTTGACGAAAGGACATTGGACGAAAGGACATTTTGACGAAAGGATATTTGGACGAATCGACATTTTGACGAAAAGGCATTTGGACGAAAGGACATTTGGACGAATCGACATTTTGACGAAAAGACATTTGGACGAATCGACATTTTGACGAAAAGACATTTGCACGAATCGACATTTTGACGAAAAGACATTTGGACGAATCGACATTTTGACGAAAAGACATTTGGACGAAAGGACATTTGGACGAATCGACATTTTGACAAAAAGACATTTTGACGAATCGACATTTTTACGAAAGGACATTTGGACGAATCGACATTTTGACGAAAAGACGTTTGGACGAATCGACATTTGGACGAATAGACATTTGGACGAAAGGACATTTGGACGAATCGTCATTTTGACGAAAAGACATGTGGACGAATCAACACTTTGACAAAAAGACATTTGGACGAATCGACATTTAGACGAAAAGACATTTGGACGAAAGGACATTTGGACGAATCAACATTTTGACAAAAAGACATTTTGACGAATCGACATTTTTACGAAAGGACATTTGGACGAATCGACATTTTGACGAAAAGACGTTTGGACGAATCGACATTTGGACAAAAAGACATTTGGACGAAAGGACATTTGGACGAATCGTCATTTTGACGAAAAGACATGTGGACGATTCGACATTTTGACGAAAAGACATTTGGACGAATCAAAATTTAGACGAAAAGACATTTGGACGAAAGGACATTTGGACGAATCAACATTTTGACAAAAAGACATTTTGACGAATCGACATTTTTACGAAAGGACATTTCGACGAATCGTCATTTTGACGAAAAGACATGTGGACGAATCGACATTTTGACGAAAAGACATTCGGACGAATCGACATTTTGACGAAAAGACATTTGGACGAAAGGACATTTGGACGAATCGACATTTTGACAAAAAGACATTTGGACGAATCGACATTTTGACGAAAAGACATTTGGACGAATCGACATTTTGACGAAAAGACATTTTGACGAATCGACATTTTGACAAAAAGACATTTTGACGAATCGACATTTTTACGAAAGGACATTTGGACGAATCGTAATTTTGACGAAAAGACATGTGGACGAATCGACATTTTGACGAAAAGACATTCGGACGAATCGACATTTTGACGAAAAGACATTTGGACGAAAGGACATTTGGACGAATCGCCATTTTGACGAAAAGACATTTTGACGAATCGACATTTTGACGAAAGGACATTTGGACGAATCGACATTTTGACAAAAAGACATTTTGACGAATCGACATTTTTACGAAAGGACATTTGGACGAATCGACATTTTGACGAAAAGACGTTTGGACGAATCGACATTTGGACGAAAAGACATTTGGACGAAAGGACATTTGGACGAATCGTCATTTTGACGAAAAGACATGTGGACGAATCGACATTTTGACGAAAAGACATTTGGACGAATCAAAATTTAGACGAAAAGACATTTGGACGAAAGGACATTTGGACGAATCAACATTTTGACAAAAAGACATTTTGACGAATCGACATTTTTACGAAAGGACATTTCGACGAATCGTCATTTTGACGAAAAGACATGTGGACGAATCGACATTTTGACGAAAAGACATTCGGACGAATCGACATTTTGACGAAAAGACATTTGGACGAAAGGACATTTGGACGAATCGACATTTTGACAAAAAGACATTTGGACGAATCGACATTTTGACAAAAAGACATTTTGACGAATCGACATTTTTACGAAAGGACATTTGGACGAATCGTCATTTTGACGAAAAGACATGTGGACGAATCGACATTTTGACGAAAAGACATTCGGACGAATCGACATTTTGACGAAAAGACATTTGGACGAAAGGACATTTGGACGAATCGCCATTTTGACGAAAAGACATTTTGACGAATCGACATTTTGACAAAAGGACATTTGGACGAATCGTCATTTTGACGAAAAGACATTCGGACGAATCGACATTTTGACGAAAAGACATTTGGACGAAAGGACATTTGGACGAATCGCCATTTTGACGAAAAGACATTTTGACGAATCGACATTTGGCAAAAGGACATTTGGACGAATCGACATTTTGACTAAAAGACATTTTGACGAATCGACATTTTTACGAAAGGACATTTGGACGAATCGACATTTTGACGAAAAGACGTTTGGACGAATCGACATTTGGACGAAAAGACATTTGGACGAAAGGACATTTGGACGAATCGTCATTTTGACTAAAAGACATTTGGACGAATCGACATTTGGACGAAAAGATATTTGGACGAATCGACATTTTGACGAAAAGACATTTGCACGAATCGACATTTTGACGAAAAGACATTTGGACAAATCGACATTTTGACGAAAAGACATTTGGACGAAAGGACATTTGGACGAATCGACATTTTGACAAAAAGACATTTTGACGAATCGACATTTTTACGAAAGGACATTTGGACGAATCGACATTTTGACGAAAAGACATTTGGACGAATCGACATTTTGACAAAAAGACATTTGGACGAAAGGACATTTGGACGAATCGACATTTTGACGAAAAGACATTTGGACGAATCGACATTTTGACGAAAGGACATTTGGATGAATCGACATTTTGACGAAAGGACATTTGCACGAATTGACATTTTGACGAAAGGACATTTGGACGATTCGACATTTTGACGAAAGGACATTTGGACGATTCGACTTTTTGACGAAAGGACATTTGGACGAATTGACATTTTGTCGAAAAGACATTGGACGAAAGGACATTTTGACGAAAGGATATTTGGACGAATCGACATTTTGACGAAAAGACATTTGGACGAAAGGACATTTGGACGATTCGACTTTTTGACGAAAGGACATTTGGACGAATTGACATTTTGTCGAAAAGACATTGGACGAAAGGACATTTTGACGAAAGGATATTTGGACGAATCGACATTTTGACGAAAAGACATTTGGACGAAAGGACATTTGGACGAATCGACATTTTGACGAAAAGACATTTGGACGAATCGACATTTTGACGAAAGGACATTTGGATGAATCGACATTTTGACGAAAGGACATTTGCACGAATTGACATTTTGACGAAAGGACATTTGGACGATTCGACTTTTTGACGAAAGGACATTTGGACGAATCGACATTTTGACGAAAATACATTTGTACGAATCGACATTTTGACGAAAAGACATTTGGACGAATCGACATTTTGACGAAAAGACATTTGGACGAATCGACATTTTGACGAAAAGACATTTGGACGAATCGACATTTTGACGAAAGGACATTTGCACGAATTGACATTTTGACGAAAGGACATTTGGACGAATCGACATTTTGACGAAAAGACATTTGGACGAATCGACATTTTGACAAAAAGACATTTGGACGAAAGGACATTTGGACGAATCGACATTTTGACGAAAAGACATTTGGACGAATCGACATTTTGACGAAAGGACATTTGGATGAATCGACATTTTGACGAAAGGACATTTGCACGAATTGACATTTTGACGAAAGGACATTTGGACGATTCGACTTTTTGACGAAAGGACATTTGGACGAATTGACATTTTGTCGAAAAGACATTGGACGAAAGGACATTTTGACGAAAGGATATTTGGACGAATCGACATTTTGACGAAAAGACATTTGGACGAAAGGACATTTGGACGAATCGACATTTTGACGAAAAGACATTTGGACGAATCGACATTTTGACAAAAAAACATTTGGACGAAAGGACATTTGGACGAATCGACATTTTGACGAAAAGACATTTGGACGAATCGACATTTTGACGAAAGGACATTTGGATGAA
The DNA here is from genome assembly GCA_037103525.1 of Ganaspis brasiliensis. NCBI lineage: Eukaryota > Metazoa > Arthropoda > Insecta > Hymenoptera > Figitidae > Ganaspis > Ganaspis brasiliensis. The sequence continues at coordinate 241,487 of JAZKLR010000344.1, read as the reverse complement.
TCGACATTTTGACGAAAGGACATTTGCACGAATTGACATTTTGACGAAAGGACATTTGGACGATTCGACTTTTTGACGAAAGGACATTTGGACGAATTGACATTTTGTCGAAAAGACATTGGACGAAAGGACATTTTGACGAAAGGATATTTGGACGAATCGACATTTTGACGAAAAGACATTTGGACGAAAGGACATTTGGACGAATCGACATTTTGACGAAAACACATTTGGACGAATCGACATTTTGACGAAAAGACATTTGCACGAATCGACATTTTGACGAAAAGACATTTGGACGAATCGACATTTTGACGAAAAGACATTTGGACGAAAGGACATTTGGACGAATCGACATTTTGACAAAAAGACATTTTGACAAATCGACATTTTTACGAAAGGACATTTGGACGAATCGACATTTTGACGAAAAGACGTTTGGACGAATCGACATTTGGACGAAAAGACATTTGGACGAAAGGACATTTGGACGAATCGTCATTTTGACGAAAAGACATGTGGACGAATCGACATTTTGACAAAAAGACATTTGGACGAATCGACATTTAGACGAAAAGACATTTGGACGAAAGGACATTTGGACGAATCAACATTTTGACAAAAAGACATTTTGACGAATCGACATTTTTACGAAAGGACATTTGGACGAATCGTCATTTTGACGAAAAGACATGTGGACGAATCGACATTTTGACGAAAAGACATTCGGACGAATCGACATTTTGACGAAAAGACATTTGGACGAAAGGACATTTGGACGAATCGCCATTTTGACGAAAAGACATTTTGACGAATCGACATTTTGACGAAAGGACATTTGGACGAATCGACATTTTGACGAAAATACATTTGTACGAATCGACATTTTGACGAAAAGACATTTGGACGAATCGACATTTTGACGAAAAGACATTTGGACGAATCGACATTTTGACGAAAAGACATTTGGACGAATCGACATTTTGACGAAAAGACATTTGGACGAATCGACATTTTGACGAAAGGACATTTGGATGAATCGACATTTTGACGAAAGGACATTTGCACGAATTGACATTTGGACGAAAGGACATTTGGACGAATCGACATTTTGACGAAAAGACATTTGGACGAATCGACATTTTGACAAAAAAACATTTGGACGAAAGGACATTTGGACGAATCGACATTTTGACGAAAAGACATTTGGACGAATCGACATTTTGACGAAAGGACATTTGGATGAATCGACATTTTGACGAAAGGACATTTGCACGAATTGACATTTTGACGAAAGGACATTTGGACGATTCGACTTTTTGACGAAAGGACATTTGGACGAATTGACATTTTGTTGAAAAGACATTGGACGAAAGGACATTTTGACGAAAGGATATTTGGACGAATCGACATTTTGACGAAAAGACATTTGGACGAAAGGACATTTGGACGAATCGACATTTTGACGAAAACACATTTGGACGAATCGACATTTGGACGAATCGACATTTTGACGAAAAGACATTTGGAGGAATCGACATTTTGAAGAAAAGACATTTGGACGAAAGGACATTTGGACGAATCGTCATTTTGACGAAAAGACATTTGGACGAATCGACATTTTGACGAAAAGACATTTGGACGAATCGACATTTTGACAAAAAGACATTTGGACGATAGGACATTTGGACGAATCGACATTTTGACGAAAAGACATTTGGACGAATCGACATTTTGACGAAAGGACATTTGGATGAATCGACATTTTGACGAAAGGACATTTGCACGAATTGACATTTTGACGAAAGGACATTTGGACGATTCGACTTTTTGACGAAAGGACATTTGGACGAATTGACATTTTGTCGAAAAGACATTGGACGAAAGGACATTTTGACGAAAGGATATTTGGACGAATCGACATTTTGACGAAAAGACATTTGGACGAAAGGACATTTGGACGAATCGACATTTTGACGAAAAGACATTTGGACGAATCGACATTTTGACAAAAAGACATTTGGACGAAAGGACATTTGGACGAAAAGATATTTGGACGAATCGACATTTTGACGAAAAGACATTTGGACGAATCGACATTTTGACGAAAAGACATTTTGACGAATCGACATTTTGACAAAAAGACATTTGGACGAAAGGACATTTGGACGAATCGACATTTTGACGAAAAGACATTTGGACGAATCGACATTGTGACGAAAAGACATTTGGATGAATCAACATTTTGACGAAAGGACATTTGCACGATTTGACATTTTGACGAAAGGACATTTGGACGATTCGACTTTTTGACGAAAGGACATTTGGACGAATTGACATTTTGTCGAAAAGACATTAGACGAAAGGACATTTTGACGAAAGGATATTTGGACGAATCGACATTTTCACGAAAAGACATTTGGACGAAAGGACATTTGGACGAATCGACATTTTGACGAAAAGACATTTAGACGAATCGACATTTTGACGAAAAGACATTTGGACGAAAGGACATTTGGACGAAAAGATATTTGGACGAATCGACATTTTGACGAAAAGACATTTGCACAAATCGACATTTTGACGAAAAGACATTTGGACGAATCGACATTTTGACGAAAAGACATTTGGACGAAAGGACATTTGGACGAATCGACATTTTGACAAAAAGACATTTTAACGAATCGACATTTTTACGAAAGGACATTTGGACGAATCGACATTTTGACGAAAAGACGTTTGGACGAATCGACATTTTGACGAAAAGACATTTGGACGAAAGGACATTTGGACGAATCGCCATTTTGACGAAAAGACATTTTGACGAATCGACATTTTGACGAAAGGACATTTGGACGAATCGACATTTTGACGAAAATACATTTGTACGAATCGACATTTTGACGAAAAGACATTTGGACGAATCGACATTTTGACGAAAAGACATTTGGACGAATCGACATTTTGACGAAAAGACATTTGGACGAATCGACATTTTGACGAAAAGACATTTGGACGAATCGACATTTTGACGAAAGGACATTTGGATGAATCGACATTTTGACGAAAGGACATTTGCACGAATTGACATTTGGACGAAAGGACATTTGGACGAATCGACATTTTGACGAAAAGACATTTGGACGAATCGACATTTTGACAAAAAAACATTTGGACGAAAGGACATTTGGACGAATCGACATTTTGACGAAAAGACATTTGGACGAATCGACATTTTGACGAAAGGACATTTGGATGAATCGACATTTTGACGAAAGGACATTTGCACGAATTGACATTTTGACGAAAGGACATTTGGACGATTCGACTTTTTGACGAAAGGACATTTGGACGAATTGACATTTTGTTGAAAAGACATTGGACGAAAGGACATTTTGACGAAAGGATATTTGGACGAATCGACATTTTGACGAAAAGACATTTGGACGAAAGGACATTTGGACGAATCGACATTTTGACGAAAACACATTTGGACGAATCGACATTTGGACGAATCGACATTTTGACGAAAAGACATTTGGAGGAATCGACATTTTGAAGAAAAGACATTTGGACGAAAGGACATTTGGACGAATCGTCATTTTGACGAAAAGACATTTGGACGAATCGACATTTTGACGAAAAGACATTTGGACGAATCGACATTTTGACAAAAAGACATTTGGACGATAGGACATTTGGACGAATCGACATTTTGACGAAAAGACATTTGGACGAATCGACATTTTGACGAAAGGACATTTGGATGAATCGACATTTTGACGAAAGGACATTTGCACGAATTGACATTTTGACGAAAGGACATTTGGACGATTCGACTTTTTGACGAAAGGACATTTGGACGAATTGACATTTTGTCGAAAAGACATTGGACGAAAGGACATTTTGACGAAAGGATATTTGGACGAATCGACATTTTGACGAAAAGACATTTGGACGAAAGGACATTTGGACGAATCGACATTTTGACGAAAAGACATTTGGACGAATCGACATTTTGACAAAAAGACATTTGGACGAAAGGACATTTGGACGAAAAGATATTTGGACGAATCGACATTTTGACGAAAAGACATTTGGACGAATCGACATTTTGAAGAAAAGACATTTTGACGAATCGACATTTTGACAAAAAGACATTTGGACGAAAGGACATTTGGACGAATCGACATTTTGACGAAAAGACATTTGGACGAATCGACATTGTGACGAAAAGACATTTGGATGAATCAACATTTTGACGAAAGGACATTTGCACGATTTGACATTTTGACGAAAGGACATTTGGACGATTCGACTTTTTGACGAAAGGACATTTGGACGAATTGACATTTTGTCGAAAAGACATTAGACGAAAGGACATTTTGACGAAAGGATATTTGGACGAATCGACATTTTCACGAAAAGACATTTGGACGAAAGGACATTTGGACGAATCGACATTTTGACGAAAAGACATTTTGACGAATCGACATTTTGACGAAAGGATATTTAGACGAATAGACATTTTGACGAAAATACATTTGTACGAATCGACATTTTGACGAAAAGACATTTGGACGAATCGACATTTTGACGAAAAGACATTTGGACGAATCGACATTTTGACGAAAAGACATTTGGACGAATCGACATTTTGACGAAAGGACATTTGCACGAATTGACATTTTGACGAAAGGACATTTGGACTATTCGACATTTTGACGAAAGGACATTTGGACGAATTGACATTTTGTCAAAAAGACATTTGGACGAAAGGACATTTTGACGAAAGGATATTTGTACGAATCGATATTTTGACAAAAAGACATTTAGACGAATCGACATTTTGACGAAAAGACATGTGGACGAATCGACATTTTGACGAAAAGACATTCGGACGAATCGACATTTTGACGAAAAGACATTTGGACGAAAGGACATTTGGACGAATCGCCATTTTGACGAAAAGACATTTTGACGAATCGACGTTTTGACGAAAGGACATTTGGACGAATTGACATTTTGTCGAAAAGACATTGGACGAAAGGACATTTTGACGAAAGGATATTTGGACGAATCGACATTTTCACGAAAAGACATTTGGACGAAAGGACATTTGGACGAATCGACATTTTGACGAAAAGACATTTGGACGATTCGACATTTTGACGAAAAGACATTTGGACGAAAGGACATTTGGACGAAAAGATATTTGGACGAATCGACATTTTGACGAAAAGACATTTGCACGAATCGAGATTTTGACGAAAAGACATTTGGACGAATCGACATTTTGACGAAAAGACATTTGGACGAAAGGACATTTGGACGAATCGACATTTTGACAAAAAGACATTTTGACGAATCGACATTTTTACGAAAGGACATTTGGACGAATCGACATTTTGACGAAAAGACGTTTGGACGAATCGACATTTGGACGAAAAGACATTTGGACGAAAGGACATTTGGACGAATCGTCATTTTGACGAAAAGACATGTGGACGAATCGACATTTTGACAAAAAGACATTTGGACGAATCGACATTTAGACGAAAAGACATTTGGACGAAAGTACATTTGGACGAATCAACATTTTGACAAAAAGACATTTTGACGAATCGACATTTTTACGAAAGGACATTTGGACGAATCGTCATTTTGACGAAAAGACATGTGGACGAATCGACATTTTGACGAAAAGACATTCGGACGAATCGACATTTTGACGAAAAGACATTTGGACGAAAGGACATTTGGACGAATCGCCATTTTGACGAAAAGACATTTTGACGAATCGACATTTTGACGAAAGGACATTTGGACGAATCGACATTTTGACGAAAATACATTTGTACGAATCGACATTTTGACGAAAAGACATTTGGACGAATCGACATTTTGACGAAAAGACATTTGGACGAATCGACATTTTGACGAAAAGACATTTGGACGAATCGACATTTTGACGAAAGGACATTTGCACGAATTGACATTTTGACGAAAGGACATTTGGACGAATCGACATTTTGACGAAAAGACATTTGGACGAATCGACATTTTGACAAAAAGACATTTGGACGAAAGGAAATTTGGACGAATCGACATTTTGACGAAAAGACATTTGGACGAATCGACATTTTGACGAAAGGACATTTGGATGAATCGACATTTTGACGAAAGGACATTTGCACGAATTGACATTTTGACGAAAGGACATTTGGACGATTCGACTTTTTGACAAAAGGACATTTGGACGAATTGACATTTTGTCGAAAAGACATTGGACGAAAGGACATTTTGACGAAAGGATATTTGGACGAATCGACATTTTGACGAAAAGACATTTGGACGAAAGGACATTTGGACGAATCGACATTTTGACGAAAAGACATTTGGACGAATCGACATTTTGACAAAAAGACATTTGGACGAAAGGACATTTGGACGAATCGACATTTTGACGAAAAGACATTTGGACGAATCGACATTTTGACGAAAAGACATTTGGACGAATTGACATTTAGACGAAAAGACATTTGGACGAAAGGACATTTGGACGAATCAACATTTTGACAAAAAGACATTTTGACGAATCGACATTTTTACGAAAGGACATTTGGACGAATCGTCATTTTGACGAAAAGACATTTGGACGAAAGGACATTTGGACGAATCGCCATTTTGACGAAAAGACATTTTGACGAATCGACATTTTGACGAAAGGATATTTAGACGAATAGACATTTTGACGAAAATACATTTGTACGAATCGACATTTTGACGAAAAGACATTTGGACGAATCGACATTTTGACGAAAAGACATTTGGACGAATCGACATTTTGACGAATGGATATTAGGACGAATCGATATTTTGACAAAAAGACATTTGGACGAAAGGACATTTGGACGAATCGCCATTTTGACGAAAAGACATTTTGACGAATCGACATTTTGACGAAAGGATATTTAGACGAATAGACATTTTGACGAAAATACATTTGTACGAATCGACATTTTGACGAAAAGACATTTGGACGAATCGACATTTTGACGAAAAGACATTTGGACGAATCGACATTTTGACGAAAAGACATTTGGACGAAAGGACATTTGGACGAATCGACATTTTGACGAAAGGACATTCGGACGAATCGACATTTTGACGAAAAGACATTTGGACGAAAGGACATTTGGACGAATCGCCATTTTGACGAAAAGACATTTTGACGAATCGACATTTTGACGAAAGGATATTTAGACGAATAGACATTTTGACGAAAATACATTTGTACGAATCGACATTTTGACGAAAAGACATTTGGACGAATCGACATTTTGACGAAAAGACATTTGGACGAATCGACATTTTGACGAAAGGATATTAGGACGAATCGATATTTTGACAAAAAGACATTTGGACGAATCGACATTTTGACGAAAGGATATTTGAACGAATCGATATTTTGACAAAAAGACATTTAGACGAATCGACATTTTGACGAAAAGACATTTGGACGAATCGACATTTTGACGAAAAGACATTTGGAGGAATCGACATTTTGACGAAAAGACATTCGGACGAATCGACATTTTGACGAAAAGACATTTGGACGAAAGGGCATTTGGACGAATCGCCATTTTGACGAAAAGACATTTTGACGAATCGACATTTTGACGAAAGGACATTTGGACGAATCGACATTTTGACGAAAAGACATTCGGACGAATCGACATTTTGACGAAAAGACATTTGGACGAAAGGACATTTGGACGAATCGCCATTTTGACGAAAAGACATTTTGACGAATCGACATTTTGACGAAAGGATATTTAGACGAATAGACATTTTGACGAAAATACATTTGTACGAATCGACATTTTGACGAAAAGACATTTGGACGAATCGACATTTTGACGAAAAGACATTTGGACGAATCGACATTTTGACGAAAAGACATTTGGACGAATCGACATTTTGACGAAAGGACATTTGCACGAATTGACATTTTGACGAAAGGACATTTGGACTATTCGACATTTTGACGAAAGGACATTTGGACGAATTGACATTTTGTCAAAAAGACATTTGGACGAAAGGACATTTTGACGAAAGGATATTTGTACGAATCGATATTTTGACAAAAAGACATTTAGACGAATCGACATTTTGACGAAAAGACATGTGGACGAATCGACATTTTGACGAAAAGACATTCGGACGAATCGACATTTTGACGAAAAGACATTTGGACGAAAGGACATTTGGACGAATCGCCATTTTGACGAAAAGACATTTTGACGAATCGACGTTTTGACGAAAGGACATTTGGACGAATTGACATTTTGTCGAAAAGACATTGGACGAAAGGACATTTTGACGAAAGGATATTTGGACGAATCGACATTTTCACGAAAAGACATTTGGACGAAAGGACATTTGGACGAATCGACATTTTGACGAAAAGACATTTGGACGATTCGACATTTTGACGAAAAGACATTTGGACGAAAGGACATTTGGACGAAAAGATATTTGGACGAATCGACATTTTGACGAAAAGACATTTGCACGAATCGAGATTTTGACGAAAAGACATTTGGACGAATCGACATTTTGACGAAAAGACATTTGGACGAAAGGACATTTGGACGAATCGACATTTTGACAAAAAGACATTTTGACGAATCGACATTTTTACGAAAGGACATTTGGACGAATCGACATTTTGACGAAAAGACGTTTGGACGAATCGACATTTGGACGAAAAGACATTTGGACGAAAGGACATTTGGACGAATCGTCATTTTGACGAAAAGACATGTGGACGAATCGACATTTTGACAAAAAGACATTTGGACGAATCGACATTTAGACGAAAAGACATTTGGACGAAAGGACATTTGGACGAATCAACATTTTGACAAAAAGACATTTTGACGAATCGACATTTTTACGAAAGGACATTTGGACGAATCGTCATTTTGACGAAAAGACATGTGGACGAATCGACATTTTGACGAAAAGACATTCGGACGAATCGACATTTTGACGAAAAGACATTTGGACGAAAGGACATTTGGACGAATCGCCATTTTGACGAAAAGACATTTTGACGAATCGACATTTTGACGAAAGGACATTTGGACGAATCGACATTTTGACGAAAATACATTTGTACGAATCGACATTTTGACGAAAAGACATTTGGACGAATCGACATTTTGACGAAAAGACATTTGGACGAATCGACATTTTGACGAAAAGACATTTGGACGAATCGACATTTTGACGAAAGGACATTTGCACGAATTGACATTTTGACGAAAGGACATTTGGACGAATCGACATTTTGACGAAAAGACATTTGGACGAATCGACATTTTGACAAAAAGACATTTGGACGAAAGGAAATTTGGACGAATCGACATTTTGACGAAAAGACATTTGGACGAATCGACATTTTGACGAAAGGACATTTGGATGAATCGACATTTTGACGAAAGGACATTTGCACGAATTGACATTTTGACGAAAGGACATTTGGACGATTCGACTTTTTGACAAAAGGACATTTGGACGAATTGACATTTTGTCGAAAAGACATTGGACGAAAGGACATTTTGACGAAAGGATATTTGGACGAATCGACATTTTGACGAAAAGACATTTGGACGAAAGGACATTTGGACGAATCGACATTTTGACGAAAAGACATTTGGACGAATCGACATTTTGACAAAAAGACATTTGGACGAAAGGACATTTGGACGAATCGACATTTTGACGAAAAGACATTTGGACGAATCGACATTTTGACGAAAAGACATTTGGACGAATTGACATTTAGACGAAAAGACATTTGGACGAAAGGACATTTGGACGAATCAACATTTTGACAAAAAGACATTTTGACGAATCGACATTTTTACGAAAGGACATTTGGACGAATCGTCATTTTGACGAAAAGACATGTGGACGAATCGACATTTTGATGAAAAGACATTCGGACGAATCGACATTTTGACGAAAAGACATTTGGACGAAAGGACATTTGGACGAATCGCCATTTTGACGAAAAGACATTTTGACGAAAAGACATTTTGACGAATCGACATTTTGACGAAAGGACATTTGGACGAATCGACATTTTGACGAAAATACATTAATACGAATCGACATTTTGACAAAAAGACATTTGTACGAATCGACATTTTGACGAAAAGACATTTGGACGAATCGACATTTTGACGAAAAGACATTTGGACGAATCGACATTTTGACGAAAGGACATTTGCACGAATTGACATTTTGACGAAAGGACATTTGGACTATTCGACATTTTGACGAAAGGACATTTGGACGAATTGACATTTTGTCGAAAAGACATTTGGACGAAAGGATATTTGAACGAATCGATATTTTGACAAAAAGACATTTAGACGAATCGACATTTTGACGAAAAGACATTTGGACGAATCGACATTTGGACGAATCGACATTTTGACGAAAAGACATTTGGAGGAATCGACATTTTGACGAAAAGACATATTTACGAAAGGACATTTGGACGAATCGTCATTTTGACGAAAAGACATTTGGACTAATCGACATTTTGACGAAAAGACATTTGGACGAATCGACATTTTGACAAAAAGACATTTGGACGAAAGGACATTTGGACGAATCGACATTTTGACGAAAAGACATTTGGACGAATCGACATTTTGACGAAAAGACATTTGGATGAATCGACATTTTGACGAAAGGACATTTGCACGAATTGACATTTTGACGAAAGGACATTGGACGAAAGGACATTTTGACGAAAGGATATTTGGACGAATCGACATTTTGACAAAAAGACATTTGGACGAAAGGACATTTGGACGAATCGACATTTTGACGAAAAGACATTTGGACGAATCGACATTTTGACGAAAAGACATTTGCACGAATCGACATTTTGACGAAAAGACATTTGGACGAATCGACATTTTGACGAAAAGACATTTGGACGAAAGGACATTTGGACGAATCGACATTTTGACAAAAAGACATTTTGACGAATCGACATTTTTACGAAAGGACATTTGGACGAATCGACATTTTGACGAAAAGACGTTTGGGCGAATCGACATTTGGACGAAAAGACATTTGGACGAAAGGACATTTGGACGAATCGTCATTTTGACGAAAAGACATGTGGACGAATCGACATTTTGACAAAAAGACATTTGGACGAATCGACATTTAGACGAAAAGACATTTGGACGAAAGGACATTTGGACGAATCAACATTTTGACAAAAAGACATTTTGACGAATCGACATTTTTACGAAAGGACATTTGGACGAATCGACATTTTGACGAAAAGACGTTTGGACGAATCGACATTTGGACGAAAAGACATTTAGACGAAAGGACATTTGGAGGAATCGACATTTTGACGAAAAGACATGTGGACGAATCGACATTTTGACGAAAAGACATTTGGACGAATCAAAATTTAGACGAAAAGACATTTGGACGAAAGGACATTTGGACGAAAAGACATTCGGACGAATCGACATTTTGACGAAAAGACATTTGGACGAAAGGACATTTGGACGAATCGCCATTTTGACGAAAAGACATTTTGACGAATCGACATTTTGACGAAAGGACATTTGGACGAATCGACATTTTGACGGAAATACATTTGTACGAATCGACATTTTGACAAAAAGACATTTGGACGAATCGACATTTTGACGAAAAGACATTTGGACGAATCGACATTTTGACGAAAAGACATTTTGACGAATCGACATTTTGACAAAAAGACATTTTGACGAAAGGACATTTGGACGAAAGGACATTTGGACAATTCGACTTTTTGACGAAAGGACATTTGGACGAATTGACATTTTGTCGAAAAGACATTGGACGAAAGGACATTTTGACGAAAGGATATTTGGACGAATCGACTTTTTCACGAAAAGACATTTGGACGAAAGGACATTTGGACGAATCGACATTTTGACGAAAAGACATTTGGACGAATCGACATTTTGACGAAAAGACATTTGGACGAAAGGACATTTGGACGAAAAGATATTTGGACGAATCGACATTTTGACGAAAAGACATTTGCACGAATCGCCATTTTGACGAAAAGACATTTGGACGAATCGACATTTTGACGAAAAGACATTTGGACGAATCGACATTTTGACAAAAAGACATTTTGACGAATCGACATTTTTACGAAAGGACATTTGGACGAATCGACATTTTGACGAAAAGACATTTGCACGAATCGACATTTTGACGAAAAGACATTTGGACGAATCGACATTTTGACGAAAAGACATTTGGACGAAAGGACATTTGGACGAATCGCCATTTTGACGAAAAGACATTTTGACGAATCGACATTTTGACGAAAGGACATTTGGACGAATCGACATTTTGACGAAAAGACGTTTGGACGAATCGACATTTGGACGAAAAGACATTTGGACGAAAGGACATTTGGACGAATCGTCATTTTGACGAAAAGACATGTGGACGAATCGACATTTTGAGAAAAGACATTTGGACAAATCAAAATTTAGACGAAAAGACATTTGGACGAAAGGACATTTGGACGAATCAACATTTTGACAAAAAGACATTTTGACGAATCGACATTTTTACGAAAGGACATTTCGACGAATCGTCATTTTGACGAAAAGACATGTGGACGAATCGACATTTTGACGAAAAGACATTCGGACGAATCGACATTTTGACGAAAAGACATTTGGACGAAAGGACATTTGGACGAATCGACATTTTGACAAAAAGACATTTGGACGAATCGACATTTTGACGAAAAGACATTTGGACGAATCGTCATTTTGACGAAAAGACATGTGGACGAATCGACATTTTGACGAAAAGACATTCGGACGAATCGACATTTTGACGAAAAGACATTTGGACGAAAGGACATTTGGACGAATCGTCATTTTGACGAAAAGACATGTGGACGAATCGACATTTTGACAAAAAGACATTTGGACGAATCGACATTTAGACGAAAAGACATTTGGACGAAAGGACATTTGGACGAATCAACATTTTGACAAAAAGACATTTTGACGAATCGACATTTTTACGAAAGGACATTTGGACGAATCGTCATTTTGACGAAAAGACATGTGGACGAATCGACATTTTGACGAAAAGACATTTTGACGAATCGACATTTTGACGAAAGGACATTTGGACGAATCGACATTTTGACGAAAATACATTTGTACGAATCGACATTTTGACGAAAAGACATTTGGACGAATCGACATTTTGACAAAAAGACATTTGGACAAATCGACATTTTGACGAAAAGACATTTGGACGAATCGACATTTTGACGAAAGGACATTTGCACGAATTGACATTTTGACGAAAGGACATTTGGACGAATCGACATTTTGACGAAAAGACATTTGGACGAATCGACATTTTGACAAAAAGACATTTGGACGAAAGGACATTTGGACGAATCGACATTTTGACGAAAAGACATTTGGACGAATCGACATTTTGACGAAAGGACATTTGGATGAATCGACATTTTGACGAAAGGACATTTGCACGAATTGACATTTTGACGAAAGGACATTTGGACGATTCGACTTTTTGACAAAAGGACATTTGGACGAATTGACATTTTGTCGAAAAGACATTGGACGAAAGGACATTTTGACGAAAGGATATTTGGACGAATCGACATTTTGACGAAAAGACATTTGGACGAAAGGACATTTGGACGAATCGACATTTTGACGAAAAGACATTTGGACGAATCGACATTTTGACAAAAAAACATTTGGACGAAAGGACATTTGGACGAATCGAAATTTTGACGAAAAGACATTTGGACGAATCGACATTTTGACGAAAGGACATTTGGATGAATCGACATTTTGACGAAAGGACATTTGCACGAATTGACATTTTGACGAAAGGACATTTGGACGATTCGACTTTTTGACGAAAGGACATTTGGACGAATTGACATTTTGTCGAAAAGACATTGGACGAAAGGACATTTTGACGAAAGGATATTTGGACGAATCGACATTTTGACGAAAAGACATTTGGACGAAAGGACATTTGGACGAATCGACATTTTGACGAAAACACATTTGGACGAATCGACATTTGGACGAATCGACATTTTGACGAAAAGACATTTGGAGGAATCGACATTTTGAAGAAAAGACATTTGGACGAAAGGACATTTGGACGAATCGTCATTTTGACGAAAAGACATTTGGACGAATCGACATTTTGACGAAAAGACATTTGGACGAATCGACATTTTGACAAAAAGACATTTGGACGAAAGGACATTTGGACGAATCGAAATTTTGACGAAAAGACATTTGGACGAAAGGACATTTGGACGAATCGACATTTTGACGAAAAGACATTTGGACGAATCGACATTTTGACAAAAAGACATTTGGACGATTCGACTTTTTGACGAAAGGACATTTGGACGAATTGACATTTTGTCGAAAAGACATTGGACGAAAGGACATTTTGACGAAAGGATATTTGGACGAATCGACATTTTGACGAAAAGACATTTGGACGAAAGGACATTTGGACGAATCGACATTTTGACGAAAAGACATTTGGACGAATCGACATTTTGACGAAAAGACATTTGGACGAATCGACATTTTGACGAAAAGACATTTGGACGATTCGACTTTTTGACGAAAGGACATTTGGACGAATTGACATTTTGTCGAAAAGACATTGGACGAAAGGACATTTTGACGAAAGGATATTTGGACGAATCGACATTTTGACGAAAAGACATTTGGACGAAAGGACATTTGGACGAATCGACATTTTGACGAAAAGACATTTGGACGAATCGACTTTTTGACGAAAGGACATTTGGACGAATTGACATTTTGTCGAAAAGACATTGGACGAAAGGACATTTTGACGAAAGGATATTTGGACGAATCGACATTTTGACGAAAAGACATTTGGACGAAAGGACATTTGGACGAATCGACATTTTGACGAAAAGACATTTGGACGAATCGACATTTTGACAAAAAGACATTTGGACGAAAGGACATTTGGACGAAAAGATATTTGGACGAATCGACATTTTGACGAAAAGACATTTGGACGAATCGACATTTTGACGAAAAGACATTTTGACGAATCGACATTTGGACGAAAAGACATTTGGACGAAAGGACATTTGGACGAATCGACATTTTGACGAAAAGACATTTGGACGAATCGACATTGTGACGAAAAGACATTTGGATGAATCGACATTTTGACGAAAGGACATTTGCACGATTTGACATTTTGACGAAAGGACATTTGGACGATTCGACTTTTTGACGAAAGGACATTTGGACGAATTGACATTTTGTCGAAAAGACATTAGACGAAAGGACATTTTGACGAAAGGATATTTGGACGAATCGACATTTTCACGAAAAGACATTTGGACGAAAGGACATTTAGACGAATCGACATTTTGACGAAAAGACATTTAGACGAATCGACATTTTGACGAAAAGACATTTGGACGAAAGGACATTTGGACGAAAAGATATTTGGACGAATCGACATTTTGACGAAAAGACATTTGCACAAATCGACATTTTGACGAAAAGACATTTGGACGAATCGACATTTTGACGAAAAGACATTTGGACGAAAGGACATTTGGACGAATCGACATTTTGACAAAAAGACATTTTAACGAATCGACATTTTTACGAAAGGACATTTGGACGAATCGACATTTTGACGAAAAGACGTTTGGACGAATCGACATTTGGACGAAAAGACATTTGGACGAAAGGACATTTGGACGAATCGACATTTTGACAAAAAAACATTTTGACGAATCGACATTTTTACGAAAGGACATTTGGACGAATCGACATTTTGACGAAAAGACGTTTGCACGAATCGACATTTGGACGAAAAGACATTTGTACGAAAGGACATTTGGACGAATCGTCATTTTGACGAAAAGACATGTGGACGAATCGACATTTTGACAAAAAGACATTTGGACGAATCGACATTTAGACGAAAAGACATTTGGACGAAAGGACATTTGGACGAATCGACATTTTGACGAAAAGACATTTTGACGAATCGACATTTTGACGAAAGGACATTTGGACGAATCGACATTTTGACGAAAATACATTTGTACGAATCGACATTTTGACGAAAAGACATTTGGACGAATCGACATTTTGACGAAAAGACATTTGGACGAATCGACATTTTGACGAAAAGACATTTGGACGAATCGACATTTTGACGAAAGGACATTTGCACGAATTGACATTTTGACGAAAGGACATTTTGACGAAAGGACATTTGGACGATTCGACATTTTGACGAAAGGACATTTGGACGAATTGACATTTTGTCGAAAAGACATTTGGACGAAAGGACATTTTGACGAAAGGATATTTGAACGAATCGATATTTTGACAAAAAGACATTTAGACGAATCGACATTTTGACGAAAAGACATTTGGACGAATCGACATTTGGACGAATCGACATTTTGACGAAAAGACATTTGGAGGAATCGACATTTTGAAGAAAAGACATTTGGACGAAAGGACATTTGGACGAATCGTCATTTTGACGAAAAGACATTTGGACGAATCGACATTTTGACGAAAAGACATTTGGACGAATCGACATTTTGACAAAAAGACATTTGGACGAAAGGACATTTGGACGAATCGACATTTTGACGAAAAGACATTTGGACGAATCGACATTTTGACGAAAGGACATTTGGATGAATCGACATTTTGACGAAAGGACATTTGCACGAATTGACATTTTGACGAAAGGACATTTGGACGATTCGACTTTTTGACGAAAGGACATTTGGACGAATTGACATTTTGTCGAAAAGACATTGGACGAAAGGACATTTTGACGAAAGGACATTTGGACGAATCGACATTTTGACGAAAAGACATTTGGACGAAAGGACATTTGGACGAATCGACATTTTGACGAAAACACATTTGGACGAATCGACATTTTGACAAAAAGACATTTGGACGAAAGGACATTTGGACGAAAAGATATTTGGACGAATCGACATTTTGACGAAAAGACATTTGCACGAATCGACATTTTGACGAAAAGACATTTGGACGAATCGACATTTTGACGAAAAGACATTTGGACGAAAGGACATTTGGACGAATCGACATTTTGAAGAAAAGACATTTGGACGAATCGACATTTTGACGAAAAGACATTTGGACGAATCGACATTTTGACGAAAAGACATTTGGACGAATCGACATTTTGACGAAAGGACATTTGCACGAATTGACATTTTGACAAAAGGACATTTGCACGAATTGACATTTTGACGAAAGGACATTCGGACAATTCGACATTTTGATGAAAGGACATTTGGACGAATTAAGATTTTTTCGAAAAGACATTTGGACGAAAGGACATTTTGACGAAAGGATATTAGGACGAATCGATATTTTGACAAAAAGACATTTGGACGAATCGACATTTTGACGAAAGGATATTTGAACGAATCGATATTTTGACAAAAAGACATTTAGACGAATCGACATTTTGACGAAAAGACATTTGGACGAATCGACATTTTGACGAAAAGACATTTGGAGGAATCGACATTTTGACGAAAAGACATTCGGACGAATCGACATTTTGACGAAAAGACATTTGGACGAAAGGGCATTTGGACGAAAAGACATTTTGACGAATCGACATTTTGACGAAAGGACATTTGGACGAATCGACATTTTGACGAAAAGACATTCGGACGAATCGACATTTTGACGAAAAGACATTTGGACGAAAGGACATTTGGACAAATCGCCATTTTGACGAAAAGACATTTTGACGAATCGACATTTTGACGAAAGGATATTTAGACGAATAGACATTTTGACGAAAATACATTTGTACGAATCGACATTTTGACGAAAAGACATTTGGACGAATCGACATTTTGACGTAAAGACATTTGGACGAATCGACATTTTGACGAAAAGACATTTGGACGAATCGACATTTTGACGAAAGGACATTTGCACGAATTGACATTTTGACGAAAGGACATTTGGACTATTCGACATTTTGACGAAAGGACATTTGGACGAATTGACATTTTGTCGAAAAGACATTTGGACGAAAGGACATTTTGACGAAAGGATATTTAAACGAATCGATATTTTGACAAAAAGACATTTAGACGAATCGACATTTTGACGAAAAGACATGTGGACGAATCGACATTTTGACGAAAAGACATTCGGACGAATCGACATTTTGACGAAAAGACATTTGGACGAAAGGACATTTGGACGAATCGCCATTTTGACGAAAAGACATTTTGACGAATCGACGTTTTGACGAAAGGACATTTGGACGAATTGACATTTTGTCGAAAAGACATTGGACGAAAGGACATTTTGACGAAAGGATATTTGGACGAATCGACATTTTGACGAAAAGACATTTGGACGAATCGACATTTTGACGAAAAGACATTTGGACGAATCGACATTTTGACGAAAAGACATTTGGACGAATCGACATTTGGACGAATCGACATTTTGACGAAAAGACATTTGGAGGAATCGACATTTTGAAGAAAAGACATTTGGACGAAAGGACATTTGGACGAATCGTCATTTTGACGAAAAGACATTTGGACGAATCGACATTTTGACGAAAAGACATTTGGACGAATCGACATTTTGACAAAAAGACATTTGGACGAAAGGACATTTGGACGAATCGACATTTTGACGAAAAGACATTTGGACGAATCGACATTTTGACGAAAAGACATTTGGACGAATCGACATTTTGACAAAAAGACATTTGGACGAAAGGACATTTGGACGAATCGACATTTTGACGAAAAGACATTTGGACGAATCGACATTTTGACGAAAGGACATTTGGATGAATCGACATTTTGACGAAAGGACATTTGCACGAATTGACATTTTGACGAAAGGACATTTGGACGATTCGACTTTTTGACGAAAGGACATTTGGACGAATTGACATTTTGTCGAAAAGACATTGGACGAAAGGACATTTTGACGAAAGGACATTTGGACGAATCGACATTTTGACGAAAAGACATTTGGACGAAAGGACATTTGGACGAATCGACATTTTGACGAAAACACATTTGGACGAATCGACATTTTGACAAAAAGACATTTGGACGAAAGGACATTTGGACGAAAAGATATTTGGACGAATCGACATTTTGACGAAAAGACATTTGCACGAATCGACATTTTGACGAAAAGACATTTGGACGAATCGACATTTTGACGAAAAGACATTTGGACGAAAGGACATTTGGACGAATCGACATTTTGAAGAAAAGACATTTGGACGAATCGACATTTTGACGAAAAGACATTTGGACGAATCGACATTTTGACGAAAAGACATTTGGACGAATCGACATTTTGACGAAAGGACATTTGCACGAATTGACATTTTGACAAAAGGACATTTGCACGAATTGACATTTTGACGAAAGGACATTCGGACAATTCGACATTTTGATGAAAGGACATTTGGACGAATTAAGATTTTTTCGAAAAGACATTTGGACGAAAGGACATTTTGACGAAAGGATATTAGGACGAATCGATATTTTGACAAAAAGACATTTGGACGAATCGACATTTTGACGAAAGGATATTTGAACGAATCGATATTTTGACAAAAAGACATTTAGACGAATCGACATTTTGACGAAAAGACATTTGGACGAATCGACATTTTGACGAAAAGACATTTGGAGGAATCGACATTTTGACGAAAAGACATTCGGACGAATCGACATTTTGACGAAAAGACATTTGGACGAAAGGGCATTTGGACGAAAAGACATTTTGACGAATCGACATTTTGACGAAAGGACATTTGGACGAATCGACATTTTGACGAAAAGACATTCGGACGAATCGACATTTTGACGAAAAGACATTTGGACGAAAGGACATTTGGACAAATCGCCATTTTGACGAAAAGACATTTTGACGAATCGACATTTTGACGAAAGGATATTTAGACGAATAGACATTTTGACGAAAATACATTTGTACGAATCGACATTTTGACGAAAAGACATTTGGACGAATCGACATTTTGACGTAAAGACATTTGGACGAATCGACATTTTGACGAAAAGACATTTGGACGAATCGACATTTTGACGAAAGGACATTTGCACGAATTGACATTTTGACGAAAGGACATTTGGACTATTCGACATTTTGACGAAAGGACATTTGGACGAATTGACATTTTGTCGAAAAGACATTTGGACGAAAGGACATTTTGACGAAAGGATATTTAAACGAATCGATATTTTGACAAAAAGACATTTAGACGAATCGACATTTTGACGAAAAGACATGTGGACGAATCGACATTTTGACGAAAAGACATTCGGACGAATCGACATTTTGACGAAAAGACATTTGGACGAAAGGACATTTGGACGAATCGCCATTTTGACGAAAAGACATTTTGACGAATCGACGTTTTGACGAAAGGACATTTGGACGAATTGACATTTTGTCGAAAAGACATTGGACGAAAGGACATTTTGACGAAAGGATATTTGGACGAATCGACATTTTCACGAAAAGACATTTGGACGAAAGGACATTTGGACGAATCGACATTTTGACGAAAAGACATTTGGACGATTCGACATTTTGACGAAAAGACATTTGGACGAAAGGACATTTGGACGAAAAGATATTTGGACGAATCGACATTTTGACGAAAAGACATTTGCACGAATCGACATTTTGACGAAAAGACATTTGGACGAATCGACATTTTGACGAAAAGACATTTGGACGAAAGGACATTTGGACGAATCGACATTTTGACAAAAAGACATTTTGACGAATCGACATTTTTACGAAAGGACATTTGGACGAATCGACATTTTGACGAAAAGACGTTTGGACGAATCGACATTTGGACGAAAAGACATTTGGACGAAAGGACATTTGGACGAATCGTCATTTTGACGAAAAGACATGTGGACGAATCGACATTTTGACAAAAAGACATTTGGACGAATCGACATTTAGACGAAAAGACATTTGGACGAAAGGACATTTGGACGAATCAACATTTTGACAAAAAGACATTTTGACGAATCGACATTTTTACGAAAGGACATTTGGACGAATCGTCATTTTGACGAAAAGACATGTGGACGAATCGACATTTTGACGAAAAGACATTCGGACAAATCGACATTTTGACGAAAAGACATTTGGACGAAAGGACATTTGGACGAATCGCCATTTTGACGAAAGGACATTTGGACGAATCGACATTTTGACGAAAATACATTTGTACGAATCGACATTTTGACGAAAAGACATTTGGACGAATCGACATTTTGACGAAAAGACATTTGGACGAATCGACATTTTGACGAAAAGACATTTGGACGAATCGACATTTTGACGAAAGGACATTTGCACGAATTGACATTTTGACGAAAGGACATTTGGACGAATCGACATTTTGACGAAAAGACATTTGGACGAATCGACATTTTGACAAAAAGACATTTGGACGAAAGGACATTTGGACGAATCGACATTTTGACGAAAAGACATTTGGACGAATCGACATTTTGACGAAAGGACATTTGGATGAATCGACATTTTGACGAAAGGACATTTGCACGAATTGACATTTTGACGAAAGGACATTTGGACGATTCGACTTTTTGACAAAAGGACATTTGGACGAATTGACATTTTGTCGAAAAGACATTGGACGAAAGGACATTTTGACGAAAGGATATTTGGACGAATCGACATTTTGACGAAAAGACATTTGGACGAAAGGACATTTGGACGAATCGACATTTTGACGAAAAGACATTTGGACGAATCGACATTTTGACAAAAAGACATTTGGACGAAAGGACATTTGGACGAATCGACATTTTGACGAAAAGACATTTGGACGAATCGACATTTAGACGAAAAGACATTTGGACGAAAGGACATTTGGACGAATCAACATTTTGACAAAAAGACATTTTGACGAATCGACATTTTTACGAAAGGACATTTGGACGAATCGTCATTTTGACGAAAAGACATGTGGACGAATCGACATTTTGATGAAAAGACATTCGGACGAATCGACATTTTGACGAAAAGACATTTGGACGAAAGGACATTTGGACGAATCGCCATTTTGACGAAAAGACATTTTGACGAATCGACATTTTGACGAAAGGACATTTGGACGAATCGACATTTTGACGAAAATACATTAATACGAATCGACATTTTGACAAAAAGACATTTGTACGAATCGACATTTTGACGAAAAGACATTTGGACGAATCGACATTTTGACGAAAAGACATTTGGACGAATCGACATTTTGACGAAAGGACATTTGCACGAATTGACATTTTGACGAAAGGACATTTGGACTATTCGACATTTTGACGAAAGGACATTTGGACGAATTGACATTTTGTCGAAAAGACATTTGGACGAAAGGACATTTTGACGAAAGGATATTTGAACGAATCGATATTTTGACAAAAAGACATTTAGACGAATCGACATTTTGACGAAAAGACATTTGGACGAATCGACATTTGGACGAATCGACATTTTGACGAAAAGACATTTGGAGGAATCGACATTTTGACGAAAAGACATATTTACGAAAGGACATTTGGACGAATCGTCATTTTGACGAAAAGACATTTGGACGAATCGACATTTTGACGAAAAGACATTTAGACGAATCGACATTTTGACAAAAAGACATTTGGACGAAAGGACATTTGGACGAATCGACATTTTGACGAAAAGACATTTGGACGAATCGACATTTTGACGAAAAGACATTTGGATGAATCGACATTTTGACGAAAGGACATTTGCACGAATTGACATTTTGACGAAAGGACATTGGACGAAAGGACATTTTGACGAAAGGATATTTGGACGAATCGACATTTTGACGAAAAGACATTTGGACGAAACGACATTTGGACGAATCGACATTTTGACGAAAAGACATTTGGACGAATCGACATTTTGACGAAAAGACATTTGCACGAATCGACATTTTGACGAAAAGACATTTGGACGAATCGACATTTTGACGAAAAGACATTTGGACGAAAGAACATTTGGACGAATCGACATTTTGACAAAAAGACATTTTGACGAATCGACATTTTTACGAAAGGACATTTGGACGAATCGACATTTTGACGAAAAGACGTTTGGGCGAATCGACATTTGGACGAAAAGACATTTGGACGAAAGGACATTTGGACGAATCGTCATTTTGACGAAAAGACATGTGGACGAATCGACATTTTGACAAAAAGACATTTGGACGAATCGACATTTAGACGAAAAGACATTTGGACGAAAGGACATTTGGACGAATCAACATTTTGACAAAAAGACATTTTGACGAATCGACATTTTTACGAAAGGACATTTGGACGAATCGACATTTTGACGAAAAGACGTTTGGACGAATCGACATTTGGACGAAAAGACATTTAGACGAAAGGACATTTGGACGAATCGTCATTTTGACGAAAAGACATGTGGACGAATCGACATTTTGACGAAAAGACATTTGGACGAATCAAAATTTAGACGAAAAGACATTTGGACGAAAGGACATTTGGACGAAAAGACATTCGGACGAATCGACATTTTGACGAAAAGACATTTGGACGAAAGGACATTTGGACGAATCGCCATTTTGACGAAAAGACATTTTGACGAATCGACATTTTGACGAAAGGACATTTGGACGAATCGACATTTTGACGAAAAGACATTTGGACGAATCGACATTTTGACGAAAAGACATTTGGACGAATCGACATTTTGACGAAAAGACATTTTGACGAATCGACATTTTGACAAAAAGACATTTTGACGAAAGGACATTTGGACGAATCGATATTTTGACGAAAAGACATTTGGACGAATCGACATTTTAACGAAAAGACATTTGGATGAATCGACATTTTGACAAAAAGACATTTTGACGAATCGACATTTTTACGAAAGGACATTTGGACGAATCGACATTTTGACGAAAAGACGTTTGGACGAATCGACATTTGGACGAAAAGACATTTGGACGAAAGGACATTTGAACGAATCGTCATTTTGACGAAAAGACATTTGGACGAAAGGACATTTGGACGAAAAGATATTTGGACGAATCGACATTTTGACGAAAAGACATTTGCACGAATCGACATTTTGACGAAAAGACATTTGGACGAATCGACATTTTGACGAAAAGACATTTGGACGAATCGACATTTTGACAAAAAGACATTTGGACGAATCGACATTTAGACGAAAAGACATTTGGACGAAAGGACATTTGGACGAATCGCCATTTTGACGAAAGGACATTTGGACGAATCGACATTTTGACGAAAATACATTTGTACGAATCGACATTTTGACGAAAAGACATTTGGACGAATCGACATTTTGACGAAAAGACATTTGGACGAATCGACATTTTGACGAAAAGACATTTGGACGAATCGACATTTTGACGAAAGGACATTTGGACGAAAGGACATTTGGACGAATCAACATTTTGACAAAAAGACATTTTGACGAATCGACATTTTTACGAAAGGACATTTGGACGAATCGTCATTTTGACGAAAAGACATGTGGACGAATCGACATTTTGACGAAAAGACATTCGGACGAATCGACATTTTGACGAAAAGACATTTGGACGAAAGGACATTTGGACGAATCGCCATTTTGACGAAAGGACATTTGGACGAATCGACATTTTGACGAAAATACATTTGTACGAATCGACATTTTGACGAAAAGACATTTGGACGAATCGACATTTTGACGAAAAGACATTTGGACGAATCGACATTTTGACGAAAAGACATTTGGACGAATCGACATTTTGACGAAAGGACATTTGCACGAATTGACATTTTGACGAAAGGACATTTGGACGAATCGACATTTTGACGAAAAGACATTTGGACGAATCGACATTTTGACAAAAAGACATTTGGACGAAAGGACATTTGGACGAATCGACATTTTGACGAAAAGACATTTGGACGAATCGACATTTTGACGAAAGGACATTTGGATGAATCGACATTTTGACGAAAGGACATTTGCACGAATTGACATTTTGACGAAAGGACATTTGGACGATTCGACTTTTTGACAAAAGGACATTTGGACGAATTGACATTTTGTCGAAAAGACATTGGACGAAAGGACATTTTGACGAAAGGATATTTGGACGAATCGACATTTTGACGAAAAGACATTTGGACGAAAGGACATTTGGACGAATCGACATTTTGACGAAAAGACATTTGGACGAATCGACATTTTGACAAAAAGACATTTGGACGAAAGGACATTTGGACGAATCGACATTTTGACGAAAAGACATTTGGACGAATCGACATTTTGACGAAAAGACATTTGGACGAATCGACATTTAGACGAAAAGACATTTGGACGAAAGGACATTTGGACGAATCAACATTTTGACAAAAAGACATTTTGACGAATCGACATTTTTACGAAAGGACATATGGACGAATCGTCATTTTGACGAAAAGACATGTGGACGAATCGACATTTTGATGAAAAGACATTCGGACGAATCGACATTTTGACGAAAAGACATTTGGACGAAAGGACATTTGGACGAATCGCCATTTTGACGAAAAGACATTTTGACGAATCGACATTTTGACGAAAGGACATTTGGACGAATCGACATTTTGACGAAAATACATTAATACGAATCGACATTTTGACAAAAAGACATTTGTATGAATCGACATTTTGACGAAAAGACATTTGGACGAATCGACATTTTGACGAAAAGACATTTGGACGAATCGACATTTTGACGAAAGGACATTTGCACGAATTGACATTTTGACGAAAGGACATTTGGACTATTCGACATTTTGACGAAAGGATATTTGAACGAATCGATATTTTGACAAAAAGACATTTAGACGAATCGACATTTTGACGAAAAGACATTTGGACGAATCGACATTTGGACGAATCGACATTTTGACGAAAAGACATTTGGAGGAATCGACATTTTGACAAAAAGACATATTTACGAAAGGACATTTGGACGAATCGTCATTTTGACGAAAAGACATTTGGACGAATTGACATTTTGACGAAAAGACATTTAGACGAATCGACATTTTGACAAAAAGACATTTGGACGAAAGGACATTTGGACGAATCGACATTTTGACGAAAAGACATTTGGACGAATCGACATTTTGACGAAAAGACATTTGGATGAATCGACATTTTGACGAAAATACATTTGTACGAATCGACATTTTGACAAAAAGACATTTGGACGAATCGACATTTTGACGAAAAGACATTTGGACGAATCGACATTTTGACGAAAAGACATTTTGACGAATCGACATTTTGACAAAAAGACATTTTGACGAAAGGACATTTGGACGAATCGATATTTTGACGAAAAGACATTTGGACGAATCGACATTTTAACGAAAAGACATTTGGATGAATCGACATTTTGACGAAAGGACATTTGCACGAATTGACATTTTGACGAAAGGACATTTGGACGATTCGACTTTTTGACGAAAGGACATTTGGACGAATTGACATTTTGTCGAAAAGACATTGGACGAAAGGACATTTTGACGAAAGGATATTTGGACGAATCGACTTTTTCACGAAAAGACATTTGGACGAAAGGACATTTGGACGAATCGACATTTTGACGAAAAGACATTTGGACGAATCGACATTTGACGAAAAGACATTTGGGCGAAAGGACATTTGGACGAAAAGATATTTGGACGAATCGACATTTTGACGAAAAGACATTTGCACGAATCGCCATTTTGACGAAAAGACATTTGGACGAATCGACATTTTGACGAAAAGACATTTGGACGAATCGACATTTTGACAAAAAGACATTTTGACGAATCGACATTTTTACGAAAGGACATTTGGACGAATCGACATTTTGACGAAAAGACGTTTGGACGAATCGACATTTGGACGAAAAGACATTTGGACGAAAGGACATTTGAACGAATCGTCATTTTGACGAAAAGACATTTGGACGAAAGGACATTTGGACGAAAAGATATTTGGACGAATCGACATTTTGACGAAAAGACATTTGCACGAATCGACATTTTGACGAAAAGACATTTGGACGAATCGACATTTTGACGAAAAGACATTTGGACGAAAGGACATTTGGACGAATCGACATTTTGACAAAAAGACATTTTGACGAATCGACATTTTTACGAAAGGACATTTGGACGAATCGACATTTTGACGAAAAGACGTTTGGACGAATCGACATTCGGACGAAAAGACATTTAGACGAAAGGACATATGGACGAATCGTCATTTTGACGAAAAGACATGTGGACGAATCGACATTTTGACAAAAAGACATTTGGACGAATCGACATTTAGACGAAAAGACATTTGGACGAAAGGACATTTGGACGAATCAACATTTTGACAAAAAGACATTTTGACGAATCGACATTTTTACGAAAGGACATTTGGACGAATCGTCATTTTGACGAAAAGACATGTGGACGAATCGACATTTTGACGAAAAGACATTCGGACGAATCGACATTTTGACGAAAAGACATTTGGACGAAAGAACATTTGGACGAATCGCTATTTTGACGAAAAGACATTTTGACGAATCGACATTTTGACGAAAGGACATTTGGACGAATCGACATTTTGACGAAAATACATTTGTACGAATCGACATTTTGACGAAAAGACATTTAGACGAATCGACATTTTGACGAAAAGACATTTGGACGAATCGACATTTTGACGAAAAGACATATTTACGAATCGACATTTTGACAAAAAGACATTTGGACGAAAGGACATTTGGACGAATCGACATTTTGACGAAAAGACATTTGGACGAATCGACATTTTGACGAAAAGACATTTGGATGAATCGACATTTTGACGAAAGGACATTTGCACGAATTGACATTTTGACGAAAGGACATTGGACGAAAGGACATTTTGACGAAAGGATATTTGGACGAATCGACATTTTGACGAAAAGACATTTGGACGAAACGACATTTGGACGAATCGACATTTTGACGAAAAGACATTTGGACGAATCGACATTTTGACGAAAAGACATTTGCACGAATCGACATTTTGACGAAAAGACATTTGGACGAATCGACATTTTGACGAAAAGACATTTGGACGAAAGAACATTTGGACGAATCGACATTTTGACAAAAAGACATTTTGACGAATCGACATTTTTACGAAAGGACATTTGGACGAATCGACATTTTGACGAAAAGACATTTTGACGAATCGACATTTTTACGAAAGGACATTTGGACGAATCGACATTTTGACGAAAAGACGTTTGGACGAATCGACATTCGGACGAAAAGACATTTAGACGAAAGGACATATGGACGAATCGTCATTTTGTCGAAAAGACATGTGGACGAATCGACATTTTGACAAAAAGACATTTGGACGAATCGACATTTAGACGAAAAGACATTTGGACGAAAGGACATTTGGACGAATCGACATTTTGACGAAAAGACATTTGGACGAAAGGACATTTGGACGAATCGACATTTTGACAAAAAGACATTTTGACGAATCGACATTTTTACGAAAGGACATTTGGACGAATCGACATTTTGACGAAAAGACGTTTGGACGAATCGACATTCGGACGAAAAGACATTTAGACGAAAGGACATATGGACGAATCGTCATTTTGACGAAAAGACATGTGGACGAATCGACATTTTGACAAAAAGACATTTGGACGAATCGACATTTAGACGAAAAGACATTTGGACGAAAGGACATTTGGACGAATCAACATTTTGACAAAAAGACATTTTGACGAATCGACATTTTTACGAAAGGACATTTGGACGAATCGTCATTTTGACGAAAAGACATGTGGACGAATCGACATTTTGACGAAAAGACATTCGGACGAATCGACATTTTGACGAAAAGACATTTGGACGAAAGAACATTTGGACGAATCGCTATTTTGACGAAAAGACATTTTGACGAATCGACATTTTGACGAAAGGTCATTTGGACGAATCGACATTTTGACGAAAATACATTTGTACGAATCGACATTTTGACGAAAAGACATTTAGACGAATCGACATTTTGACGAAAAGACATTTGGACGAATCGACATTTTGACGAAAAGACATATTTACGAAAGGACATTTGGACGAATCGTCATTTTGACGAAAAGACATTTGGACGAATCGACATTTTGACGAAAAGACATTTAGACGAATCGACATTTTGACAAAAAGACATTTGGACGAAAGGACATTTGGACGAATCGACATTTTGACGAAAAGACATTTGGACGAATCGACATTTTGACGAAAAGACATTTGGATGAATCGACATTTTGACGAAAGGACATTTGCACGAATTGACATTTTGACGAAAGGACATTGGACGAAAGGACATTTTGACGAAAGGATATTTGGACGAATCGACATTTTGACGAAAAGACATTTGGACGAAACGACATTTGGACGAATCGACATTTTGACGAAAAGACATTTGGACGAATCGACATTTTGACGAAAAGACATTTGCACGAATCGACATTTTGACGAAAAGACATTTGGACGAATCGACATTTTGACAAAAAGACATTTTGACGAATCGACATTTTTACGAAAGGACATTTGGACGAATCGACATTTTGACGAAAAGACGTTTGGGCGAATCGACATTTGGACGAAAAGACATTTGGACGAAAGGACATTTGGACGAATCGTCATTTTGACGAAAAGACATGTGGACGAATCGACATTTTGACAAAAAGACATTTGGACGAATCGACATTTAGACGAAAAGACATTTGGACGAAAGGACATTTGGACGAATCAACATTTTGACAAAAAGACATTTTGACGAATCGACATTTTTACGAAAGGACATTTGGACGAATCGACATTTTGACGAAAAGACGTTTGGACGAATCGACATTTGGACGAAAAGACATTTAGACGAAAGGACATTTGGACGAATCGCCATTTTGACGAAAAGACATTTTGACGAATCGACATTTTGACGAAAGGACATTTGGACGAATCGACATTTTGACGAAAATACATTTGTACGAATCGACATTTTGACAAAAAGACATTTGGACGAATCGACATTTTGACGAAAAGACATTTGGACGAATCGACATTTTGACGAAAAGACATTTTGACGAATCGACATTTTGACAAAAAGACATTTTGACGAAAGGACATTTGGACGAATCGATATTTTGACGAAAAGACATTTGGACGAATCGACATTTTAACGAAAAGACATTTGGATGAATCGACATTTTGACGAAAGGACATTTGCACGAATTGACATTTTGACGAAAGGACATTTGGACGATTCGACTTTTTGACGAAAGGACATTTGGACGAATTGACATTTTGTCGAAAAGACATTGGACGAAAGGACATTTTGACGAAAGGATATTTGGACGAATCGACTTTTTCACGAAAAGACATTTGGACGAAAGGACATTTGGACGAATCGACATTTTGACGAAAAGACATTTGGACGAAAAGACATTTGCACGAATCGACATTTTGACGAAAAGACATTTGGACGAAAGGACATTTGGACGAATCGACATTTTGACAAAAAGACATTTTGACGAATCGACATTTTTACGAAAGGACATTTGGACGAATCGACATTTTGACGAAAAGACGTTTGGACGAATCGACATTCGGACGAAAAGACATTTAGACGAAAGGACATATGGACGAATCGTCATTTTGACGAAAAGACATGTGGACGAATCGACATTTTGACAAAAAGACATTTGGACGAATCGACATTTAGACGAAAAGACATTTGGACGAAAGGACATTTGGACGAATCAACATTTTGACAAAAAGACATTTTGACGAATCGACATTTTTACGAAAGGACATTTGGACGAATCGTCATTTTGACGAAAAGACATGTGGACGAATCGACATTTTGACGAAAAGACATTCGGACGAATCGACATTTTGACGAAAAGACATTTGGACGAAAGAACATTTGGACGAATCGCTATTTTGACGAAAAGACATTTTGACGAATCGACATTTTGACGAAAGGACATTTGGACGAATCGACATTTTGACGAAAATACATTTGTACGAATCGACATTTTGACGAAAAGACATTTAGACGAATCGACATTTTGACGAAAAGACATTTGGACGAATCGACATTTTGACGAAAAGACATATTTACGAATCGACATTTTGACAAAAAGACATTTGGACGAAAGGACATTTGAACGAATCGTCATTTTGACGAAAAGACATTTGGACGAAAGGACATTTGGACGAAAAGATATTTGGACGAATCGACATTTTGACGAAAAGACATTTGCACGAATCGACATTTTGACGAAAAGACATTTGGACGAATCGACATTTTGACGAAAAGACATTTGGACGAAAGGACATTTGGACGAATCGACATTTTGACAAAAAGACATTTTGACGAATCGACATTTTTACGAAAGGACATTTGGACGAATCGACATTTTGACGAAAAGACGTTTGGACGAATCGACATTCGGACGAAAAGACATTTAGACGAAAGGACATATGGACGAATCGTCATTTTGACGAAAAGACATGTGGACGAATCGACATTTTGACAAAAAGACATTTGGACGAATCGACATTTAGACGAAAAGACATTTGGACGAAAGGACATTTGGACGAATCAACATTTTGACAAAAAGACATTTTGACGAATCGACATTTTTACGAAAGGACATTTGGACGAATCGTCATTTTGACGAAAAGACATGTGGACGAATCGACATTTTGACGAAAAGACATTCGGACGAATCGACATTTTGACGAAAAGACATTTGGACGAAAGAACATTTGGACGAATCGCTATTTTGACGAAAAGACATTTTGACGAATCGACATTTTGACGAAAGGACATTTGGACGAATCGACATTTTGACGAAAATACATTTGTACGAATCGACATTTTGACGAAAAGACATTTAGACGAATCGACATTTTGACGAAAAGACATTTGGACGAATCGACATTTTGACGAAAAGACATATTTACGAATCGACATTTTGACAAAAAGACATTTGGACGAAAGGACATTTGGACGAATCGACATTTTGACGAAAAGACATTTGGACGAATCGACATTTTGACGAAAAGACATTTGGATGAATCGACATTTTGACGAAAGGACATTTGCACGAATTGACATTTTGACGAAAGGACATTGGACGAAAGGACATTTTGACGAAAGGATATTTGGACGAATCGACATTTTGACGAAAAGACATTTGGACGAAACGACATTTGGACGAATCGACATTTTGACGAAAAGACATTTGGACGAATCGACATTTTGACGAAAAGACATTTGCACGAATCGACATTTTGACGAAAAGACATTTGGACGAATCGACATTTTGACGAAAAGACATTTGGACGAAAGAACATTTGGACGAATCGACATTTTGACAAAAAGACATTTTGACGAATCGACATTTTTACGAAAGGACATTTGGACGAATCGACATTTTGACGAAAAGACATTTTGACGAATCGACATTTTTACGAAAGGACATTTGGACGAATCGACATTTTGACGAAAAGACGTTTGGACGAATCGACATTCGGACGAAAAGACATTTAGACGAAAGGACATATGGACGAATCGTCATTTTGTCGAAAAGACATGTGGACGAATCGACATTTTGACAAAAAGACATTTGGACGAATCGACATTTAGACGAAAAGACATTTGGACGAAAGGACATTTGGACGAATCGACATTTTGACGAAAAGACATTTGGACGAAAGGACATTTGGACGAATCGACATTTTGACAAAAAGACATTTTGACGAATCGACATTTTTACGAAAGGACATTTGGACGAATCGACATTTTGACGAAAAGACGTTTGGACGAATCGACATTCGGACGAAAAGACATTTAGACGAAAGGACATATGGACGAATCGTCATTTTGACGAAAAGACATGTGGACGAATCGACATTTTGACAAAAAGACATTTGGACGAATCGACATTTAGACGAAAAGACATTTGGACGAAAGGACATTTGGACGAATCAACATTTTGACAAAAAGACATTTTGACGAATCGACATTTTTACGAAAGGACATTTGGACGAATCGTCATTTTGACGAAAAGACATGTGGACGAATCGACATTTTGACGAAAAGACATTCGGACGAATCGACATTTTGACGAAAAGACATTTGGACGAAAGAACATTTGGACGAATCGCTATTTTGACGAAAAGACATTTTGACGAATCGACATTTTGACGAAAGGTCATTTGGACGAATCGACATTTTGACGAAAATACATTTGTACGAATCGACATTTTGACGAAAAGACATTTAGACGAATCGACATTTTGACGAAAAGACATTTGGACGAATCGACATTTTGACGAAAAGACATATTTACGAAAGGACATTTGGACGAATCGTCATTTTGACGAAAAGACATTTGGACGAATCGACATTTTGACGAAAAGACATTTAGACGAATCGACATTTTGACAAAAAGACATTTGGACGAAAGGACATTTGGACGAATCGACATTTTGACGAAAAGACATTTGGACGAATCGACATTTTGACGAAAAGACATTTGGATGAATCGACATTTTGACGAAAGGACATTTGCACGAATTGACATTTTGACGAAAGGACATTGGACGAAAGGACATTTTGACGAAAGGATATTTGGACGAATCGACATTTTGACGAAAAGACATTTGGACGAAACGACATTTGGACGAATCGACATTTTGACGAAAAGACATTTGGACGAATCGACATTTTGACGAAAAGACATTTGCACGAATCGACATTTTGACGAAAAGACATTTGGACGAATCGACATTTTGACAAAAAGACATTTTGACGAATCGACATTTTTACGAAAGGACATTTGGACGAATCGACATTTTGACGAAAAGACGTTTGGGCGAATCGACATTTGGACGAAAAGACATTTGGACGAAAGGACATTTGGACGAATCGTCATTTTGACGAAAAGACATGTGGACGAATCGACATTTTGACAAAAAGACATTTGGACGAATCGACATTTAGACGAAAAGACATTTGGACGAAAGGACATTTGGACGAATCAACATTTTGACAAAAAGACATTTTGACGAATCGACATTTTTACGAAAGGACATTTGGACGAATCGACATTTTGACGAAAAGACGTTTGGACGAATCGACATTTGGACGAAAAGACATTTAGACGAAAGGACATTTGGACGAATCGCCATTTTGACGAAAAGACATTTTGACGAATCGACATTTTGACGAAAGGACATTTGGACGAATCGACATTTTGACGAAAATACATTTGTACGAATCGACATTTTGACAAAAAGACATTTGGACGAATCGACATTTTGACGAAAAGACATTTGGACGAATCGACATTTTGACGAAAAGACATTTTGACGAATCGACATTTTGACAAAAAGACATTTTGACGAAAGGACATTTGGACGAATCGATATTTTGACGAAAAGACATTTGGACGAATCGACATTTTAACGAAAAGACATTTGGATGAATCGACATTTTGACGAAAGGACATTTGCACGAATTGACATTTTGACGAAAGGACATTTGGACGATTCGACTTTTTGACGAAAGGACATTTGGACGAATTGACATTTTGTCGAAAAGACATTGGACGAAAGGACATTTTGACGAAAGGATATTTGGACGAATCGACTTTTTCACGAAAAGACATTTGGACGAAAGGACATTTGGACGAATCGACATTTTGACGAAAAGACATTTGGACGAATCGACATTTGACGAAAGGACATTTGGACGAAAGGACATTTGGACGAAAAGATATTTGGACGAATCGACATTTTGACGAAAAGACATTTGCACGAATCGCCATTTTGACGAAAAGACATTTGGACGAATCGACATTTTGACGAAAAGACATTTGGACGAATCGACATTTTGACAAAAAGACATTTTGACGAATCGACATTTTTACGAAAGGACATTTGGACGAATCGACATTTTGACGAAAAGACGTTTGGACGAATCGACATTTGGACGAAAAGACATTTGGACGAAAGGACATTTGAACGAATCGTCATTTTGACGAAAAGACATTTGGACGAAAGGACATTTGGACGAAAAGATATTTGGACGAATCGACATTTTGACGAAAAGACATTTGCACGAATCGACATTTTGACGAAAAGACATTTGGACGAATCGACATTTTGACGAAAAGACATTTGGACGAAAGGACATTTGGACGAATCGACATTTTGACAAAAAGACATTTTGACGAATCGACATTTTTACGAAAGGACATTTGGACGAATCGACATTTTGACGAAAAGACATTTGGACGAAAGAACATTTGGACGAATCGCTATTTTGACGAAAAGACATTTTGACGAATCGACATTTTGACGAAAGGACATTTGGACGAATCGACATTTTGACGAAAATACATTTGTACGAATCGACATTTTGACGAAAAGACATTTAGACGAATCGACATTTTGACGAAAAGACATTTGGACGAATCGACATTTTGACGAAAAGACATATTTACGAAAGGACATTTGGACGAATCGTCATTTTGACGAAAAGACATTTGGACGAATCGACATTTTGACGAAAAGACATTTAGACGAATCGACATTTTGACAAAAAGACATTTGGACGAAAGGACATTTGGACGAATCGACATTTTGACGAAAAGACATTTGGACGAATCGACATTTTGACGAAAAGACATTTGGATGAATCGACATTTTGACGAAAGGACATTTGCACGAATTGACATTTTGACGAAAGGACATTGGACGAAAGGACATTTTGACGAAAGGATATTTGGACGAATCGACATTTTGACGAAAAGACATTTGGACGAAACGACATTTGGACGAATCGACATTTTGACGAAAAGACATTTGGACGAATCGACATTTTGACGAAAAGACATTTGCACGAATCGACATTTTGACGAAAAGACATTTGGACGAATCGACATTTTGACGAAAAGACATTTGGACGAAAGAACATTTGGACGAATCGACATTTTGACAAAAAGACATTTTGACGAATCGACATTTTTACGAAAGGACATTTGGACGAATCGACATTTTGACGAAAAGACATTTTGACGAATCGACATTTTTACGAAAGGACATTTGGACGAATCGACATTTTGACGAAAAGACGTTTGGACGAATCGACATTCGGACGAAAAGACATTTAGACGAAAGGACATATGGACGAATCGTCATTTTGACGAAAAGACATGTGGACGAATCGACATTTTGACAAAAAGACATTTGGACGAATCGACATTTAGACGAAAAGACATTTGGACGAAAGGACATTTGGACGAATCGACATTTTGACGAAAAGACATTTGGACGAAAGGACATTTGGACGAATCGACATTTTGACAAAAAGACATTTTGACGAATCGACATTTTTACGAAAGGACATTTGGACGAATCGACATTTTGACGAAAAGACGTTTGGACGAATCGACATTCGGACGAAAAGACATTTAGACGAAAGGACATATGGACGAATCGTCATTTTGACGAAAAGACATGTGGACGAATCGACATTTTGACAAAAAGACATTTGGACGAATCGACATTTAGACGAAAAGACATTTGGACGAAAGGACATTTGGACGAATCAACATTTTGACAAAAAGACATTTTGACGAATCGACATTTTTACGAAAGGAC
Organism: Ganaspis brasiliensis; assembly: GCA_037103525.1. Taxonomy (NCBI): domain Eukaryota; kingdom Metazoa; phylum Arthropoda; class Insecta; order Hymenoptera; family Figitidae; genus Ganaspis; species Ganaspis brasiliensis. The sequence goes on along the minus strand of JAZKLR010000344.1, from coordinate 204,415 downwards.
ATTTGGACGAATCGTCATTTTGACGAAAAGACATTTGGACGAATCGACATTTTGACGAAAAGACATTTAGACGAATCGACATTTTGACAAAAAGACATTTGGACGAAAGGACATTTGGACGAATCGACATTTTGACGAAAAGACATTTGGACGAATCGACATTTTGACGAAAAGACATTTGGATGAATCGACATTTTGACGAAAGGACATTTGCACGAATTGACATTTTGACGAAAGGACATTGGACGAAAGGACATTTTGACGAAAGGATATTTGGACGAATCGACATTTTGACGAAAAGACATTTGGACGAAACGACATTTGGACGAATCGACATTTTGACGAAAAGACATTTGGACGAATCGACATTTTGACGAAAAGACATTTGCACGAATCGACATTTTGACGAAAAGACATTTGGACGAATCGACATTTTGACGAAAAGACATTTGGACGAAAGAACATTTGGACGAATCGACATTTTGACAAAAAGACATTTTGACGAATCGACATTTTTACGAAAGGACATTTGGACGAATCGACATTTTGACGAAAAGACGTTTGGGCGAATCGACATTTGGACGAAAAGACATTTGGACGAAAGGACATTTGGACGAATCGTCATTTTGACGAAAAGACATGTGGACGAATCGACATTTTGACAAAAAGACATTTGGACGAATCGACATTTAGACGAAAAGACATTTGGACGAAAGGACATTTGGACGAATCAACATTTTGACAAAAAGACATTTTGACGAATCGACATTTTTACGAAAGGACATTTGGACGAATCGACATTTTGACGAAAAGACGTTTGGACGAATCGACATTTGGACGAAAAGACATTTAGACGAAAGGACATTTGGACGAATCGTCATTTTGACGAAAAGACATGTGGACGAATCGACATTTTGACGAAAAGACATTTGGACGAATCAAAATTTAGACGAAAAGACATTTGGACGAAAGGACATTTGGACGAAAAGACATTCGGACGAATCGACATTTTGACGAAAAGACATTTGGACGAAAGGACATTTGGACGAATCGCCATTTTGACGAAAAGACATTTTGACGAATCGACATTTTGACGAAAGGACATTTGGACGAATCGACATTTTGACGAAAATACATTTGTACGAATCGACATTTTGACAAAAAGACATTTGGACGAATCGACATTTTGACGAAAAGACATTTGGACGAATCGACATTTTGACGAAAAGACATTTTGACGAATCGACATTTTGACAAAAAGACATTTTGACGAAAGGACATTTGGACGAATCGATATTTTGACGAAAAGACATTTGGACGAATCGACATTTTAACGAAAAGACATTTGGATGAATCGACATTTTGACGAAAGGACATTTGCACGAATTGACATTTTGACGAAAGGACATTTGGACGATTCGACTTTTTGACGAAAGGACATTTGGACGAATTGACATTTTGTCGAAAAGACATTGGACGAAAGGACATTTTGACGAAAGGATATTTGGACGAATCGACTTTTTCACGAAAAGACATTTGGACGAAAGGACATTTGGACGAATCGACATTTTGACGAAAAGACATTTGGACGAATCGACATTTGACGAAAAGACATTTGGACGAAAGGACATTTGGACGAAAAGATATTTGGACGAATCGACATTTTGACGAAAAGACATTTGCACGAATCGCCATTTTGACGAAAAGACATTTGGACGAATCGACATTTTGACGAAAAGACATTTGGACGAATCGACATTTTGACAAAAAGACATTTTGACGAATCGACATTTTTACGAAAGGACATTTGGACGAATCGACATTTTGACGAAAAGACGTTTGGACGAATCGACATTTGGACGAAAAGACATTTGGACGAAAGGACATTTGAACGAATCGTCATTTTGACGAAAAGACATTTGGACGAAAGGACATTTGGACGAAAAGATGTTTGGACGAATCGACATTTTGACGAAAAGACATTTGCACGAATCGACATTTTGACGAAAAGACATTTGGACGAATCGACATTTTGACGAAAAGACATTTGGACGAAAGGACATTTGGACGAATCGACATTTTGACAAAAAGACATTTTGACGAATCGACATTTTTACGAAAGGACATTTGGACGAATCGACATTTTGACGAAAAGACGTTTGGACGAATCGACATTCGGACGAAAAGACATTTAGACGAAAGGACATATGGACGAATCGTCATTTTGACGAAAAGACATGTGGACGAATCGACATTTTGACAAAAAGACATTTGGACGAATCGACATTTAGACGAAAAGACATTTGGACGAAAGAACATTTGGACGAATCAACATTTTGACAAAAAGACATTTTGACGAATCGACATTTTTACGAAAGGACATTTGGACGAATCGTCATTTTGACGAAAAGACATGTGGACGAATCGACATTTTGACGAAAAGACATTCGGACGAATCGACATTTTGACGAAAAGACATTTGGACGAAAGAACATTTGGACGAATCGCTATTTTGACGAAAAGACATTTTGACGAATCGACATTTTGACGAAAGGACATTTGGACGAATCGACATTTTGACGAAAATACATTTGTACGAATCGACATTTTGACGAAAAGACATTTAGACGAATCGACATTTTGACGAAAAGACATTTGGACGAATCGACATTTTGACGAAAAGACATTTGGACGAATCGACATTTTGACGAAAGGACATTTGCACGAATTGACAATTTGACGAAAGGACATTTGGACGAATCGACATTTTGACGAAAAGACATTTGGACGAACCGACATTTTGACAAAAAGACATTTGGACGAAAGGACATTTGGACGAATCGACATTTTGACGAAAAGACATTTGGACGAATCGACATTTTGACGAAAGGACATTTGGATGAATCGACATTTTGACGAAAGGACATTTGCACGAATTGACATTTTGACGAAAGGACATTTGGACGATTCGACTTTTTGACGAAAGGACATTTGGACGAATTGACATTTTGTCGAAAAGACATTGGACGAAAGGACATTTTGACGAAAGGATATTTGGACGAATCGACATTTTGACGAAAAGACATTTGGACGAAAGGACATTTGGACGAATCGACATTTTGACGAAAAGACATTTGGACGAATCGACATTTGGACGAATCGACATTTTGACGAAAAGACATTTGGAGGAATCGACATTTTGAAGAAAAGACATTTGGACGAAAGGACATTTGGACGAATCGTCATTTTGACGAAAAGACATTAGGACGAATCGACATTTTGACGAAAAGACATTTGGACGAATCGACATTTTGACAAAAAGACATTTGGACGAAAGGACATTTGGACGAATCGACATTTTGACGAAAAGACATTTGGACGAATCGACATTTTGACGAAAGGACATTTGGATGAATCGACATTTTGACGAAAAGACATTTAGACGAATCGACATTTTGACGAAAAGACATTTGGACGAAAGGACATTTGGACGAAAAGATATTTGGACGAATCGACATTTTGACGAAAAGACATTTGCACAAATCGACATTTTGACGAAAAGACATTTGGACGAATCGACATTTTGACGAAAAGACATTTAGAAGAAAGGACATTTGGACGAATCGACATTTTGACAAAAAGACATTTTGACGAATCGACATTTTTACGAAAGGACATTTGGACGAATCGACATTTTGACGAAAAGACGTTTGGACGAATCGACATTTGGACGAAAAGACATTTGGACGAAAGGACATTTGGACGAATCGACATTTTGACAAAAAGACATTTTGACGAATCGACATTTTTACGAAAGGACATTTGGACGAATCGACATTTTGACGAAAAGACGTTTGGAAGAATCGACATTTGGACGAAAAGACATTTGGACGAAAGGACATTTGGACGAATCGTCATTTTGACGAAAAGACATGTGGACGAATCGACATTTTGACAAAAAGACATTTGGACTAATGGACATTTAGACGAAAAGACATTTGGACGAAAGGACATTTGGACGAATCAACATTTTGACAAAAAGACATTTTGACGAATCGACATTTTTACGAAAGGACATTTGGACGAATCGTCATTTTGACGAAAAGACATTTGGACGAAAAGACATTTGGACGAAAGGACATTTGGACGAATCGTCATTTTGACGAAAAGACATGTGGACGAATCGACATTTTGACAAAAAGACATTTGGACGAATCGACATTTAGACGAAAAGACATTTGGACGAAAGGACATTTGTCGAATCGACATTTTGACGAAAAGACATTTTGACGAATCGACATTTTGACGAAAGGACATTTGGACGAATCGACATTTTGACGAAAATACATTTGTACGAATCGACATTTTGACGAAAAGACATTTGGACGAATCGACATTTTGACGAAAAGACATTTGGACGAATCGACATTTTGACGAAAAGACATTTGGACGAATCGACATTTTGACGAAAGGACATTTGCACGAATTGACATTTTGACGAAAGGACATTTGGACGATTCGACATTTTGACGAAAGGACATTTAGACGAATTGACATTTTGTCGAAAAGACATTTGGACGAAAGGACATTTTGACGAAAGGATATTTGAACGAATCGATATTTTGACAAAAAGACATTTAGACGAATCGACATTTTGACGAAAAGACATTTGGACGAATCGACATTTGGACGAATCGACATTTTGACGAAAAGACATTTGGAGGAATCGACATTTTGAAGAAAAGACATTTGGACGAAAGGACATTTGGACGAATCGTCATTTTGACGAAAAGACATTTGGACGAATCGACATTTTGACGAAAAGACATTTGGACGAATCGACATTTTGACAAAAAGACATTTCGACGAAAGGACATTTGGACGAATCGACATTTTGACGAAAAGACATTTGGACGAATCGACATTTTGACGAAAGGACATTTGGATGAATCGACATTTTGACGAAAGGACATTTGCACGAATTGACATTTTGACGAAAGGACATTTGGACGATTCGACTTTTTGACGAAAGGACATTTGGACGAATTGACATTTTGTCGAAAAGACATTGGACGAAAGGACATTTTGACGAAAGGACATTTGGACGAATCGACATTTTGACGAAAAGACATTTGGACGAAAGGACATTTGGACGAATCGACATTTTGACGAAAAGACATTTGGACGAATCGACATTTTGACAAAAAGACATTTGGACGAAAGGACATTTGGACGAAAAGATATTTGGACGAATCGACATTTTGACGAAAAGACATTTGCACGAATCGACATTTTGACGAAAAGACATTTGGACGAATCGACATTTTGACGAAAAGACATTTGGACGAAAGGACATTTGGACGAATCGACATTTTGAAGAAAAGACATTTGGACGAATCGACATTTTGACGAAAAGACATTTGGACGAATCGACATTTTGACGAAAAGACATTTGGACGAATCGACATTTTGACGAAAGGACATTTGCACGAATTGACATTTTGACGAAAGGACATTTGCACGAATTGACATTTTGACGAAAGGACATTCGGACAATTCGACATTTTGATGAAAGGACATTTGGACGAATTGAGATTTTTTCGAAAAGACATTTGGACGAAAGGACATTTTGACGAAAGGATATTAGGACGAATCGATATTTTGACAAAAAGACATTTGGACGAATCGACATTTTGACGAAAGGATATTTGAACGAATCGATATTTTGACAAAAAGACATTTAGACGAATCGACATTTTGACGAAAAGACATTTGGACGAATCGACATTTTGACGAAAAGACATTTGGACGAAAGGGCATTTGGACGAATCGCCATTTTGACGAAAAGACATTTTGACGAATCGACATTTTGACGATAGGACATTTGGACGAATCGACATTTTGACGAAAAGACATTCGGACGAATCGACATTTTGACGAAAAGACATTTGGACGAAAGGACATTTGGACGAATCGCCATTTTGACGAAAAGACATTTTGACGAATCGACATTTTGACGAAAGGACATTTAGACGAATAGACATTTTGACGAAAATACATTTGTACGAATCGACATTTTGACGAAAAGACATTTGGACGAATCGACATTTTGACGAAAAGACATTTGGACGAATCGACATTTTGACGAAAAGACATTTGGACGAAAGGACATTTGGACGAATCGACATTTTGACAAAAAGACATTTTGACGAATCGACATTTTTACGAAAGGACATTAGGACGAATCGACATTTTGACGAAAAGACGTTTGGACGAATCGACATTTGGACGAAAAGACATTTGGACGAAAGGACATTTGGACGAATCGTCATTTTGACGAAAGGACATTTGGACGAATCGACATTTTGACGAAAAGACATTTGGACGAAAGGACATTTAGACGAATCGACATTTTGACGAAAAGACATTTGGACGAATCGACATTTTGACGAAAAGACATTTGGACGAATCGACATTTTGACGAAAGGACATTTGGATGAATCGACATTTTGATGAAAGGACATTTGCACGAATTGACATTTTGACGAAAAGACATTGGACGAAAGGACATATTGACGAAAGGATATTTGGACGAATCGACATTTTGACGAAAAGACATTTGGACGAAAGGACATTTGGACGAATCGACATTTTGACGAAAAGACATTTGGACGAATCGACATTTTGACAAAAAGACATTTGGACGAAAGGACATTTGGACGAAAAGATATTTGGACGAATCGACATTTTGACGAAAAGACATTTGCACGAATCGACATTTTGACGAAAAGACATATGGACGAATCGACATTTTGACAAAAAGACATTTGGACGAAAGGACATTTGGTCGAATCGACATTTTGACGAAAAGACATTTGGACGAATCGACATTTTGACGAAAAGACATTTGGACGAATCGACATTTTGACGAAAGGACATTTGCACGAATTGACATTTTGACGAAAGGACATTTGCACGAATTGACATTTTGACGAAAGGACATTCGGACGATTCGACATTTTGATCAAAGGACATTTGGACGAATTGAGATTTTGTCGAAAAGACATTTGGACGAAAGGACATTTTGACGAAAGGATATTAGGAAGAATCGATATTTTGACAAAAAGACATTTGGACGAATCGACATTTTGACAAAAGGATATTTGAACGAATCGATATTTTGACAAAAAGACATTTAGACGAATCGACATTTTGACGAAAAGACATTTGGACGAATCGACATTTGGACGAATCGACATTTTGACAAAAAGACATTTGGACGAATCGTCATTTTGAAGAAAAGACATTTGGACGAATCGACATTTTGACAAAAAGACATTTGGACGAAAGGACATTTTGACGAAAGGATATTTGGACGAATCGACATTTTGACGAAAAGACATTTGGACGAAAGGACATTTGGACGAATCGACATTTTGACGAAAAGACATTTGGACGAATCGACATTTTGACGAAAAGACATTTGGATGAATCGACATTTTGACGAAAGGACATTTGCACGAATTGACATTTTGACGAAAGGACATTTGGACGAATCGACATTTTGACAAAAAGACATTTGGACGAATCGACATTTTGACGAAAAGACATTTGGACGAAAGGACATTTGGACGAAAAGATATTTGGACGAATCGACATTTTGACGAAAAGACATTTGCACGAATCGACATTTTGACGAAAAGACATTTGGACGAATCGACATTTTGACGAAAAGACATTTGGACGAAAGGACATTTGGACGAATCGACATTTTGACAAAAAGACATTTTGACGAATCGACATTTTTACGCAAGGACATTTGGACGAATCGACATTTTGACGAAAAGACGTTTGGACGAATCGACATTTGGACGAAAAGACATTTGGACGAAAGGACATTTGGACGAATCGTCATTTTGACGAAAAGACATGTGGGCGAATCGACATTTTGACAAAAAGACATTTGGACGAATCGACATTTAGACGAAAAGACATTTGGACGAAAGGACATTTGGACGAATCAACATTTTGACAAATAGACATTCTGACGAATCGACATTTTTACGAAAGGACATTTGGACGAATCGTCATTTTGACGAAAAGACATGTGGACGAATCGACATTTTGACGAAAAGACATTCGGACGAATCGACATTTTGACGAAAAGACATTTGGACGAAAGGACATTTGGACGAATCGCCATTTTGACGAAAAGACATTTTGACGAATCGACATTTTGACGAAAGGACATTTGGACGAATCGACATTTTGACGAAAAGACATTTGGACGAATCGACATTTTGACGAAAAGACATTTGGACGAATCGACATTTTGACGAAAAGACATTAGGACGAATCGACATTTTGACGAAAGGACATTTGGACGAATTGACATTTTGTCGAAAAGACATTTGGACGAAAGGACATTTTGACGAAAGGATATTTGAACGAATCGATATTTTGACAAAAAGACATTTAGACGAATCGACATTTTGACGAAACGACATTTGGACGAATCGACATTTTGACGAAAAGACATTTGGAGGAATCGACATTTTGAAGAAAAGACATTTGGACGAAAGGACATTTGGACGAATCGTCATTTGGACGAAAAGACATTTGGACGAATCGACATTTTGACGAAAAGACATTTGGACGAATCGACATTTTGACAAAAAGACATTTGGACGAAAGGACATTTGGACGAATCGTCATTTTGACGAAAAGACATTTGGACGAATCGACATTTTGACGAAAAGACATTTGGACGACAGGACATTTGGACGAATTGTCATTTTGACGAAAAGATATGTGGACGAATCGACATTTTGACGAAAAGACATTCGGACGAATCGACATTTTGACGAAAAGACATTTGGACGAAAGGACATTTGGACGAATCGCCATTTTGACGAAAAGACATTTTGACGAATCGACATTTTGACGAAAGGACATTTGGACGAATCGACATTTTGACGAAAATACATTTGTACGAATCGACATTTTGACGAAAAGACATTTGGACGAATCGACATTTTGACGAAAAGACATTTGGACGAATCGACATTTTGACGAAAAGACATTTGGACGAATCGACATTTTGACGAAAGGACATTTGAACGAATTGACATTTTGACGAAAGGACATTTGGACGATTCGACATTTTGACGAAAGGACATTTGGACGAATTGACATTTTGTCGAAAAGACATTTGGACGAAAGGACATTTTGACGAAAGGATATTTGAACGAATCGATATTTTGACAAAAAGACATTTAGACGAATCGACATTTTGACGAAAAGACATTTGGACGAATCGACATTTTGACGAAAAGACATTTGGATGAATCGACATTTTAACGAAAGGACATTTGCACGAATTGACATTTTGACGAAAGGACATTTGGACGATTCGACTTTTTGACGAAAGGACATTTGGACGAATTGATATTTTGACGAAAAGACATTTGCACGAATCGACATTTTGACGAAAAGACATTTGGACGAATCGACATTTTGACGAAAAGACATTTGGACAAAAGGACATTTGGACGAATCGACATTTTGACGAAAAGACATTTGGACGAATCGACATTTTGACGAAAAGACATTTGGACGAATCGACATTTTGACGAAAAGACATTTAGACAAATCGACATTTTGACGAAAAGACATTTGGACGAATCGACATTTGGACGAATCGACATTTTGACGAAAAGACATTTGGAGGAATCGACATTTTGACGAAAAGACATTTGGACGAAAGGACATTTGGACGAATCGTCATTTTGACGAAAAGACATTTGGACGAATCGACATTTTGACGAAAAGACATTTGGACGAAAGGATTTTTGGACGAATCGACATTTTGACGAAAAGACATTTGGACGAATCGACATTTTGACGAAAAGACATTTGGACGAAAGGACATTTGGACGAAAAGATATTTGGACAAATCGACATTTTGACGAAAAGACATTTTCACGAATCGACATTTTGACGAAAAGACATTTGGACGAATCCACATTTTGTCGAAAAGACATTTGGACGAAAGGACATTTGGACGAATCGACATTTTGACAAAAAGACATTTTGACGAATCGACATTTTTACGAAAGGACATTTGGACGAATCGACATTTTGACGAAAAGACGTTTGGACGAATCGACATTTGGACGAAAAGACATTTGGACGAAAGGACATTTGGACGAATCGTCATTTTGACGAAAAGACATGTGGACGAATCGACATTATGACGAAAAGACATTTGCACGAATCGACATTTAGACGAAAAGACATTTAGACGAAAGGACATTTGGACGAATCAACATTTTGACAAAAAGACATTTTGACGAATCGACATTTTTACGAAAGGACATTTGGACGAATCGTCATTTTGACGAAAAGACATGTGGACGAATCGACATTTTGACGAAAAGACATTCGGACGAATCGACATTTTGACGAAAAGACATTTGGACGAAAGGACATTTGGACGAATCGCCATTTTGACGAAAAGACAATTTGACGAATTGACATTTTGACGAAAGGACATTTGGACGAATCGACATTTTGACGAAAATACATTTGTACGAATCGACATTTTGACGAAAAGACATTTGGACGAATCGACATTTTGACGAAAAGACATTTGGACGAATCGACATTTTGACGAAAAGACATTTGGACGAATCGACATTTTGACGAAAGGACATTTGCACGAATTGACATTTTGACGAAAGGACATTTGGACGATTCGACATTTTGAGGAAAGGACATTTGGACGAATTGACATTTTGTCGAAAAGACATTTGGACGAAAGGACATTTTGACGAAAGGATATTTGAACGAATCGATATTTTGACAAAAAGACATTTAGACGAATCGACATTTTGACGAAACGACATTTGGACGAATCGACATTTTGACGAAAAGACATTTGGAGGAATCGACATTTTGAAGAAAAGACATTTGGACGAAAGGACATTTGGACGAATCGTCATTTTGACGAAAAGACATTTGGACGAATCGACATTTTGACGAAAAGACATTTGGACGAATCGACATTTTGACAAAAAGACATTTGGACGAAAGGACATTTGGACGAATCGTCATTTTGACGAAAAGACATTTGGACGAATCGACATTTTGACGAAAAGACATTTGGACGACAGGACATTTGGACGAATTGTCATTTTGACGAAAAGATATGTGGACGAATCGACATTTTGACGAAAAGACATTCGGACGAATCGACATTTTGACGAAAAGACATTTGGACGAAAGGACATTTGGACGAATCGCCATTTTGACGAAAAGACATTTTGACGAATCGACATTTTGACGAAAGGACATTTGGACGAATCGACATTTTGACGAAAATACATTTGTACGAATCGACATTTTGACGAAAAGACATTTGGACGAATCGACATTTTGACGAAAAGACATTTGGACGAATCGACATTTTGACGAAAAGACATTTGGACGAATCGACATTTTGACGAAAGGACATTTGAACGAATTGACATTTTGACGAAAGGACATTTGGACGATTCGACATTTTGACGAAAGGACATTTGGACGAATTGACATTTTGTCGAAAAGACATTTGGACGAAAGGACATTTTGACGAAAGGATATTTGAACGAATCGATATTTTGACAAAAAGACATTTAGACGAATCGACATTTTGACGAAAAGACATTTGGACGAATCGACATTTTGACGAAAAGACATTTGGATGAATCGACATTTTAACGAAAGGACATTTGCACGAATTGACATTTTGACGAAAGGACATTTGGACGATTCGACTTTTTGACGAAAGGACATTTGGACGAATTGATATTTTGACGAAAAGACATTTGCACGAATCGACATTTTGACGAAAAGACATTTGGACGAATCGACATTTTGACGAAAAGACATTTGGACAAAAGGACATTTGGACGAATCGACATTTTGACGAAAAGACATTTGGACGAATCGACATTTTGACGAAAAGACATTTGGACGAATCGACATTTTGACGAAAAGACATTTAGACAAATCGACATTTTGACGAAAAGACATTTGGACGAATCGACATTTGGACGAATCGACATTTTGACGAAAAGACATTTGGAGGAATCGACATTTTGACGAAAAGACATTTGGACGAAAGGACATTTGGACGAATCGTCATTTTGACGAAAAGACATTTGGACGAATCGACATTTTGACGAAAAGACATTTGGACGAAAGGATTTTTGGACGAATCGACATTTTGACGAAAAGACATTTGGACGAATCGACATTTTGACGAAAAGACATTTGGACGAAAGGACATTTGGACGAAAAGATATTTGGACAAATCGACATTTTGACGAAAAGACATTTTCACGAATCGACATTTTGACGAAAAGACATTTGGACGAATCCACATTTTGTCGAAAAGACATTTGGACGAAAGGACATTTGGACGAATCGACATTTTGACAAAAAGACATTTTGACGAATCGACATTTTTACGAAAGGACATTTGGACGAATCGACATTTTGACGAAAAGACGTTTGGACGAATCGACATTTGGACGAAAAGACATTTGGACGAAAGGACATTTGGACGAATCGTCATTTTGACGAAAAGACATGTGGACGAATCGACATTATGACGAAAAGACATTTGCACGAATCGACATTTAGACGAAAAGACATTTAGACGAAAGGACATTTGGACGAATCAACATTTTGACAAAAAGACATTTTGACGAATCGACATTTTTACGAAAGGACATTTGGACGAATCGTCATTTTGACGAAAAGACATGTGGACGAATCGACATTTTGACGAAAAGACATTCGGACGAATCGACATTTTGACGAAAAGACATTTGGACGAAAGGACATTTGGACGAATCGCCATTTTGACGAAAAGACAATTTGACGAATTGACATTTTGACGAAAGGACATTTGGACGAATCGACATTTTGACGAAAATACATTTGTACGAATCGACATTTTGACGAAAAGACATTTGGACGAATCGACATTTTGACGAAAAGACATTTGGACGAATCGACATTTTGACGAAAGGACATTTGCACGAATTGACATTTTGACGAAAGGACATTTGGACGATTCGACATTTTGACGAAAGGACATTTGGACGAATTGACATTTTGTCGAAAAGACATTTGGACGAAAGGACATTTTGACGAAAAGACATTTGGACGAATCGACATTTTGACGAAAAGACATTTGGACGAATCGACATTTTGACGAAAAGACATTTAGACGAATCGACATTTTGACGAAAAGACATTTGGACGAATCGACATTTGGACGAATCGACATTTTGACGAAAAGACATTTGGAGGAATCGACATTTTGACGAAAAGACATTTGGACGAAAGGACATTTGGACGAATCGTCATTTTGACGAAAAGACATTTGGACGAATCGACATTTTGACGAAAAGACATTTGGACGAAAGGATTTTTGGACGAATCGACATTTTGACGAAAAGACATTTGGACGAATCGACATTTTGACGAAAAGACATTTGGACGAAAGGACATTTGGACGAAAAGATATTTGGACAAATCGACATTTTGACGAAAAGACATTTTCACGAATCGACATTTTGACGAAAAGACATTTGGACGAATCGACATTTTGACGAAAAGACATTTGGACGAAAGGACATTTGGACGAATCGACATTTTGACAAAAAGACATTTTGACGAATCGACATTTTTACGAAAGGACATTTGGACGAATCGACATTTTGACGAAAAGACGTTTGGACGAATCGACATTTGGACGAAAAGACATTTGGACGAAAGGACATTTGGACGAATCGTCATTTTGACGAAAAGACATGTGGACGAATCGACATTATGACGAAAAGACATTTGGACGAATCGACATTTAGACGAAAAGACATTTAGACGAAAGGACATTTCGACGAATCAACATTTTGACAAAAAGACATTTTGACGAATCGACATTTTTACAAAAGGACATTTGGACGAATCGTCATTTTGACGAAAAGACATGTGGACGAATCGACATTTTGACGAAAAGACATTCGGACGAATCGACATTTTGACGAAAAGACATTTGGACGAAAGGACATTTGGACGAATCGCCATTTTGACGAAAAGACAATTTGACGAATTGACATTTTGACGAAAGGACATTTGGACGAATCGACATTTTGACGAAAAGACATTTGGACGAATCGACATTTTGACGAAAAGACATTTGGACGAATCGACATTTTGACGAAAAGACATTTGGACGAATCGACATTTTGACGAAAAGACATTTAGACAAATCGACATTTTGACGAAAAGACATTTGGACGAATCGACATTTGGACGAATCGACATTTTGACGAAAAGACATTTGGAGGAATCGACATTTTGACGAAAAGACATTTGGACGAAAGGACATTTGGACGAATCGTCATTTTGACGAAAAGACATTTGGACGAATCGACATTTTGACGAAAAGACATTTGGACGAAAGGATTTTTGGACGAATCGACATTTTGACGAAAAGACATTTGGACGAATCGACATTTTGACGAAAAGACATTTGGACGAAAGGACATTTGGACGAAAAGATATTTGGACAAATCGACATTTTGACGAAAAGACATTTTCACGAATCGACATTTTGACGAAAAGACATTTGGACGAATCGACATTTTGTCGAAAAGACATTTGGACGAAAGGACATTTGGACGAATCGACATTTTGACAAAAAGACATTTTGACGAATCGACATTTTTACGAAAGGACATTTGGACGAATCGACATTTTGACGAAAAGACGTTTGGACGAATCGACATTTGGACGAAAAGACATTTGGACGAAAGGACATTTGGACGAATCGTCATTTTGACGAAAAGACATGTGGACGAATCGACATTATGACGAAAAGACATTTGCACGAATCGACATTTAGACGAAAAGACATTTAGACGAAAGGACATTTGGACGAATCAACATTTTGACAAAAAGACATTTTGACGAATCGACATTTTTACGAAAGGACATTTGGACGAATCGTCATTTTGACGAAAAGACATGTGGACGAATCGACATTTTGACGAAAAGACATTCGGACGAATCGACATTTTGACGAAAAGACATTTGGACGAAAGGACATTTGGACGAATCGCCATTTTGACGAAAAGACAATTTGACGAATTGACATTTTGACGAAAGGACATTTGGACGAATCGACATTTTAACGAAAATACATTTGTACGAATCGACATTTTGACGAAAAGACATTTGGACGAATCGACATTTTGACGAAAAGACATTTGGACGAATCGACATTTTGACGAAAAGACATTTGGACGAATCGACATTTTGACGAAAGGACATTTGCACGAATTGACATTTTGACGAAAGGACATTTGGACGATTCGACATTTTGACGAAAGGACATTTGGACGAATTGACATTTTGTCGAAAAGACATTTGGACGAAAGGACATTTTGACGAAAAGACATTTGGACGAATCGACATTTTGACGAAAAGACATTTGGACGAATCGACATTTTGACGAAAAGACATTTAGACGAATCGACATTTTGACGAAAAGACATTTGGACGAATCGACATTTGGACGAATCGACATTTTGACGAAAAGACATTTGGAGGAATCGACATTTTGACGAAAAGACATTTGGACGAAAGGACATTTGGACGAATCGTCATTTTGACGAAAAGACATTTGGACGAATCGACATTTTGACGAAAAGACATTTGGACGAAAGGATTTTTGGACGAATCGACATTTTGACGAAAAGAGATTTGGACGAATCGACATTTTGACGAAAAGACATTTGGACGAAAGGACATTTGGACGAAAAGATATTTGGACAAATCGACATTTTGACGAAAAGACATTTTCACGAATCGACATTTTGACGAAAAGACATTTGGACGAATCGACATTTTGACGAAAAGACATTTGGACGAAAGGACATTTGGACGAATCGACATTTTGACAAAAAGACATTTTGACGAATCGACATTTTTACGAAAGGACATTTGGACGAATCGACATTTTGACGAAAAGACGTTTGGACGAATCGACATTTGGACGAAAAGACATTTGGACGAAAGGACATTTGGACGAATCGTCATTTTGACGAAAAGACATGTGGACGAATCGACAATATGACGAAAAGACATTTGGACGAATCGACATTTAGACGAAAAGACATTTAGACGAAAGGACATTTGGACGAATCAACATTTTGACAAAAAGACATTTTGACGAATCGACATTTTTACAAAAGGACATTTGGACGAATCGTCATTTTGACGAAAAGACATGTGGACGAATCGACATTTTGACGAAAAGACATTCGGACGAATCGACATTTTGACGAAAAGACATTTGGACGAAAGGACATTTGGACGAATCGCCATTTTGACGAAAAGACAATTTGACGAATTGACATTTTGACGAAAGGACATTTGGACGAATCGACATTTTGACGAAAAGACATTTGGACGAATCGACATTTTGACGAAAAGACATTTGGACGAATCGACATTTTGACGAAAAGACATTTGGACGAATCGACATTTTGACGAAAGGACATTTGCACGAATTGACATTTTGACGAAAGGACATTTGCACGAATTGACATTTTGACGAAAGGACATTTGGACGATTCGACATTTTGACGAAAGGACATTTGGACGAATTGACATTTTGTCGAAAAGACATTTGGACGAAAGGACATTTTGACGAAAGGATATTTGAACGAATCGATATTTTGACGAAAAGATATATAGACGAATCGACATTTTGACAAAAAGACATTTGGACGAATCGACATTTTGACGAAAAGACATTTGGACGAATCGACATTTTGACAAAAAGACATTTGGACGACAGGACATTTAGACGAATCGACATTTTGACGAAAAGACATTTATACGAATTGACATTTTGACGAAAGGACATTTGGACGATTCGACTTTTTGACGAAAGGACATTTGGACGAATTGACATTTTGAAAAAAAGACATTTGCACGAATCGACTTTTTGACGAAAAGACATTTGGACGAATCGACATTTTGACGAAAAGACATTTGGACGAATCGACATTTTGACAAAAAGACATTTGGACGACAGGACATTTGGACGAATCGACATTTTGACGAAAAGACATTTGTACGAATCGACATTTTGACGAAAAGACATTTGGACGAATCGACATTTTGACGAAAAGACATTTGGACGAATCGACATTTTGACGAAAAGACATTTGGACGAATCGACATTTTGACGAAAGGACATTTGCACGAATTGACATTTTGACGAAAGGACATTTGGACGAATCGACATTTTGACGAAAAGACATTTGGACGAATCGACATTTTGACAAAAAGACATTTGGACGAAAGGACATTTGGACGAATCGTCATTTTGACGAAAAGACATTTGGACGAATCGACATTTTGACGAAAAGACATTTGGACGACAGGACATTTGGACGAATCGTCATTTTGACGAAAAGATATGTGGACGAATCGACATTTTGACGAAAAGACATTCGGACGAATCGACATTTTGACGAAAAGACATTTGGACGAAAGGACATTTGGACGAATCGCCATTTTGACGAAAAGACATTTTGACGAATCGACATTTTGACGAAAGGACATTTGGACGAATCGACATTTTGACGAAAATACATTTGTACGAATCGGCATTTTGACGAAAAGACATTTGGACGAATCGACATTTTGACGAAAAGACATTTGGACGAATCGACATTTTGACGAAAAGACATTTGGACGAATCGACATTTTGACGAAAGGACATTTGAACGAATTGACATTTTGACGAAAGGACATTTGGACGATTCGACATTTTGACGAAAGGACATTTGGACGAATTGACATTTTGTCGAAAAGACATTTGGACAAAAGGACATTTTGACGAAAGGATATTTGAACGAATCGATATTTTGACAAAAAGACATTTAGACGAATCGACATTTTGACGAAAAGACATTTGGACGAATCGACATTTTGACGAAAAGACATTTGGAGGAATCGACATTTTGAAGAAAAGACATTTGGACGAAAGGACATTTGGACGAATCGTCATTTTGACGAAAAGACATTTGGACGAATCGACATTTTGACGAAAAGACATTTGGACGAATCGACATTTTGACAAAAAGACATTTGGACGACAGGACATTTGGACGAATCGACATTTTGACTAAAAGACATTTGGACGAATCGACATTTTGACGAAAAGACATTTGGATGAATCGACATTTTAACGAAAGGACATTTGCACGAATTGACATTTTGACGAAAGGACATTTGGACGATTCGACTTTTTGACGAAAGGACATTTGGACGAATTGACATTTTGACAAAAAGACATTTGCACGAATCGACATTTTGACGAAAAGACATTTGGACGAATCGACATTTTGACGAAAAGACATTTGGACGAAAGGACATTTGGACGAATCGACATTTTGACGAAAAGACATTTGGACGAATCGACATTTTGACGAAAAGACATTTGGACGAATCCAAATTTTGACGAAAAGACATTTAGACGAATCGACATTTTGACGAAAAGACATTTGGACGAATCGACATTTGGACGAATCGACATTTTGACGAAAAGACATTTGGAGGAATCGACATTTTGACGAAAAGACATTTGGACGAAAGGACATTTGGACGAATCGTCATTTTGACGAAAAGACATTTGGACGAATCGACATTTTGACGAAAAGACATTTGGACGAAAGGATTTTTGGACGAATCGACATTTTGACGAAAAGACATTTGGACGAATCGACATTTTGACGAAAAGACATTTGGACGAAAGGACACTTGGACGAAAAGATATTTGGACGAATCGACATTTTGACGAAAAGACATTTGCACGAATCGACATTTTGACGAAAAGACATTTGGACGAATCGACATTTTGACGAAAAGACATTTGGACGAAAGCACATTTGGACGAATCGACATTTTGACAAAAAGACATTTTGACGAAACGACATTTTTACGAAAGGACATTTGGACGAATCGACATTTTGACGAAAAGACGTTTGGACGAATCGACATTTTGACGAAAAGACATTTGGACGAATCGACATTTTGACGAAAAGACATTTGGACGAATCGACATTTTGACGAAAGGACATTTGCACGAATTGACATTTTGACGAAAGGACATTTGGACGAATTGACATTTTGTCGAAAAGACATTTGGACGAAAGGACATTTTGACGAAAGGATATTTGAACGAATCGATATTTTGACGAAAAGATATATAGACGAATCGACATTTTGACAAAAAGACATTTGGACGAATCGACATTTTGACGAAAAGACATTTGGACGAATCGACATTTTGACAAAAAGACATTTGTACGACAGGACATTTAGACGAATCGACATTTTGACGAAAAGACATTTGGACGAATCGACATTTTGACGAAAAGACATTTGGATGAATCGACATTTTGACGAAAGGACATTTGCACGAATTGACATTTTGACGAAAGGACATTTGGACGAATTGACATTTTGACGAAAATACATTTGTACGAATCGACATTTTGACGAAAAGACATTTGGACGAATCGACATTTTGACGAAAAGACATTTGGACGAATCGACATTTTGACGAAAAGACATTTGGACGAATCGACATTTTGACGAAAGGACATTTGCACGAATTGACATTTTGACGAAAGGACATTTGGACGATTCGACATTTTGACGAAAGGACATTTGGACGAATTGACATTTTGTCGAAAAGACATTTGGACGAAAGGACATTTTGACGAAAGGATATTTGAACGAATCGATATTTTGACGAAAAGATATATAGACGAATCGACATTTTGACAAAAAGACATTTGGACGAATCGACATTTTGACGAAAAGACATTTGGACGAATCGACATTTTGACAAAAAGACATTTGTACGACAGGACATTTAGACGAATCGACATTTTGACGAAAAGATATTTGGACGAATCGACATTTTGACGAAAAGACATTTGGATGAATCGACATTTTGACGAAAGGACATTTGCACGAATTGACATTTTGACGAAAGGACATTTGGACGAATTGACATTTTGACGAAAAGACATTAGCACGAATCGACTTTTTGACGAAAAGACATTTGGACGAATCGACATTTTGACGAAAAGACATTTGGACGAAAGGACATTTGGACGAATCGACATTTTGACGAAAAGACATTTGGACGAATCGACATTTTGACGAAAATACATTTGTACGAATCGACATTTTGACGAAAAGACATTTGGACGAATCGACATTTTGACGAAAAGACATTTGGACGAATCGACATTTTGACGAAAAGACATTTGGACGAATCGACATTTTGACGAAAGGACATTTGCACGAATTGACATTTTGACGAAAGGACATTTGGACGATTCGACATTTTGACGAAAGGACATTTGGACGAATCGACATTTTGCCGAAAAGACATTTGGACGAATCGACATTTTGACGAAAAGACATTTGGACGAAAGGACATTTGGACGAATCGCCATTTTGACGAAAAGACATTTTGACGAATCGACATTTTGACGAAAGGACATTTGGACGAATCGAAATTTTGACGAAAAGACGTTTGGACGAATCGACATTTGGACGAAAAGACATTTGGAAGAAAGGACATTTGGACGAATCGTCATTTTGACGAAAAGACATGTGGACGAATCGACATTTTGACGAAAAGACATTTGGACGAATCGACATTTAGACGAAAAGACATTTGGACGAATCGTCATTTTGACGAAAAGACATGTGGACGAATCGACATTTTGACGAAAAGACATTCGGACGAATCGACATTTTGACGAAAAGACATTTGGACGAAAGGACATTTGGACGAATCGCCATTTTGACGAAAAGACATTTTGACGAATCGACATTTTGACGAAAGGACATTTGGACGAATCGACATTTTGACGAAAATACATTTGTACGAATCGACATTTTGACGAAAAGACATTTGGACGAATCGACATTTTGACGAAAAGACATTTGGACGAATCGACATTTTGACGAAAAGACATTTGGACGAATCGACATTTTGACGAAAGGACATTTGCACGAATTGACATTTTGACGAAAGGACATTTGGACGATTCGACATTTTGACGAAAGGACATTTGGACGAATTGACATTTTGTCGAAAAGACATTTGGACGAAAGGACATTTTGACGAAAGGATATTTGAACGAATCGATATTTTGACGAAAAGACATTTGGACGAATCGACATTTTGACGAAAAGACATTTGGACGAATCGACATTTTGACGAAAAGACATTTGGACGAATCGACATTTTGACGAAAGGACATTTGCACGAATTGACATTTTGACGAAAGGACATTTGCACGAATTGACATTTTGACGAAAGGACATTTGGACGATTCGACATTTTGACGAAAGTACATTTGGACGAATCGACATTTTGTCGAAAAGACATTTGGACGAAAGGACATTTTGACGAAAGGATATTTGAACGAATCGATATTTTGACAAAAAGACATTTAGACGAATCGACATTTTGACGAAAAGACATTTGGACGAATCGACATTTGGACGAATCGACATTTTGACGAAAAGACATTTGGAGGAATCGACATTTTGACGAAAAGACATTTGGACGAAAGGACATTTGGACGAATCGTCATTTTGACGAAAAGACATTTGGACGAATCGACATTTTGACGAAAAGACATTTGGACGAATCGACATTTTGACAAAAAGACATTTGGACGAAAGGACATTTGGACGAATCGACATTTTGACGAAAAGACATTTGGACGAATCGACATTTTGACGAAAAGACATTTGGACGAATCGACATTTTGACGAAAAGACATTTGGACGAAAGGACATTTGGACGAATCGACATTTTGACGAAAAGACATTTGGACGAATCGACATTTTGACGAAAAGACATTTAGATGAATCGACATTTTGTCTAAAAGACATTGGACGAAAGGACATTTTGACGAAAGGATATTTGGACGAATCGACATTTTGACGAAAAGACATTTCGACGAAAGGACATTTGGACGAATCGACATTTTGACGAAAAGACATTTGGACGAATCGACATTTTGACGAAAAGACATTTGGACGAATCGACATTTTGACGAAAAGACATTTGGACGAAAGGACATTTGGACGAATCGACATTTTGACGAAAAGACATTTGGACGAATCGACATTTTGACGAAAGGACATTTGGACGAATTGACATTTTGACGAAAAGACATTTGGACGAATCGACATTTTGACGAAAGGATATTTGCACGAATTGACATTTTGACGAAAGGACATTTGGAAGATTCGACATTTTGACGAAAGTACATTTGGACGAATCGACATTTTGACGAAAATACATTTGGACGAATCGACATTTTGACGAAAAGACATTTGGACGAATCGACATTTTGACGAAAAGACATTTGGACGAATCGACATTTTGACGAAAAGACATTTGGACGAATCGACATTTTGACGAAAGGACATTTGCACGAATTGACATTTTGACGAAAGGACATTTGGACGATTCGACATTTTGACGAAAGTACATTTGGACGAATCGACATTTTGACGAAAATACATTTGGACGAATCGACATTTTGACGAAAAGACATTTGGACGAATCGACATTTTGACGAAAAGACATTTGGACGAATCGACATTTTGACGAAAAGACATTTGGACGAATCGACATTTTGACGAAAGGACATTTGCACGAATTGACATTTTAACGAAAGGACATTTGGACGAAAGGACATTTTGACGAAAGGATATTTGAACGAATCGATATTTTGACAAAAAGACATTTAGACGAATCGACATTTTGACGAAAAGACATTTGGACGAATCGACATTTGGACGAATCGACATTTTGACGAAAAGACATTTGGAGGAATCTACATTTTGACGAAAAGACATTTGGACGAAAGGACATTTGGACGAATCGTCATTTTGACGAAAAGACATTTGGACGAATCGACATTTTGACGAAAAGACATTTGGACGAATCGACATTTTAACAAAAAGACATTTGGACGAAAGGACATTTGGACGAATCGACATTTTGACGAAAAGACATTTGGACGAATCGACATTTTGACGAAAAGACATTTGGATGAATCGACATTTTGACGAAAGGACATTTGCACGAATTGACATTTTGACGAAAGGACATTTGGACGAATCGACATTTTGACAAAAAGACATTTGGACGAAAGGACATTTGGACGAATCGACATTTTGACGAAAAGACATTTGGACGAATCGACATTTTGACGAAAAGACATTTGGATGAATCGACATTTTGACGAAAGGACATTTGCACGAATTGACATTTTGACGAAAGGACATTTGGACGAATCGACATTTTGACGAAAAGACATTTGGACGAATCGACATTTTGACGAAAAGACATTTGGACGAAAGGACATTTGGACGAAAAGATATTTGGACGAATCGACATTTTGACGAAAAGACATTTGCACGAATCGACATTTTGACGAAAAGACATTTGGACGAATCGCCATTTTGACGAAAAGACATTTGGACGAAAGGACATTTGGACGAATCGACATTTTGACAAAAAGACATTTTGACGAATCGACATTTTTACGCAAGGACATTTGGACGAATCGACATTTTGACGAAAAGAGGTTTGGACGAATCGACATTTGGACGAAAAGACATTTGGACGAAAGGACATTTGGACGAATCGACATTTTGACGAAAAAACATTTGGACGAATCGACATTTTGACGAAAGGACATTTGGACGAATTGACATTTTGACGAAAAGACATTTGGACGAATCGACATTTTGACGAAAGGACATTTGCACGAATTGACATTTTGACGAAAGGACATTTGGACGATTCGACATTTTGACGAAAGTACATTTGGACGAATCGACATTTTGACGAAAATACATTTGGACGAATCGACATTTTGACGAAAAGACATTTGGACGAATCGACATTTTGACGAAAGGATATTTGCACGAATTGACATTTTGACGAAAGGACATTTGGAAGATTCGACATTTTGACGAAAGTACATTTGGACGAATCGACATTTTGACGAAAATACATTTGGACGAATCGACATTTTGACGAAAAGACATTTGGACGAATCGACATTTTGACGAAAAGACATTTGGACGAATCGACATTTTGACGAAAAGACATTTGGACGAATCGACATTTTGACGAAAAGACATTTGGACGAATCGACATTTTGACGAAAGGACATTTGGACGATTCGACATTTTGACGAAAGTACATTTGGACGAATCGACATTTTGACGTAAGGACATTTGGACGAATCGTCATTTTGACGAAAAGACATTTGGACGAATCGACATTTTGACGAAAAGACATTTGGACGAATCGACATTTTGACGAAAGGACATTTGCACGAATTGACATTTTGACGAAAGGACATTTGGACGAAAGGACATTTTGACGAAAGGATATTTGAACGAATCGATATTTTGACAAAAAGACATTTAGACGAATCGACATTTTGACGAAAAGACATTTGGACGAATCGACATTTGGACGAATCGACATTTTGACGAAAAGACATTTGGAGGAATCTACATTTTGACGAAAAGACATTTGGACGAAAGGACATTTGGACGAATCGTCATTTTGACGAAAAGACATTTGGACGAATCGACATTTTGACGAAAAGACATTTGGACGAATCGACATTTTAACAAAAAGACATTTGGACGAAAGGACATTTGGACGAATCGACATTTTGACGAAAAGACATTTGGACGAATCGACATTTTGACGAAAAGACATTTGGATGAATCGACATTTTGACGAAAGGACATTTGCACGAATTGACATTTTGACGAAAGGACATTTGGACGAATCGACATTTTGACAAAAAGACATTTGGACGAAAGGACATTTGGACGAATCGACATTTTGATGAAAAGACATTTGGACGAATCGACATTTTGACGAAAAGACATTTGAATGAATCGACATTTTGACGAAAGGACATTTGCACGAATCGACATTTTGACGAAAAGACATTTGGACGAATCGACATTTTGACGAAAGGACATTTGGACGAATTGACATTTTGACGAAAAGACATTTCGACGAATCGACATTTTGACGAAAGGACATTTGCACGAATTGACATTTTGACGAAAGGACATTTGGACGATTCGACATTTTGACGAAAGTACATTTGGACGAATCGACATTTTGACGAAAATACATTTGGACGAATCGACATTTTGACGAAAAGACATTTGGACGAATCGACATTTTGACGAAAAGACATTTGGACGAATTGACATTTGGACGAATCGACATTTTGACGAAAAGACATTTGTACGAATCGACATTTTGACGAAAAGACATTTGGACGAATCGACATTTTGACGAAAAGACATTTGGACGAATCGACATTTTGACGAAAGGACATTTGCACGAATTGACATTTTGACGAAAGGACATTTGGACGATTCGACATTTTGACGAAAGGACATTTGGACGAATCGACATTTTGACGAAAAGACATTTGGACGAAAGGACATTTGGACGAAAAGATATTTGGACGAATCGACATTTTGACGAAAACACATTTGCACGAATCGACATTTTGACGAAAAGACATTTGGACGAATCGACATTTTGACGAAAAGACATTTGGACGAAAGGACATTTGGACGAATCAACATTTTGACAAAAAGACATTTTGACGAATCGACATTTTTACGCAAGGACATTTGGACGAATCGACATTTTGACGAAAAGACGTTTGGACGAATCGACATTTGGACGAAAAGACATTTGGACGAAAGGATATTTGGACGAATCGTCATTTTGACGAAAAGACATTTTGACGAATCGACATTTTGACGAAAGGACATTTGGACGAATCGACATTTTGACGAAAATACATTTGTACGAATCGCCATTTTGACGAAAAGACATTTGGACGAATCGACATTTTGACGAAAAGACATTTGGACGAATCGACATTTTGACAAAAAGACATTTGGACGAAAGGACATTTGGACGAATCGTCATTTTGACGAAAAGACATTTGAACGAATCGACATTTTGACAAAAAGACATTTGGACGAAAGGACATTTGGACGAATCGACATTTTGACGAAAAGACATTTTGACGAAAAGACATTTGGACGAAAGGACATTTGGACGCTTCGCCATTTTGACGAAAAGACATTTTGACGAATCGACATTTTGACGAAAGGACATTTGGACGAATCGACATTTTGACGAAAATACATTTGTACGAATCGACATTTTGACGAAAAGACATTTGGACGAAAAGACATTTGGACGAAAGGACATTTGGACGAATCGACATTTTGACAAAAAGACATTTGGAGGAATCGACATTTTGACGAAAAGACATTTGGACGAAAGGACATTTGGACGAATCGTCATTTTGACGAAAAGACATTTGGACGAATCGACATTTTGACGAAAAGACATTTGGACGAATCGACATTTTGACAAAAAGACATTTGGACGAAAGGACATTTGGACGAATCGACATTTTGACGAAAAGACATTTGGACGAATCGACATTTTGACGAAAAGACATTTGGACGAATCGACATTTTGACAAAAAGACATTTGGACGAAAGGACATTTGGACGAATCGACATTTTGACAAAAAGACATTTGGACTAATCGACATTTTGACGAAAAGACATTTGGATGAATCGACATTTTGACGAAAGGACATTTGCACGAATTGACATTTTGACGAAAGGACATTTGGACGAATCGACATTTTGACGAAAAGACATTTGGACGAATCGACATTTTGACGAAAAGACATTTGGACGAAAGGACATTTGGACGAAAAGATATTTGGACGAATCGACATTTTGACGAAAAGACGTTTGGACGAATCGACATTTGGACGAAAAGACATTTGGACGAAAGGACATTTGGACGAATCGTCATTTTGACGAAAAGACATGTGGGCGAATCGACATTTTGACAAAAAGACATTTGTACGAATCCACATTTAGACGAAAAGACATTTGGACGAAAGGACATTTAGACGAATCAACATTTTGACAAATAGACATTTTGACGAATCGACATTTTTACGAAAGGACATTTGGACGAATCGTCATTTTGACGAAAAGACATGTGGACGAATCGACATTTTGACGAAAAGACATTCGGACGAATCGACATTTTGACGAAAAGACATTTGGACGAAAGGACATTTGGACGAATCGCCATTTTGACGAAAAGACATTTTGACGAATCGACATTTTGACGAAAGGACATTTGGACGAATCGACATTTTGACGAAAATACATTTGTACGAATCGACATTTTGACGAAAAGACATTTGGACGAATCGACATTTTGACGAAAAGACATTTGGACGAATCGACATTTTGACGAAAAGACATTTGGACGAATCGACATTTTGACGAAAGGACATTTGCACGAATTTACATTTTGACGAAAGGACATTTGGACGATTCGACATTTTGACGAAAGGACATTTGGACGAATTGACATTTTGTCGAAAAGACATTTGAACGAATCGACATTTTGACAAAAAGACATTTGGACGAAAGGACATTTGGACGAATCGTCATTTTGACGAAAAGACATTTGAACGAATCGACATTTTGACAAAAAGACATTTGGACGAAAGGACATTTGGACGAATCGACATTTTGACGAAAAGACATTTTGACGAAAAGACATTTGGACGAAAGGACATTTGGACGCTTCGCCATTTTGACGAAAAGACATTTTGACGAATCGACATTTTGACGAAAGGACATTTGGACGAATCGACATTTTGACGAAAATACATTTGTACGAATCGACATTTTGACGAAAAGACATTTGGACGAATCGACATTTTGACGAAAAGACATTTGGACGAATCGACATTTTGACAAAAAGACATTTGGACGAAAGGACATTTGGACGAATCGTCATTTTAACGAAAAGACATTTGGACGAATCGACATTTTGACGAAAAGACATTTGGACGAATCGACATTTTGACAAAAAGACATTTGGACGAAAGGACATTTGGACGAATCGACATTTTGACAAAAAGACATTTGGACTAATCGACATTTTGACGAAAAGACATTTGGATGAATCGACATTTTGACGAAAGGACATTTGCACGAATTGACATTTTGACGAAAGGACATTTGGACGAATCGACATTTTGACGAAAAGACATTTGGACGAATCGACATTTTGACGAAAAGACATTTGGACGAAAGGACATTTGGACGAAAAGATATTTGGACGAATCGACATTTTGACGAAAAGACATTTGCACGAATCGACATTTTGACGAAAAGACATTTGGACGAATCGACATTTTGACGAAAAGACATTTGGACGAAAGGACATTTGGACGAATCGACATTTTGACAAAAAGACATTTTGACGAATCGACATTTTTACGCAAGGACATTTGGACGAATCGACATTTTGACGAAAAGACGTTTGGACGAATCGACATTTGGACGAAAAGACATTTGGACGAAAGGACATTTGGACGAATCGTCATTTTGACGAAAAGACATGTGGGCGAATCGACATTTTGACAAAAAGACATTTGGACGAATCCACATTTAGACGAAAAGACATTTGGACGAAAGGACATTTAGACGAATCAACATTTTGACAAATAGACATTTTGACGAATCGACATTTTTACGAAAGGACATTTGGACGAATCGTCATTTTGACGAAAAGACATGTGGACGAATCGACATTTTGACGAAAAGACATTCGGACGAATCGACATTTTGACGAAAAGACATTTGGACGAAAGGACATTTGGACGAATCGCCATTTTGACGAAAAGACATTTTGACGAATCGACATTTTGACGAAAGGACATTTGGACGAATCGACATTTTGACGAAAATACATTTGTACGAATCGACATTTTGACGAAATGACATTTGGACGAATCGACATTTTGACGAAAAGACATTTGGACGAATCGACATTTTGACGAAAAGACATTTGGACGAATCGACATTTTGACGAAAGGACATTTGCACGAATTTACATTTTGACGAAAGGACATTTGGACGATTCGACATTTTGACGAAAGGACATTTGGACGAATTGACATTTTGTCGAAAAGACATTTGGACGAAAGGACATTTTGACGAAAGGATATTTGAACGAATCGATATTTTGACAAAAAGACATTTAGACGAATCGACATTTTGACGAAAAGACATTTGGACGAATCGACATTTTGACGAAAAGACATTTGGAGGAATCGACATTTTGAAGAAAAGACATTTGGACGAAAGGACATTTGGACGAATCGTCATTTTGACGAAAAGACATTTGGACGAATCGACATTTTGACGAAAAGACATTTGGACGAATCGACATTTTGACAAAAAGACATTTGGACGAAAGGACATTTGGACGAATCGACATTTTGACGAAAAGACATTTGGACGAATCGACATTTTGACGAAAAGACATTTGGATGAATCGACATTTTGACGAAAGGACATTTGCACGAATTGACATCTTGACGAAAGGACATTTGGACGATTCGACTTTTTGACGAAAGGACATTTGGACGAATTGACATTTTGTCGTAAAGACATTGGACAAAAGGACATTTTGACGAAAGGATATTTGAACGAATCGATAATTTGACAAAAAGACATTTAGACGAATCGACATTTTGACGAAAAGACATTTGGACGAATCGACATTTGGACGAATCGACATTTTGACGAAAAGACATTTGGACGAATCGACATTTTGACGAAAAGACATTTGGACGAAAGGACATTTGGACGAAAAGACATTTGGACGAATCGACATTTTGACGAAAAGATATTTGCACGAATCGACATTTTGACGAAAGGACATTTGCACGAATTGACATTTTGACGAAAGGACATTTGGACGATTCGACATTTTGACGAAAGTACATTTGGACGAATCGACATTTTGTCGAAAAGACATTTGGACGAAAGGACATTTTGACGAAAGGATATTTGAACGAATCGATATTTTGACAAAAAGACATTTAGACGAATCGACATTTTGACGAAAAGACATTTAGACGAATCGACATTTTGACGAAAAGACATTTGGACGAATCGACATTTGGACGAATCGACATTTTGACGAAAAGACATTTGGAGGAATCGACATTTTGACGAAAAGACATTTGGACGAAAGGACATTTGGACGAATCGTCATTTTGACGAAAAGACATTTGGACGAATCGACATTTTGACGAAAAGACATTTGGACGAAAGGACATTTGGACGAATCGACATTTGGACGAATCGATAATTTGACAAAAAGACATTTAGACGAATCGACATTTTGACGAAAAGACATTTGGACGAATCGACATTTGGACGAATCGACATTTTGACGAAAAGACATTTGGACGAATCGACATTTTGACGAAAAGACATTTGGACGAAAGGACATTTGGACGAATCGACATTTGGACGAATCGACATTTTGACGAAAAGACATTTGCACGAATCGACATTTTGACGAAAAGACATTTGGACGAATCGACATTTTGACGAAAAGACATTTGGACGAATCAACATTTTGACGAAAAGACATTTGGACGAATCGACATTTTGACGAAAAGACATTTAGACGAATCGACATTTTGACGAAAAGACATTTGGACGAATCGACATTTGGACGAATCGACATTTTGACGAAAAGACATTTGGAGGAATCGACATTTTGACGAAAAGACATTTGGACGAAAGGACATTTGGACGAATCGTCATTTTGACGAAAAGACATTTGGACGAATCGACATTTTGACGAAAAGACATTTGGACGAAAGGACATTTGGACGAATCGACATTTTGACGAAAAGACATTTGGACGAATCGACATTTTGACGAAAAGACATTTGGACGAAAGGACATTTGGACGAAAAGATATTTGGACGAATCGACATTTTGACGAAAAGACATTTGCACGAATCGACATTTTGACGAAAAGACATTTGGACGAATCGACATTTTGACGAAAAGACATTTGGACGAAAGGACATTTGGACGAATCGACATTTTGACAAAAAGACATTTTGACGAATTGACATTTTTACGAAAGGACATTTGGACGAATCGACATTTTGACGAAAAGACGTTTGGACGAATCGACATTTGGACGAAAAGACATTTGGACGAAAGGACATTTGGACGAATCGTCATTTTGACGAAAAGACATGTGGACGAATCGACATTTTGACGAAAAGACATTTGGACGAATCGACATTTAGACGAAAAGACATTTGGACGAAAGGACATTTGGACGAATCAACATTTTGACAAAAAGACATTTTGACGAATCGACATTTTTACGAAAGGACATTTGGACGAATCGTCATTTTGACGAAAAGACATGTGGACGAATCGACATTTTGACGAAAAGACATTCGGACGAATCGACATTTTGACGAAAAGACATTTGGATGAAAGGACATTTGGACGAATCGCCATTTTGACGAAAAGACATTTTGACGAATCGACATTTTGACGAAAGGACATTTGGACGAATCGACATTTTGACGAAAATACATTTGTACGAATCGACATTTTGACGAAAAGACATTTGGACGAATCGACATTTTGACGAAAAGACATTTGGACGAATCGACATTTTGACGAAACAACATTTGGACGAATCGACATTTTGACGAAAGGACATTTGCACGAATTGACATTTTGACGAAAGGACATTTGGACGATTCGACATTTTGACGAAAGGACATTTGGACGAATTGACATTTTGTCGAAAAGACATTTGGACGAAAGGACATTTTGACGAAAGGATATTTGAACGAATCGATATTTTGACGAAAAGACATTTGGACGAATCGACATTTTGACGAAAAGACATTTGGACGAATCGACATTTTGACGAAAAGACATTTGGACAAATCGACATTTTGACGAAAGGACATTTGCACGAATTGACATTTTGACGAAAGGACATTTGCACGAATTGACATTTTGACGAAAGGACATTTGGACGATTCGACATTTTGACGAAAGTACATTTGGACGACTCGACATTTTGACGAAAATACATTTGGACGAATCGACATTTTGACGAAAGGACATTTGCACGAATTGACATTCTGACGAAAGGACATTTGGACGATTCGACATTTTGACGAAAGTACATTTGGACGAATCGACATTTTGTCGAAAAGACATTTGGACGAAAGGACATTTTGACGAAAGGATATTTGAACGAATCGATATTTTGACAAAAAGACATTTAGACGAATCGACATTTTGACGAAAAGACATTTGGACGAATGGACATTTGGACGAATCGACATTTTGACGAAAAGACATTTGGACGAATCGACATTTTGACAAAAAGACATTTGGACGAAAGGACATTTGGACGAATCGACATTTTGACGAAAAGACATTTGGACGAATCGACATTTTGACGAAAAGACATTTGGATGAATCGACATTTTGAAGAAAGGACATTTACACGAATTGACATTTTGACGAAAGGACATTTGGACGATTCGACTTTTTGACGAAAGGACATTTGGACGAATTGACATTTTGTCGAAAAGACATTGGACGAAAGGACATTTTGACGAAAGGATATTTGGACGAATCGACATTTTGCCGAAAAGACATTTGGACGAAAGGACATTTGGACGAATCGACATTTTGACGAAAAGACATTTGGACGAATCGACATTTTGACGAAAAGACGTTTAGACGAATCGACATTTGGACGAAAAGACATTTGGACGAAAGGACATTTGGACGAATCGTCATTTTGACGAAAAGACATGTGGACGAATCGACATTTTGACGAAAAGACATTTGGACGAATCGACATTTAGACGAAAAGACATTTGGACGAAAAGATATTTGGACGAATCGACATTTTGACGAAAAGACATTTGCACGAATCGACATTTTGACGAAAAGACATTTGGACGAATCGACATTTTGACGAAAAGACATTTGGACGAAAGGACATTTGGACGAATCGACATTTTGACAAAAAGACATTTTGACGAATCGACATTTTTACGAAAGGACATTTGGACGAATCGACATTTTGACGAAAAGACGTTTGGACGAATCGACATTTGGACGAAAAGACATTTGGACGAAAGGACATTTGGACGAATCGTCATTTTGACGAAAAGACATTTGGACGAATCGACATTTTGACGAAAAGACATTTTGACGAATCGACATTTTGACGAAAGGACATTTGCACGAATTTACATTTTGACGAAAGGACATTTGGACGATTCGACATTTTGACGAAAGGACATTTGGACGAATTGACATTTTGTCGAAAAGACATTTGGACGAAAGGACATTTTGACGAAAGGATATTTGAACGAATCGATATTTTGACAAAAAGACATTTAGACGAATCGACATTTTGACGAAAAGACATTTGGACGAATCGACATTTTGACGAAAAGACATTTGGAGGAATCGACATTTTGAAGAAAAGACATTTGGACGAAAGGACATTTGGACGAATCGTCATTTTGACGAAAAGACATTTGGACGAATCGACATTTTGACGAAAAGACATTTGGACGAATCGACATTTTGACAAAAAGACATTTGGACGAAAGGACATTTGGACGAATCGACATTTTGACGAAAAGACATTTGGACGAATCGACATTTTGACGAAAAGACATTTGGATGAATCGACATTTTGACGAAAGGACATTTGCACGAATTGACATCTTGACGAAAGGACATTTGGACGATTCGACTTTTTGACGAAAGGACATTTGGACGAATTGACATTTTGTCGTAAAGACATTGGACAAAAGGACATTTTGACGAAAGTATATTTGGACGAATCGACATTTTGACGAAAAGACATTTGGACGAAAGGACATTTGGACGAATCGACATTTTGACGAAAAGACATTTGGACGAATCGACATTTTGACGAAAAGACATTTGGACGAAAGGACATTTGGACGAAAAGACATTTGGACGAATCGACATTTTGACGAAAAGATATTTGCACGAATCGACATTTTGACGAAAGGACATTTGCACGAATTGACATTTTTACGAAAGGACATTTGGACGATTCGACATTTTGACGAAAGTACATTTGGACGAATCGACATTTTGTCGAAAAGACATTTGGACGAAAGGACATTTTGACGAAAGGATATTTGAACGAATCGATATTTTGACAAAAAGACATTTAGACGAATCGACATTTTGACGAAAAGACATTTGGACGAATCGACATTTGGACGAATCGACATTTTGACGAAAAGACATTTGCACGAATCGACATTTTGACGAAAAGACATTTGGACGAATCGACATTTTGACGAAAAGACATTTGGACGAATCAACATTTTGACGAAAAGACATTTGGACGAATCGACATTTTGACGAAAAGACATTTAGACGAATCGACATTTTGACGAAAAGACATTTGGACGAATCGACATTTGGACGAATCGACATTTTGACGAAAAGACATTTGGAGGAATCGACATTTTGACGAAAAGACATTTGGACGAAAGGACATTTGGACGAATCGTCATTTTGACGAAAAGACATTTGGACGAATCGACATTTTGACGAAAAGACATTTGGACAAAAGGACATTTGGACGAATCGACATTTTGACGAAAAGACATTTGGACGAATCGACATTTTGACGAAAAGACATTTGGACGAAAGGACATTTGGACGAAAAGATATTTGGAAGAATCGACATTTTGACGAAAAGACATTTGCACGAATCGACATTTTGACGAAAAGACATTTGGACGAATCGACATTTTGACGAAAAGACATTTGGACGAAAGGACATTTGGACGAATCGACATTTTGACAAAAAGACATTTTGACGAATTGACATTTTTACGAAAGGACATTTGGACGAATCGACATTTTGACGAAAAGACGTTTGGACGAATCGACATTTGGACGAAAAGACATTTGGACGAAAGGACATTTGGACGAATCGTCATTTTGACGAAAAGACATGTGGACGAATCGACATTTTGACGAAAAGACATTTGGACGAATCGACATTTAGACAAAAAGACATTTGGACGAAAGGACATTTGGACGAATCAACATTTTGACAAAAAGACATTTTGACGAATCGACATTTTTACGAAAGGACATTTGGACAAATCGTCATTTTGACGAAAAGACATGTGGACGAATCGACATTTTGACGAAAAGACTTTCGGACGAATCGACATTTTGACGAAAAGACATTTGGACGAAAGGACATTTGGACGAATCGCCATTTTGACGAAAAGACATTTTGACGAATCGACATTTTGACGAAAGGACATTTGGACGAATCGACATTTTGACGAAAATACATTTGTACGAATCGACATTTTGACGAAAAGACATTTGGACGAATCGACATTTTGACGAAAAGACATTTGGACGAATCGACATTTTGACGAAACAACATTTGGACGAATCGACATTTTGACGAAAGGACATTTGCACGAATTGACATTTTGACGAAAGGACATTTGGACGATTCGACATTTTGACGAAAGGACATTTGGACGAATTGACATTTTGTCGAAAAGACATTTGGACGAAAGGACATTTTGACGAAAGGATATTTGAACGAATCGATATTTTGACGAAAAGACATTTGGACGAATCGACATTTTGACGAAAAGACATTTGGACGAATCGACATTTTGACGAAAAGACATTTGGACGAATCGACATTTTGACGAAAGGACATTTGCACGAATTGACATTTTGACGAAAGGACATTTGCACGAATTGACATTTTGACGAAAGGACATTTGGACGATTCGACATTTTGACGAAAGTACATTTGGACGAATCGACATTTTGACGAAAATACATTTGGACGAATCGACATTTTGACGAAAGGACATTTGCACGAATTGACATTTTGACGAAAGGACATTTGGACGATTCGACATTTTGACGAAAGTACATTTGGACGAATCGACATTTTGTCGAAAAGATATTTGGACGAAAGGACATTTTGACGAAAGGATATTTGAACGAATCGATATTTTGACAAAAAGACATTTAGACGAATCGACATTTTGACGAAAAGACATTTGGACGAATGGACATTTGGACGAATCGACATTTTGACGAAAAGACATTTGGACGAATCGACATTTTGACAAAAAGACATTTGGACGAAAGGACATTTGGACGAATCGACATTTTGACGAAAAGACATTTGGACGAATCGACATTTTGACGAAAAGACATTTGGATGAATCGACATTTTGAAGAAAGGACATGTACACGAATTGACATTTTGACGAAAGGACATTTTGACGATTCGACTTTTTGACGAAAGGACATTTGGACGAATTGACATTTTGTCGAAAAGACATTGGACGAAAGGACATTTTGACGAAAGGATATTTGGACGAATCGACATTTTGCCGAAAAGACATTTGGACGAAAGGACATTTGGACGAATCGACATTTTGACGAAAAGACATTTGGACGAATCGACATTTTGACGAAAAGACGTTTGGACGAATCGACATTTGGACGAAAAGACATTTGGACGAAAGGACATTTGGACGAATCGTCATTTTGACGAAAAGACATGTGGACGAATCGACATTTTGACGAAAAGACATTTGGACGAATCGACATTTAGACGAAAAGACATTTGGACGAAAAGATATTTGGACGAATCGACATTTTGACGAAAAGACATTTGCACGAATCGACATTTTGACGAAAAGACATTTGGACGAATCGACATTTTGACGAAAAGACATTTGGACGAAAGGACATTTGGACGAATCGACATTTTGACAAAAAGACATTTTGACGAATCGACATTTTTACGAAAGGACATTTGGACGAATCGACATTTTGACGAAAAGACGTTTGGACGAATCGACATTTGGACGAAAAGACATTTGGACGAAAGGACATTTGGACGAATCGTCATTTTGACGAAAAGACATGTGGACGAATCGACATTTTGACGAAAAGACTTTTGGACGAATCGACATTTAGACGAAAAGGCATTTGGACGAAAGGACATTTGGACGAATCAACATTTTGACAAAAAGACATTTTGACGAATCGACATTTTTACGAAAGGACATTTGGACGAATCGTCATTTTGACGAAAAGACATGTGGACGAATCGACATTTTGACGAAAAGACATTCGGACGAATCGACATTTTGACGAAAAGACATTTGGACGAAAGGACATTTGGACGAATCGCCATTTTGACGAAAAGACATTTTGACGAATCGACATTTTGACGAAAGGACATTTGAAAGAATCGACATTTTGACGAAAATACATTTGTACGAATCGACATTTTGACGAAAAGACATTTGGACGAATCGACATTTTGACGAAAAGACATTTGGACGAATCGACATTTTGACGAAAAGACATTTGGACGAATCGACATTTTGACGAAAGGACATTTGCACGAATTGACATTTTGACGAAAGGACATTTGGACGATTCGACATTTTGACGAAAGGACATTTGGACGAATTGACATTTTGTCGAAAAGACATTTGGACGAAAGGACATTTTGACGAAAGGATATTTGAACGAATCGATATTTTGACGAAAAGACATTTGGACGAATCGACATTTTGACGAAAAGACATTTGGACGAATCGACATTTTGACGAAAAGACATTTGGACGAATCGACATTTTGACAAAAGGACATTTGCACGAATTGACATTTTGACGAAAGGACATTTGCACGAATTGACATTTTGACGAAAGGACATTTGGACGATTCGACATTTTGACGAAAGTACATTTGGACGAATCGACATTTTGACGAAAATACATTTGGACGAATCGACATTTTGACGAAAGGACATTTGCACGAATTGACATTTTGACGAAAGGACATTTGGACGATTCGACATTTTGACGAAAGTACATTTGGACGAATCGACATTTTGTCGAAAAGACATTTGGACGAAAGGACATTTTGACGAAAGGATATTTGAACGAATCGATATTTTGACAAAAAGACATTTAGACGAATCGACATTTTGACGAAAAGACATTTGGACGAATGGACATTTGGACGAATCGACATTTTGACGAAAAGACATTTGGACGAATCGACATTTTGACAAAAAGACATTTGGACGAAAGGACATTTGGACGAATCGACATTTTGACGAAAAGACATTTGGACGAATCGACATTTTGACGAAAAGACATTTGGATGAATCGACATTTTGACGAAAGGACATTTACACGAATTGACATTTTGACGAAAGGACATTTGGACGATTCGACTTTTTGACGAAAGGACATTTGGACGAATTGACATTTTGTCGAAAAGACATTGGACGAAAGGACATTTTGACGAAAGGATATTTGGACGAATCGACATTTTGCCGAAAAGACATTTGGACGAAAGGACATTTGGACGAATCGACATTTTGACGAAAAGACATTTGGACGAATCGACATTTTGACGAAAAGACATTTGGACGAATCGACATTTTGACGAAAAGACATTTGGACGAAAGGACATTTGGACGAATCGACATTTTGTCGAAAAGACATTGGACGAAAGGACATTTTGACGAAAGGATATTTGGACGAATCGACATTTTGCCGAAAAGACATTTGGACGAAAGGACATTTGGACGAATCGACATTTTGACGAAAAGACATTTGGACGAATCGACATTTTGACGAAAAGACATTTGGACGAATCGACATTTTGACGAAAGGACATTTGGACGAATCGACATTTTGACGAAAATACATTTGGACGAATCGACATTTTGACGAAAAGACATTTGGACGAATCGACATTTTGACGAAAAGACATTTGGACGAATCGACATTTTGACGAAAAGACATTTGGACCAATCGACATTTTGACGAAAGGACATTTGCACGAATTGACATTTTGACGAAAGGACATTTGGACGATTCGACATTTTGACGAAAGTACATTTGGACGAATCGACATTTTGACGAAAATACATTTGGACGAATCGACATTTTGACGAAAAGACATTTGGACGAAAGGACATTTGGACGAAAAGATATTTGGACGAATCGACATTTTGACGAAAAGACATTTGCACGAATCGACATTTTGACGAAAAGACATTTGGACGAATCGACATTTTGACGAAAAGACATTTGGACGAAAGGACATTTGGACGAATCGACATTTTGACAAAAAGACATTTTGACGAATCGACATTTTTACGAAAGGACATTTGGACGAATCGAAATTTTGACGAAAAGACGTTTGGACGAATCGACATTTGGACGAAAAGACATTTGGACGAAAGGACATTTGGACGAATCGTCATTTTGACGAAAAGACATGTGGACGAATCGACATTTTGACGAAAAGACATTTGGACGAATCGACATTTAGACGAAAAGACATTTGGACGAAAGGACATTTGGACGAATCAACATTTTGACAAAAAGACATTTTGACGAATCGACATTTTTACGAAAGGACATTTGGACGAATCGTCATTTTGACGAAAAGACATGTGGACGAATCGACATTTTGACGAAAAGACATTCGGACGAATCGACATTTTGACGAAAAGACATTTGGACGAAAGGACATTTGGACGAATCGCCATTTTGACGAAAAGACATTTTGACGAATCGACATTTTGACGAAAGGACATTTGGACGAATCGACATTTTGACGAAAATACATTTGTACGAATCGACATTTTGACGAAAAGACATTTGGACGAATCGACATTTTGACGAAAAGACATTTGGACGAATCGACATTTTGACGAAAAGACATTTGGACGAAAGGACATTTGGACGAATCGACATTTTGACGAAAAGACATTTGGACGAATCGACATTTTGACGAAAGGACATTTGCACGAATTGACATTTTGACGAAAGGACATTTGGACGATTCGACATTTTGACGAAAGTACATTTGGACGAATCGACATTTTGACGAAAATACATATGGACGAATCGACATTTTGACGAAAAGACATTTGGACGAATCGACATTTTGACGAAAGGACATTTGCACGAATTGACATTTTGACGAAAGGACATTTGGACGATTCGACATTTTGACGAAAGGACATTTGGACGAATTGACATTTTGTCGAAAAGACATTTGGACGAAAGGACATTTTGACGAAAGGATATTTGAACGAATCGATATTTTGACGAAAAGACATTTGGACGAATCGACATTTTGACGAAAAGACATTTGGACGAATCGACATTTTGACGAAAAGACATTTGGACGAATCGACATTTTGACGAAAGGACATTTGCACGAATTGACATTTTGACGAAAGGACATTTGCACGAATTGACATTTTGACGAAAGGACATTTGGACGATTCGACATTTTGACGAAAGTACATTTGGACGAATCGACATTTTGACGAAAATACATTTGGACGAATCGACATTTTGACGAAAGGACATTTGCACGAATTGACATTTTGACGAAAGGACATTTGGACGATTCGACATTTTGACGAAAGTACATTTGGACGAATCGACATTTTGTCGAAAAGACATTTGGACGAAAGGACATTTTGACGAAAGGATATTTGAACGAATCGATATTTTGACAAAAAGACATTTAGACGAATCGACATTTTGACGAAAAGACATTTGGACGAATCGACATTTTGACAAAAAGACATTTGGACGAAAGGACATTTGGACGAATCGACATTTTGACGAAAAGACATTTGGACGAATCGACATTTTGACGAAAAGACATTTGGATGAATCGACATTTTGACGAAAGGACATTTGGACGATTCGACTTTTTGACGAAAGGACATTTGGACGAATCGACATTTTGACGAAAGGACATTTGCACGAATTGACATTTTGACGAAAGGACATTTGGACGATTCGACATTTTGACGAAAGTACATTTGGACGAATCGACATTTTGACGAAAGGACATTTACACGAATTGACATTTTGACGAAAGGACATTTGGACGATTCGACTTTTTGACGAAAGGACATTTGGACGAATTGACATTTTGTCGAAAAGACATTGGACGAAAGGACATTTTGACGAAAAGACGTTTGGACGAATCGACATTTTGACGAAAGGACATTTGGACGAATCGACATTTTGACGAAAAGACATTTGGACGAATCGACATTTTGACGAAAGGACATTTGGACGAAAGGACATTTGGACGAATCGACATTTTGACGAAAAGACATTTGGACGAATCGACATTTTGACGAAAAAACATTTGGACGAATTGACATTTTGACGAAAAGACGTTTGGACGAATCGACATTTTGACGAAAGGACATTTGGACGAATCGACATTTTGTCGAAAAGACATTGGACGAAAGGACATTTTGACGAAAGGATATTTGGACGAATCGACATTTTGCCGAAAAGACATTTGGACGAAAGGACATTTGGACGAATCGACATTTTGACGAAAAGACATTTGGACGAATCGACATTTTGACGAAAAGACATTTGGACGAATCGACATTTTGACGAAAAGACATTTGGACGAAAGGACATTTGGACGAATCGACATTTTGACGAAAAGACATTTGGACGAATCGACATTTTGACGAAAAAACATTTGGACGAATTGACATTTTGACGAAAAGACGTTTGGACGAATCGACATTTTGACGAAAGGACATTTGGACGAATCGACATTTTGACGAAAAGACATTTGGACGAATCGACATTTTGACGAAAGGACATTTGCACGAATTGACATTTTGACGAAAGGACATTTGGACGATTCGACATTTTGACGAAAGTACATTTGGACGAATCGACATTTTGACGAAAATACATTTGGACGAATCGACATTTTGACGAAAAGACATTTGGACGAATCGACATTTTGACGAAAAGACATTTGGACGAATCGACATTTTGACGAAAAGACATTTGGACGAATTGACATTTTGACGAAAGGACATTTGCACGAATTGACATTTTGACGAAAGGACATTCGGACGATTCGACATTTTGACGAAAGGACATTTGGACGAATTGAGATTTTGTCGAAAAGACATTTGGACGAAAGGACATTTTGACGAAAGGATATTTGAACGAATCGATATTTTGACAAAAAGACATTTAGACGAATCGACATTTTGACGAAAAGACATTTGGACGAATCGACATTTGGACGAATCGACATTTTGACGAAAAGACATTTGGAGGAATCGACATTTTGACGAAAAGACATTTGGACGAAAGGACATTTGGACGAATCGTCATTTTGACGAAAAGACATTTGGACGAATCGACATTTTGACGAAAAGACATTTAGACGAATCGACATTTTGACAAAAAGACATTTGGACGAAAGGATATTTAGACGAATCGACATTTTGACGAAAAGACATTTGGACGAATCGACATTTTGACGAAAAGACATTTGGATGAATCGACATTTTGACGAAAGGACATTTGCACGAATTGACATTTTGACGAAAGGACATTTGGACGATTCGACTTTTTGACGAAAGGACATTTGGACGAATTGACATTTTGTCGAAAAGACATTGGACGAAAGGACATTTTGACGAAAGGATATTTGGACGAATCGACATTTTGACGAAAAGACATTTGGACGAAAGGACATTTGGACGAATTGACATTTTGACGAAAAGACATTTAGACGAATCGACATTTTGACGAAAAGACATTTGGACGAAAGGACATTTGGACGAAAAGATATTTGGACGAATCGACATTTTGACGAAAAGACATTTGCACGAATCGACATTTTGACGAAAAGACATTTCGACGAATCGACATTTTGACGAAAAGACATTTGGACGAAAGGACATTTGGACGAATCGACATTTTGACGAAAAGACATTTGGACGAATCGATATTTTGACGAAAAGACTTTTGGACGAATCGACATTGTGACGAAAAGACATTTGGACGAATCGACATTTTGACGAAAGGACATTTGCACGAATTGACATTTTGACGAAAGGACATTTGGACGAAAGGACATTTTGACGAAAGGACATTTGGACGAATTGAGATTTTGTCGAAAAGACTTTTGGACGAAAGGACATTTTGACGAAAGGATATTTGAACGAATCGATATTTTGACAAAAAGACATTTAGACGAATCGACATTTTGACGAAAAGACATATGGACGAATCGACATTTGGACGAATCGACATTTTTACGAAAAGACATTTGGAGGAATCGACATTTTGACGAAAAGACATTTGGACGAAAGGACATTTGGACGAATCGTCATTTTGACGAAAAGACATTTGGACGAATCGACATTTTGGCGAAAAGACATTTGGACGAATCGACATTTTTACAAAAAGCCATTTGGACAAAAGGACATTTGGACGAATCGACATTTTGACGAAAAGACATTTGGACAAATCGACATTTTGACGAAAAGACATTTGGACGAAAGGACATTTGGACGAAAAGATATTTGGACGAATCGACATTTTGACGAAAAGACATTTGCACGAATTGACATTTTGACGAAAGGACATTTGGACGATTCGACATTTTGACGAAAGTACATTTGGACGAATCGACATTTTGACGAAAATACATTTGGACGAATCGACATTTTGACGAAAAGACATTTGGACGAATCGACATTTTGACGAAAAGACATTTGGACGAATCGACATTTTGACGAAAAGACATTTGGACGAATCGACATTTTGACGAAAGGACATTTGCACGAATTGACATTTTGACGAAAGGACATTCGGACGATTCGACATTTTGACGAAAGGACATTTGGACGAATTGAGATTTTGTCGAAAAGACATTTGGACGAAAGGACATTTTGACGAAAGGATATTTGAACGAATCGATATTTTGACAAAAAGACATTTAGACGAATCGACATTTTGACGAAAAGACATTTGGACGAATCGACATTTGGACGAATCGACATTTTGACGAAAAGACATTTGGAGGAATCGACATTTTGACGAAAAGACATTTGGACGAAAGGACATTTGGACGAATCGTCATTTTGACGAAAAGACATTTGGACGAATCGACATTTTGACGAAAAGACATTTAGACGAATCGACATTTTGACAAAAAGACATTTGGACGAAAGGATATTTAGACGAATCGACATTTTGACGAAAAGACATT
The DNA here is from genome assembly GCA_037103525.1 of Ganaspis brasiliensis. Taxonomy (NCBI): domain Eukaryota; kingdom Metazoa; phylum Arthropoda; class Insecta; order Hymenoptera; family Figitidae; genus Ganaspis; species Ganaspis brasiliensis. The sequence continues at coordinate 160,093 of JAZKLR010000344.1, read as the reverse complement.
TGGACGAATCGACATTTTGACGAAAAGACATTTGGATGAATCGACATTTTGACGAAAGGACATTTGCACGAATTGACATTTTGACGAAAGGACATTTGGACGATTCGACTTTTTGACGAAAGGACATTTGGACGAATTGACATTTTGTCGAAAAGACATTGGACGAAAGGACATTTTGACGAAAGGATATTTGGACGAATCGACATTTTGACGAAAAGACATTTGGACAAAAGGACATTTGGACGAATCGACATTTTGACGAAAAGACATTTAGACGAATCGACATTTTGACGAAAAGACATTTGGACGAAAGGACATTTGGACGAAAAGATATTTGGACGAATCGACATTTTGACGAAAAGACATTTGCACGAATCGACATTTTGACGAAAAGACATTTCGACGAATCGACATTTTGACGAAAAGACATTTGGACGAAAGGACATTTGGACGAATCGACATTTTGACGAAAAGACATTTGGACGAATCGATATTTTGACGAAAAGACTTTTGGACGAATCGACATTTTGACGAAAAGACATTTGGACGAATCGACATTTTGACGAAAGGACATTTGCACGAATTGACATTTTGACGAAAGGACATTTGGACGAAAGGACATTTTGACGAAAGGACATTTGGACGAATTGAGATTTTGTCGAAAAGACTTTTGGACGAAAGGACATTTTGACGAAAGGATATTTGAACGAATCGATATTTTAACAAAAAGACATTTAGACGAATCGACATTTTGACGAAAAGACATATGGACGAATCGACATTTGGACGAATCGACATTTTGACAAAAGGACATTTGCACAAATTGACATTTTGACGAAAGGACATTTGGACGATTCGACATTTTGACGAAAGTATATTTGGACGAATCGACATTTTGACGAAAATACATTTGGACGAATCGACATTTTGACGAAAAGACATTTGGACGAATCGACATTTTGACGAAAAGACATTTGGACGAATCGACATTTTGACGAAAAGACATTTGGACGAATCGACATTTTGACGAAAGGACATTTGCACGAATTGACATTTTGACGAAAGGACATTCGGAAGATTCGACATTTTGACGAAAGGACATTTGGACGAATTGAGATTTTGTCGAAAAGACATTTGGACGAAAGGACATTTTGACGAAAGGATATTAGGACGAATCGATATTTTGACAAGAAGACATTTGGACGAATCGACATTTTGACGAAAGGATATTTGAACGAATCGATATTTTGACAAAAAGACATTTAGACGAATCGACATTTTGACGAAAAGACATTTGGACGAATCGACATTTGAACGAATCGACATTTTGACGAAAAGACATTTGGAGGAATCGACATTTTGACGAAAAGACATTTGGACGAAAGGACATTTGGACGAATCGTCATTTTGACGAAAAGACATTTGGACGAATCGACATTTTGACGAAAAGACATTTGGACGAATCGACATTTTGACAAAAAGACATTTGGACGAAAGGACATTTGGACGAATCGACATTTTGACGAAAAGACATTTGGACGAATCGACATTTTGACGAAAAGACATTTGGATGAATCGACATTTTGACGAAAGGACATTTGCACGAATTGACATTTTGACGAAAGGACATTTGGACGATTCGACTTTTTGACGAAAGGACATTTGGACGAATTGACATTATGTCGAAAAGACATTGGACGAAAGGACATTTTGACGAAAGAATATTTGGACGAATCGACATTTTGACGAAAAGACATTTGGACGAAAGGACATTTGGACGAATCGACATTTTGACGAAAAGACATTTGGACGAATCGACATTTTGACGAAAGGACATTTGGACGAATTGACATTTTGACGAAAAGACATTTGGACGAATCGACATTTTGACGAAAGGACATTTGCACGAATTGACATTTTGACGAAAGGACATTCGGACGATTCGACATTTTGACGAAAGGACATTTGGACGAATTGAGATTTTGTCGAAAAGACATTTGGACGAAAGGACATTTTGACGAAAGTATATTTGAACGAATCGATATTTTGACAAAAAGACATTTAGACGAATCGACATTTTTACGAAAAGACATTTGGACGAATCGACATTTGGACGAATCGACATTTTGACGAAAAGACATTTGGAGGAATCGACATTTTGACGAAAAGACATTTGGACGAAAGGACATTTGGACGAATCGTCATTTTGACGAAAAGACATTTGGACGAATCGACATTTTGACGAAAAGACATTTGGACGAATCGACATTTTGACAAAAAGACATTTGGACGAAAGGACATTTGGACGAATCGACATTTTGACGAAAAGACATTTGGAGGAATCGACATTTTGACGAAAAGACATTTGGACGAAAGGACATTTGGACGAATCGTCATTTTGACGAAAAGACATTTGGACGAATCGACATTTTGACGAAAAGACATTTGGACGAATCGACATTTTGACGAAAAGACATTTGGACGAATCGACATTTTGACGAAAGGACATTTGCACGAATTGACATTTTGACGAAAGGACATTCGGAAGATTCGACATTTTGACGAAAGGACATTTGGACGAATTGAGATTTTGTCGAAAAGACATTTGGACGAAAGGACATTTTGACGAAAGGATATTAGGACGAATCGATATTTTGACAAGAAGACATTTGGACGAATCGACATTTTGACGAAAGGATATTTGAACGAATCGATATTTTGACAAAAAGACATTTAGACGAATCGACATTTTGACGAAAAGACATTTGGACGAATCGACATTTGAACGAATCGACATTTTGACGAAAAGACATTTGGAGGAATCGACATTTTGACGAAAAGACATTTGGACGAAAGGACATTTGGACGAATCGTCATTTTGACGAAAAGACATTTGGACGAATCGACATTTTGACGAAAAGACATTTGGACGAATCGACATTTTGACAAAAAGACATTTGGACGAAAGGACATTTGGACGAATCGACATTTTGACGAAAAGACATTTGGACGAATCGACATTTTGACGAAAAGACATTTGGATGAATCGACATTTTGACGAAAGGACATTTGCACGAATTGACATTTTGACGAAAGGACATTTGGACGATTCGACTTTTTGACGAAAGGACATTTGGACGAATTGACATTATGTCGAAAAGACATTGGACGAAAGGACATTTTGACGAAAGAATATTTGGACGAATCGACATTTTGACGAAAAGACATTTGGACGAAAGGACATTTGGACGAATCGACATTTTGACGAAAAGACATTTGGACGAATCGACATTTTGACGAAAGGACATTTGGACGAATTGACATTTTGACGAAAAGACATTTGGACGAATCGACATTTTGACGAAAGGACATTTGCACGAATTGACATTTTGACGAAAGGACATTCGGACGATTCGACATTTTGACGAAAGGACATTTGGACGAATTGAGATTTTGTCGAAAAGACATTTGGACGAAAGGACATTTTGACGAAAGTATATTTGAACGAATCGATATTTTGACAAAAAGACATTTAGACGAATCGACATTTTTACGAAAAGACATTTGGACGAATCGACATTTGGACGAATCGACATTTTGACGAAAAGACATTTGGAGGAATCGACATTTTGACGAAAAGACATTTGGACGAAAGGACATTTGGACGAATCGTCATTTTGACGAAAAGACATTTGGACGAATCGACATTTTGACGAAAAGACATTTGGACGAATCGACATTTTGACAAAAAGACATTTGGACGAAAGGACATTTGGACGAATCGACATTTTGACGAAAAGACATTTGGACAAATCGACATTTTGACGTAAAGACATTTGGATGAATCGACATTTTGACGAAAGGACATTTGCACGAATTGACATTTTGACGAAAGGACATTTGGACGATTCGACATTTGGACGAAAGTACATTTGGACGAATCGACATTTTGACGAAAATACATTTGGACGAATCGACATTTTGAAGAAAAGACATTTGGACGAATCGACATTTTGACGAAAGGACATTTGCACGAATTGACATTTTGACGAAAGGACATTTGGACGATTCGACATTTTGACGAAAGTACATTTGGACGAATCGACATTTTGACGAAAATACATTTGGACGAATCGACATTTTGACGAAAAGACATTAGGACGAATCGACATTTTGACGAAAAGACATTTGGACAAATCGACATTTTGACGAAAAGACATTTGGACGAATTGACATTTTGACGAAAGGACATTTGCACGAATTGACATTTTGACAAAAGGACATTCGGACGATTCGACATTTTGACGAAAGGACATTTGGACGAATTGAGATTTTTCGAAAAGACATTTAGACGAAAGGACATTTTGACGAAAGGATATTAGTACGAATCGATATTTTGACAAAAAGACATTTGGACGAATCGACATTTTGACGAAAGGATATTTGAACGAATCGATATTTTGACAAAAAGACATTTAGACGAATCGACATTTTGACGAAAAGACATTTGGACGAATCGACATTTGGACGAATCAACATTTTGACAAAAAGACATTTGGAGGAATCGACATTTTGACGAAAAGACATTTGGACGAAAGGACATTTGGACGAATCGTCATTTTGACGAAAAGACATTTGGACGAATCGACATTTTGACGAAAAGACATTTGGACGAATCGACATTTTGACAAAAAGATATTTAGACGAAAGGACATTTGGACGAATCGACATTTTGACGAAAAGACATTTGGACGAATCGACATTTTGACGAAAAGACATTTGGATGAATCGACATTTTGACGAAAGGACATTTGCACGAATTGACATTTTGACGAAAGGACATTTGGACAATTCGACTTTTTGACGAAATGACATTTGGACGAATTGACATTTTGTCGAAAAGACATTTGGACGAATCGACATTTTGACGAAAAGACATTTGGACGAAAGGACATTTAGACGAAAAGATATTTGGACGAATCGACATTTTGACGAAAAGACATTTGCACGAATCGACATTTTGACGAAAAGACATTTGGACGAAAGGACATTTGGACGAATCGACATTTTGACGAAAAGACATTTGGACGAATCGACATTTTGACGAAAAGACATTTGGACGAAAGGACATTTAGACGAAAAGATATTTGGACGAATCGACATTTTGACGAAAAGACATTTGCACGAATCGACATTTTGACGAAAAGACATTTGGACGAATCGACATTTTGACGAAAAGACATTTGGACGAAAGGACATTTGGACGAATCGACATTTTGACAAAAAGACATTTTGACGAATCGACATTTTTACGAAAGGACATTTGGACGAATCGAGATTTTGACGAAAAGACGTTTAGACGAATCGACATTTGGACGAAAAGACATTTGGACGAAAGGACATTTGGACGAATCGTCATTTTGACGAAAAGACATGTGGACGAATCGACATTTTGACGAAAAGACATTCGGACGAATCGACATTTTGACGAAAAGACATTTGGACGAAAGGACATTTGGACGAATCGCCATTTTGACGAAAAGACATTTTGACGAATCGACATTTTGACGAAAGGACATTTGGACGAATCGACATTTTGACGAAAATACATTTGTACGAATTGACATTTTGACGAAAAGACATTTGGACGAATCGACATTTTGACGAAAAGACATTTGGACGAATCGACATTTTGACGAAAAGACATTTGGACGAATCGACATTTTGACGAAAGGACATTTGCACGAATTGACATTTTGACGAAAGGACATTTGGACGATTCGACATTTTGACGAAAGGACATTTGGACGAATTGACATTTTGTCGAAAAGACATTTGGACGAAAGGACATTTGGACGAATCGCCATTTTGACGAAAAGACATTTTGACGAATCGACATTTTGACGAAAGGACATTTGGACGAATCGACATTTTGACGAAAATACATTTGTACGAATTGACATTTTGACGAAAAGACATTTGGACGAATCGACATTTTGACGAAAAGACATTTGGACGAATCGACATTTTGACAAAAAGACATTTAGACGAATCGACATTTTGACGAAAAGACATTTGGACGAATCGACATTTGGACGAATCGACATTTTGACGAAAAGACATTTGGAGGAATCGACATTTTGACGAAAAGACATTTGGACGAAAGGACATTTGGACGAATCGACATTTTGACGAAAGGACATTTGGACGAATCGACATTTTGACGAAAAGACATTTGGACGAATCGACATTTTGACGAAAAGACATTTGGACGAAAGGACATTTGGACGAATCGACATTTTGACAAAAAGACATTTGGACAAATCGACATTTTGACGAAAGGACATTTGGACGAATTGACATTTTGACGAAAAGACATTTGGACGAATCGACATTTTGACGAAAGGACATTTGCACGAATTGACATTTTGACGAAAGGATATTTGGACGATTCGACATTTTGACGAAAAGACATTTAGACGAATCGACATTTTGACGAAAGGACATTTGGACGAATTGACATTTTGACGAAAAGACATTTGGACGAATCGACATTTTGACGAAAAGACATTTGGACGAATCGACATTTTGACGAAAAGACATTTGGACGAATCGACATTTTGACGAAAGGACATTTGCACGAATTGACATTTTGACAAAAGGACATTCGGACGATTCGACATTTTGACGAAAGGACATTTGGACGAATTGAGATTTTTCGAAAAGACATTTGGACGAAAGGACATTTTGACGAAAGGATATTAGGACGAATCGATATTTTGACAAAAAGACATTTGGACGAATCGACATTTTGACGAAAGGATATTTGAACGAATCTATATTTTGACAAAAAGACATTTAGACGAATCGACATTTTGACGAAAAGACATTTGGACGAATCGACATTTGGACGAATCAAAATTTTGAGGAAAAGACATTTGGAGGAATCGACATTTTGACGAAAAGACATTTGGACGAAAGGACATTTGGACGAATCGTCATTTTGACGAAAAGACATTTGGACGAATCGACATTTTGACGAAAAGACATTTGGACGAATCGACATTTTGACAAAAAGATATTTAGACGAAAGGACATTTGGACGAATCGACATTTTGACGAAAAGACATTTGGACGAATCGACATTTTGACGAAAAGACATTTGGATGAATCGACATTTTGACGAAAGGACATTTGCACGAATTGACATTTTGACGAAAGGACATTTGGACGATTCGACTTTTTGACGAAATGACATTTGGACGAATTGACATTTTGTCGAAAAGACATTGGACGAAAGGACATTTTGACGAAAGGATATTTGGACGAATCGACATTTTGACGAAAAGACATTTGGACGAATCGACATTTTGACGAAAAGACATTCGGACGAATCAACATTTTAACGAAAAGACATTTGGACGAAAGGACATTTGGACGAATCGCCATTTTGACGAAAAGACATTTTGACGAATCGACATTTTGACGAAAGGACATTTAGACGAATCGACATTTTGACGAAAATACATTTGTACAAATCGACATTTTGACGAAAAGACATTTGGACGAATCGACATTTTGACGAAAAGACATTTGGACGAATCGACATTTTGACGAAAAGACATTTGGACGAATCGACATTTTGACGAAAGGACATTTGCACGAATTGACATTTTGACGAAAGGACATTTGGACGATTCGACATTTTGACGAAAGGACATTTGGACGAATTGACATTTTGTCGAAAAGACATTTGGACGAAAGGACATTTTGACGAATCGACATTTTGACGAAAAGACATTTGGACGAATCGACATTTTGACGAAAAGACATTCGGACGAATCAACATTTTGACGAAAAGACATTTGGACGAAAGGACATTTGGACGAATCGACATTTTGACGAAAAGACATTTGGACGAATCGACATTTTGACGAAAAGACATTTGGATGAATCGACATTTTGACGAAAGGACATTTGCACGAATTGACATTTTGACGAAAGGACATTTGGACGATTCGACTTTTTGACGAAAGGACATTTGGACGAATTGACATTTTGTCGAAAAGACATTGGACGAAAGGACATTTTGTCGAAAGGATATTTGGACGAATCGACATTTTGACGAAAAGACATTTGGACGAAAGGACATTTTGACGAATCGACATTTTGACGAAAAGACATTTGGACGAATCGACATTTTGACGAAAAGACATTTGGACGAATCGACATTTTGACGAAAAGACATTTGGACGAAAGGACATTTGGACGAATCGACATTTTGACGAAAAGACATTTGGACGAATCGACATTTTGACCAAAAGACATTTGGACGAATCGACATTTTGACGAAAAGACATTTGGACGAAAGGACATTTGGACGAATCGACATTTTGACGAAAAGACATTTGGACGAATCGACATTTTGACGAAAGGACATTTGGACGAATTGACATTTTGACGAAAAGACATTTGGACGAATCGACATTTTGACGAAAGGACATTTGCACGAATTGACATTTTGACGTAAGGTCATTTGGACGATTCGACATTTTGACGAAAAGACATTTAGACGAATCGACATTTTGACGAAAGGACATTTGGACGAATCGACATTTTGACGAAAAGACATTTGGACGAATCGGCATTTTGACGAAAAGACATGTGGACGAATCGACATTTTGACGAAAAGACATTTGGACGAAAGGACATTTTGACGAAAGGATATTAGGACGAATCGATATTTTGACAAGAAGACATTTGGACGAATCGACATTTTGACGAAAGGATATTTGAACGAATCGATATTTTGACAAAAAGACATTTAGACGAATCGACATTTTGACGAAAAGACATTTGGACGAATCAACATTTGGACGAATCGACATTTTGACGAAAAGACATTTGGAGGAATCGACATTTTGTCGAAAAGACATTTGGACGAAAGGACATTTGGACGAATCGTCATTTTGACGAAAAGACATTTGGACGAATCGACATTTTGACGAAAAGACATTTGGACGAATCGACATTTTGACAAAAAGACGTTTGGACGAAAGGACATTTGGACGAATCGACATTTTGACGAAAAGACATTTGGACGAATCGACATTTTGACGAAAAGACATTTGGATGAATCGACATTTTGACGAAAGGACATTTGCACGAATTGACATTTTGACGAAAGGACATTTGGAGGATTCGACTTTTTGACGAAAGGACATTTGGACGAATTGACATTTTGTCGAAAAGACATTGGACGAAAGGACATTTTGACGAAAGGATATTTGGACGAATCGACATTTTGACGAAAAGACATTTGGACGAAAGGACATTTGGACGAATCGACATTTTGACGAAAAGACATTTGGACGAATCGACATTTTGACGAAAAGACATTTGGACGAATCGACATTTTGACGAAAAGACATTTGGACGAATCGACATTTTGACGAAAGGACATTTGCACGAATTGACATTTTGACGAAAAGACATTCGGACGATTCGACATTTTGACGAAAGGACATTTGGACGAATTGAGATTTTGTCGAAAAGACATTTGGACGAAAGGACATTTTGACGAAAGGATATTTGAACGAATCGATATTTTGACAAAAAGACATTTAGACGAATCGACATTTTGAGGAAAAGACATTTGGACGAATCGACATTTGGACGAATCGACATTTTGACGAAAAGACATTTGGAGGAATCGACATTTTGACGAAAAGACATTTGGACGAAAGGACATTTGGACGAATCGTCATTTTGACGAAAAGACATTTGGACGAATCGACATTTTGACGAAAAGACATTTGGACGAATCGACATTTTGACAAAAAGACATTTGGACGAAAGGACATTTGAACGAATCGACATTTTGACGAAAAGACATTTGGACAAATCGACATTTTGACGAAAAGACATTTGGATGAATCGACATTTTGACGAAAGGACATTTGCACGAATTGACATTTTGACGAAAGGACATATGGACGATTCGACATTTTGACGAAAGTACATTTGGACGAATCGACATTTTGACGAAAATACATTAGGACGAATCGACATTTTGACGAAAAGACATTTGGACGAATCGACATTTTGACGAAAAGACATTTGGACGAAAGGACATTTGGACGAAAGGACATTTTGACGAAAGGATATTAGGAAGAATCGATATTTTGACAAGAAGACATTTGGACGAATCGACATTTTGACGAAAGGATATTTGAACGAATCGATATTTTGACAAAAAGACATTTAGACGAATCGACATTTTGACGAAAAGACATTTGGACGAATCGACATTTGGACGAATCGACATTTTGACGAAAAGACATTTGGAGGAATCGACATTTTGACGAAAAGACATTTGGACGAAAGGACATTTGGACGAATCGTCATTTTGACGAAAAGACATTTGGACGAATCGACATTTTGACGAAAAGACATTTGGACGAATCGACATTTTGACAAAAAGACATTTGGACGAAAGGACATTTGGACGCATCGACATTTTGACGAAAAGACATTTGGACGAATCGACATTTTGACGAAAGGACATTTGCACGAATTGACATTTTGACGAAAGGACATTTGGACGATTCGACTTTTTGACGAAAGGACATTTGGACGAATTGACATTTTGTCGAAAAGACATTGGACGAAAGGACATTTTGACGAAAGGATGTTTGGACGAATCGACATTTTGACGAAAAGACATTTGGACGAAAGGACATTTGGACGAATCGACATTTTGACGAAAAGACATTTGGACGAATCGACATTTTGACGAAAAGACATTTGGACGAATCGACATTTTGACGAAAAGACATTTGGACGAAAGGACATTTGGACGAATCGACATTTTGACGAAAAGACATTTGGACGAATCGACATTTTGACGAAAAGACATTTGGACGAATCGACATTTTGACGAAAAGACATTTGGACGAAAGGACATTTGGACGAATCGACATTTTGACGAAAAGACATTTGGACGAATCGACATTTTGACGAAAGGACATTTGGACGAATTGACATTTTGACGAAAAGACATTTGGACGAATCGACATTTTGACGAAAGGACATTTGCACGAATTGACATTTTGACGAAAGGACATTTGGACGATTCGACATTTTGACGAAAAGACATTTAGACGAATCGACATTTTGACGAAAGGACATTTGGACGAATCGACATTTTGACGAAAAGACATTTGGACGAATCGACATTTTGACGAAAAGACATTTGGACGAATCGACATTTTGACGAAAAGACATTTGGACGAAAGGACATTTTGACGAAAGGATATTAGGACGAATCGATATTTTGACAAGAAGACATTTGGACGAATCGACATTTTGACGAAAGGATATTTGAACGAATCGATATTTTGACAAAAAGACATTTAGACGAATCGACATTTTGACGAAAAGACATTTGGACGAATCGACATTTGGACGAAAGGACATTTGGACGAATCGACATTTTGACGAAAAGACATTTAGACGAATCGACATTTTGACGAAAAGACATTTGGACGAAAAGACATTTGGACGAAAGGACATTTGGACGAATCGACATTTTGACGAAAGGACATTTGGACGAATCGACATTTTGACGAAAAGACATTTGGACGAATCGACATTTTGACGAAAAGACATTTGGACGAATCGACATTTTGACGAAAAGACATTTGGACGAAAGGACATTTGGACGAATCGACATTTTGACGAAAAGACATTTGGACGAATCGACATTTTGACGAAAAGACATTTGGACGAATCGACATTTTGACGAAAAGACATTTGGACGAAAGGACATTTGGACGAATCGACATTTTGACGAAAAGACATTTGGACGAATCGACATTTTGACGAAAGGACATTTGGACGAATTGACATTTTGACGAAAAGACATTTGGACGAATCGACATTTTGACGAAAGGACATTTGCACGAATTGACATTTTGACGAAAGGACATTTGGACGATTCGACATTTTGACGAAAAGACATTTAGACGAATCGACATTTTGACGAAAGGACATTTGGACGAATCGACATTTTGACGAAAAGACATTTGGACGAATCGACATTTTGACGAAAAGACATTTGGACGAATCGACATTTTGACGAAAAGACATTTGGACGAAAGGACATTTTGACGAAAGGATATTAGGACGAATCGATATTTTGACAAGAAGACATTTGGACGAATCGACATTTTGACGAAAGGATATTTGAACGAATCGATATTTTGACAAAAAGACATTTAGACGAATCGACATTTTGACGAAAAGACATTTGGACGAATCGACATTTGGACGAATCGACATTTTGACGAAAAGACATTTGGAGGAATCGACATTTTGTCGAAAAGACATTTGGACGAAAGGACATTTGGACGAATCGTCATTTTGACGAAAAGACATTTGGACGAATCGACATTTTGACGAAAAGACATTTGGACGAATCGACATTTTGACAAAAAGACGTTTGGACGAAAGGACATTTGGACGAATCGACATTTTGACGAAAAGACATTTGGACAAATCGACATTTTGACGAAAAGACATTTGGATGAATCGACATTTTGACGAAAGGACATTTGCACGAATTGACATTTTGACGAAAGGACATTTGGAGGATTCGACTTTTTGACGAAAGGACATTTGGACGAATTGACATTTTGTCGAAAAGACATTGGACGAAAGGACATTTTGACGAAAGGATATTTGGACGAATCGACATTTTGACGAAAAGACATTTGGACGAAAGGACATTTGGACGAATCGACATTTTGACGAAAAGACATTTGGACGAATCGACATTTTGACGAAAAGACATTTGGACGAATCGACATTTTGACGAAAAGACATTTGGACGAATCGACATTTTGACGAAAGGACATTTGCACGAATTGACATTTTGACGAAAAGACATTCGGACGATTCGACATTTTGACGAAAGGACATTTGGACGAATTGAGATTTTGTCGAAAAGACATTTGGACGAAAGGACATTTTGACGAATCGTCATTTTGACGAAAAGACATTTGGACGAATCGACATTTTGACGAAAAGACATTTGGACGAATCGACATTTTGACAAAAAGACATTTGGACGAAAGGACATTTGAACGAATCGACATTTTGACGAAAAGACATTTGGACGAATCGACATTTTGACAAAAAGACATTTGGACGAAAGGACATTTGAACGAATCGACATTTTGACGAAAAGACATTTGGACGAAAGGACATTTGGACGAATCGTCATTTTGACGAAAAGACATTTGGACGAATCGACATTTTGACGAAAAGACATTTGGACGAATCGACATTTTGACGAAAGTACATTTGGACGAATCGACATTTTGACGAAAATACATTAGGACGAATCGACATTTTGACGAAAAGACATTTGGACGAATCGACATTTTGACGAAAAGACATTTGGACGAATCGACATTTTGACAAAAAGACATTTGGACGAAAGGACATTTGAACGAATCGACATTTTGACGAAAATACATTAGGACGAATCGACATTTTGACGAAAAGACATTTGAACGAATCGACATTTTGACGAAAAGACATTTGGACAAATCGACATTTTGACGAAAAGACATTTGGATGAATCGACATTTTGACGAAAGGACATTTGCACGAATTGACATTTTGACGAAAGGACATATGGACGATTCGACATTTTGACGAAAGTACATTTGGACGAATCGACATTTTGACGAAAATACATTAGGACGAATCGACATTTTGACGAAAAGACATTTGGACGAATCGACATTTTGACGAAAAGACATTTGGACGAATCGACATTTTGACAAAAAGACATTTGGACGAAAGGACATTTGAACGAATCGACATTTTGACGAAAAGACATTCGGACGAAAGGACATTTGGACGAATCGTCATTTTGACGAAAAGACATTTGGACGAATCGACATTTTGACGAAAAGACATTTGGACGAATCGACATTTTGACAAAAAGACATTTGGACGAAAGGACATTTGAACGAATCGACATTTTGACGAAAAGACATTTGGACAAATCGACATTTTGACGAAAAGACATTTGGATGAATCGACATTTTGACGAAAGGACATTTGCACGAATTGACATTTTGACGAAAGGACATATGGACGATTCGACATTTTGACGAAAGTATATTTGGACGAATCGACATTTTGACGAAAATACATTAGGACGAATCGACATTTTGACGAAAAGACATTTGGACGAATCGACATTTTGACGAAAAGACATTTGGACGAAAGGACATTTGGACGAAAGGACATTTTGACGAAAGGATATTAGGAAGAATCGATATTTTGACAAGAAGACATTTGGACGAATCGACATTTTGACGAAAGGATATTTGAACGAATCGATATTTTGACAAAAAGACATTTAGACGAATCGACATTTTGACGAAAAGACATTTGGACGAATCGACATTTGGACGAATCGACATTTTGACGAAAAGACATTTGGAGGAATCGACATTTTGACGAAAAGACATTTGGACGAAAGGACATTTGGACGAATCGTCATTTTGACGAAAAGACATTTGGACGAATCGACATTTTGACGAAAAGACATTTGGACGAATCGACATTTTGACAAAAAGACATTTGGACGAAAGGACATTTGGACGCATCGACATTTTGACGAAAAGACATTTGGACGAATCGACATTTTGACGAAAGGACATTTGCACGAATTGACATTTTAACGAAAGGACATTTGGACGATTCGACTTTTTGACGAAAGGACATTTGGACGAATTGACATTTTGTCGAAAAGACATTGGACGAAAGGACATTTTGACGAAAGGATGTTTGGACGAATCGACATTTTGACGAAAAGACATTTGGACGAAAGGACATTTGGACGAATCGACATTTTGACGAAAAGACATTTGGACGAATCGACATTTTGACGAAAAGACATTTGGACGAATCGACATTTTGACGAAAAGACATTTGGACGAAAGGACATTTGGACGAATCGACATTTTGACGAAAAGACATTTGGACGAATCGACATTTTGACGAAAAGACATTTGGACGAATCGACATTTTGACAAAAAGACATTTGGACGAAAGGACATTTGGACGAATCGACATTTTGACGAAAAGACATTTGGACGAATCGACATTTTGACGAAAGGACATTTGGACGAATTGACATTTTGACGAAAAGACATTTAGACGAATCGACATTTTGACGAAAGGACATTTGGACGAATCGACATTTTGACGAAAAGACATTTGGACGAATCGACATTTTGACGAAAAGACATTTGGACGAATCGACATTTTGACGAAAAGACATTTGGACGAATCGACATTTTGACTAAAGGACATTTGCACGAATTGACATTTTGACAAAAGGACATTCTGACGATTCGACATTTTGACGAAAGGACATTTGGACGAATTGAGATTTTTCGAAAAGACATTTGGACGAAAGGACATTTTGACGAAAGGATATTAGGACGAATCGATATTTTGACAAAAAGACATTTGGACGAATCGACATTTTGACAAAAAGACATTTAGACGAATCGACATTTTGACGAAAAGACATTTGGACGAATCGACATTTGGACGAATCAAAATTTTGACGAAAAGACATTTGGAGGAATCGACATTTTGACGAAAAGACATTTGGACGAAAGGACATTTGGATGAATCGACATTTTGACGAAAGGACATTTGCACGAATTGACATTTTGACGAAAGGACATTTGGACGATTCGACTTTTTGACGACATGACATTTGGACGAATTGACATTTTGTCGAAAAGACATTGGACGAAAGGACATTTTGACGAAAGGATATTTGGACGAATCGACATTTTGACGAAAAGACATTTGGACGAAAGGACATTTGGACGAATCGACATTTTGACGAAAAGACATTTGGACGAATCGACATTTTGACGAAAAGACATTTGGACGAAAGGACATTTGGACGAAAAGATATTTGGACGAATCGACATTTTGACGAAAAGACATTTGCACGAATCGACATTTTGACGAAAAGACATTTGGACGAATCGACATTTTGACAAAAAGACATTTGGACGAAAGGACATTTGGACGAATCGACATTTTGACAAAAAGACATTTTGACGAATCGACATTTTTACGAAAGGACATTTGGACGAATCGACATTTTGACGAAAAGACGTTTAGACGAATCGACATTTGGACGAAAAGACATTTAGACGAAAGGACATTTGGACGAATCGTCATTTTGACGAAAAGACATGTGGACGAATCGACATTTTGACGAAAAGACATTTGGACGAAAGGACATTTGGACGAATCGCCATTTTGACGAAAAGACATTTTGACGAATCGACATTTTGACGTAAGGACATTTGGACGAATCGACATTTTGACGAAAATACATTTGTACGAATCGACATTTTGACGAAAAGACATTTGGACGAATCGACATTTTGACGAAAAGACATTTGGACGAATCGACATTTTGACGAAAAGACATTTGGATGAATCGACATTTTGACGAAAAGACATTTGGATGAACCGACATTTTGACGAAAGGACATTTGGACGAATCGACATTTTGACGAAAGGACATTTGGACAAATCGTCATTTTGACGAAAAGACATGTGGACGAATCGACATTTTGACGAAAAGACATTTGGACGAAAGGACATTTGGACGAATCGCCATTTTGACGAAAAGACATTTTGACGAATCGACATTTTGACGAAAGGACATTTGGACGAATCGACATTTTGACGAAAATACATTTGTACGAATCGACATTTTGACGAAAAGACATTTGGACGAATCGACATTTTGACGAAAATACATTTGTACGAATCGACATTTTGACGAAAAGACATTTGGACGAATCGACATTTTGACAAAAAGACATTTGGACGAAAGGACATTTGGACGAATCGACATTTTGACGAAAAGACGTTTAGACGAATCGACATTTGGACGAAAAGACATTTAGACGAAAGGACATTTGGACGAATCGTCATTTTGACGAAAAGACATGTGGACGAATCGACATTTTGACGAAAAGACATTTGGACGAAAGGACATTTGGACGAATCGCCATTTTGACGAAAAGACATTTTGACGAATCGACATTTTGACGAAAGGACATTTGGACGAATCGACATTTTGACGAAAATACATTTGTACGAATCGACATTTTGACGAAAAGACATTTGGACGAATCGACATTTTGACGAAAAGACATTTGGACGAATCGACATTTTGACGAAAAGACATTTGGATGAATCGACATTTTGACGAAAAGACATTTGGATGAACCGACATTTTGACGAAAGGACATTTGGACGAATCGACATTTTGACGAAAGGACATTTGGACAAATCGTCATTTTGACGAAAAGACATGTGGACGAATCGACATTTTGACGAAAAGACATTTGGACGAAAGGACATTTGGACGAATCGCCATTTTGACGAAAAGACATTTTGACGAATCGACATTTTGACGAAAGGACATTTGGACGAATCGACATTTTGACGAAAATACATTTGTACGAATCGACATTTTGACGAAAAGACATTTGGACGAATCGACATTTTGACGAAAAGACATTTGGACGAATCGACATTTTGACGAAAAGACATTTGGACGAATCGACATTTTGACGAAAATACATTTGTACGAATCGACATTTTGACGAAAAGACATTTGGACGAATCGACATTTTGACGAAAAGACATTTGGACGAATCGACATTTTGACGAAAAGACATTTGGATGAATCGACATTTTGACGAAAAGACATTTGGATGAATCGACATTTTGACGAAAAGACATTTGGACGAATCGACATTTTGACGAAAAGACATTTGGACGAATCGACATTTTGACGAAAAGACATTTGGACGAATCGACATTTTGACGAAAAGACATTTGGAGGAATCGACATTTTGACGAAAAGACATTTGGACGAAAGGACATTTGGACGAATCGTCATGTTGACGAAAAGACATTTGGACGAATCGACATTTTGACGAAAAGACATTTAGACGAATCGACATTTTGACGAAAAGACATTTGGACGAATCGACATTTTGACGAAAAGACATTTGGACGAAAGGACATTTGGACGAAAAGATATTTGGACGAATCGACATTTTGACGAAAAGACATTTGCACGAATCGACATTTTGACGAAAAGACATTTGGACGAATCGACATTTTGACGAAAAGACATTTGGACGAAAGGACATTTGGACGAATCGACATTTTGACAAAAAGACATTTTGACGAATCGACATTTTTACGAAAGGACATTTGGACGAATCGACATTTTGACGAAAAGACGTTTAGACGAATCGACATTTGGACGAAAAGACATTTAGACGAAAGGACATTTGGACGAATCGTCATTTTGACGAAAAGACATGTGGACGAATCGACATTTTGACGAAAAGACATTTGGACGAAAGGACATTTGGACGAATCGCCATTTTGACGAAAAGACATTTTGACGAATCGACATTTTGACGAAAGGACATTTGGACGAATCGACATTTTGACGAAAATACATTTGTACGAATCGACATTTTGACGAAAAGACATTTGGACGAATCGACATTTTGACGAAAAGACATTTGGACGAATCGACATTTTGACGAAAAGACATTTGGATGAATCGACATTTTGACGAAAAGACATTTGGATGAACCGACATTTTGACGAAAGGACATTTGGACGAATCGACATTTTGACGAAAGGACATTTGGACAAATCGTCATTTTGACGAAAAGACATGTGGACGAATCGACATTTTGACGAAAAGACATTTGGACGAAAGGACATTTGGACGAATCGCCATTTTGACGAAAAGACATTTTGACGAATCGACATTTTGACGAAAGGACATTTGGACGAATCGACATTTTGACGAAAATACATTTGTACGAATCGACATTTTGACGAAAAGACATTTGGACGAATCGACATTTTGACGAAAAGACATTTGGACGAATCGACATTTTGACGAAAAGACATTTGGACGAATCGACATTTTGACGAAAATACATTTGTACGAATCGACATTTTGACGAAAAGACATTTGGACGAATCGACATTTTGACGAAAAGACATTTGGACGAATCGACATTTTGACGAAAAGACATTTGGATGAATCGACATTTTGACGAAAAGACATTTGGATGAATCGACATTTTGACGAAAAGACATTTGGACGAATCGACATTTTGACGAAAAGACATTTGGACGAATCGACATTTTGACGAAAAGACATTTGGACGAATCGACATTTTGACGAAAAGACATTTGGAGGAATCGACATTTTGACGAAAAGACATTTGGACGAAAGGACATTTGGACGAATCGTCATGTTGACGAAAAGACATTTGGACGAATCGACATTTTGACGAAAAGACATTTAGACGAATCGACATTTTGACGAAAAGACATTTGGACGAATCGACATTTTGACGAAAAGACATTTGGACGAAAGGACATTTGGACGAAAAGATATTTGGACGAATCGACATTTTGACGAAAAGACATTTGCACGAATCGACATTTTGACGAAAAGACATTTGGACGAATCGACATTTTGACGAAAAGACATTTGGACGAAAGGACATTTGGACGAATCGACATTTTGACAAAAAGACATTTTGACGAATCGACATTTTTACGAAAGGACATTTGGACGAATCGACATTTTGACGAAAAGACGTTTAGACGAATCGACATTTGGACGAAAAGACATTTAGACGAAAGGACATTTGGACGAATCGTCATTTTGACGAAAAGACATTCGGACAAATCGACATTTTGACAAAAAGACATTTGGACGAAAGGACATTTGGACGAATCGCCATTTTGACGAAAAGACATTTTGACGAATCGACATTTTGACGAAAGGACATTTGGACGAATCGACATTTTGACGAAAATACATTTGTACGAATCGACATTTTGACGAAAAGACATTTGGACGAATCGACATTTTGACGAAAAGACATTTGGACGAATCGACATTTTGACGAAAAGACATTTGGACGAATCGACATTTTGACGAAAGGACATTTGCACGAATTGACATTTTGACGAAAGGACATTTGGACGATTCGACATTTTGACGAAAGGACATTTGGACGAATTGACATTTTGTCGAAAAGACATTTGGACGAAAGGACATTTTGACGAAAAGACATTTGGACGAAAGGACATTTGGACGAATCGTCATTTTGACGAAAAGACATTTGGACGAATCGACATTTTGACGGAAAGACATTTGGACGAATCGACATTTTGACAAAAAGACATTTGGACGAATCGACATTTGGACGAATCGACATTTTGACGAAAAGACATTTGGAGGAATCGACATTTTGACGAAAAGACATTTGGACGAAAGGACATTTGGACGAATCGTCATTTTGACGAAAAGACATTTGGACGAATCGACATTTTGACGAAAAGACATTTGGACGAATCGACATTTTGACAAAAAGACATTTGGACGAAAGGACATTTGGACGCATCGACATTTTGACGAAAAGACATTTGGACGAATCGACATTTTGACGAAAGGACATTTGCACGAATTGACATTTTAACGAAAGGACATTTGGACGATTCGACTTTTTGACGAAAGGACATTTGGACGAATTGACATTTTGTCGAAAAGACATTGGACGAAAGGACATTTTGACGAAAGGATGTTTGGACGAATCGACATTTTGACGAAAAGACATTTGGACGAAAGGACATTTGGACGAATCGACATTTTGACGAAAAGACATTTGGACGAATCGACATTTTGACGAAAAGACATTTGGACGAATCGACATTTTGACGAAAAGACATTTGGACGAAAGGACATTTGGACGAATCGACATTTTGACGAAAAGACATTTGGACGAATCGACATTTTGACGAAAAGACATTTGGACGAATCGACATTTTGACAAAAAGACATTTGGACGAAAGGACATTTGGACGAATCGACATTTTGACGAAAAGACATTTGGACGAATCGACATTTTGACGAAAGGACATTTGGACGAATTGACATTTTGACGAAAAGACATTTTGACGAATCGACATTTTGACGAAAGGACATTTGGACGAATCGACATTTTGACGAAAAGACATTTGGACGAATCGACATTTTGACGAAAAGACATTTGGACGAATCGACATTTTGACGAAAAGACATTTGGACGAATCGACATTTTGACGAAAGGACATTTGCACGAATTGACATTTTGACAAAAGGACATTCTGACGATTCGACATTTTGACGAAAGGACATTTGGACGAATTGAGATTTTTCGAAAAGACATTTGGACGAAAGGACATTTTGACGAAAGGATATTAGGACGAATCGATATTTTGACAAAAAGACATTTGGACGAATCGACATTTTGACAAAAAGACATTTAGACGAATCGACATTTTGACGAAAAGACATTTGGACGAATCGACATTTGGACGAATCAAAATTTTGACGAAAAGACATTTGGAGGAATCGACATTTTGACGAAAAGACATTTGGACGAAAGGACATTTGGATGAATCGACATTTTGACGAAAGGACATTTGCACGAATTGACATTTTGACGAAAGGACATTTGGACGATTCGACTTTTTGACGACATGACATTTGGACGAATTGACATTTTGTCGAAAAGACATTGGACGAAAGGACATTTTGACGAAAGGATATTTGGACGAATCGACATTTTGACGAAAAGACATTTGGACGAAAGGACATTTGGACGAATCGACATTTTGACGAAAAGACATTTGGACGAATCGACATTTTGACGAAAAGACATTTGGACGAAAGGACATTTGGACGAAAAGATATTTGGACGAATCGACATTTTGACGAAAAGACATTTGCACGAATCGACATTTTGACGAAAAGACATTTGGACGAATCGACATTTTGACAAAAAGACATTTGGACGAAAGGACATTTGGACGAATCGACATTTTGACAAAAAGACATTTTGACGAATCGACATTTTTACGAAAGGACATTTGGACGAATCGACATTTTGACGAAAAGACGTTTAGACGAATCGACATTTGGACGAAAAGACATTTAGACGAAAGGACATTTGGACGAATCGTCATTTTGACGAAAAGACATGTGGACGAATCGACATTTTGACGAAAAGACATTTGGACGAAAGGACATTTGGACGAATCGCCATTTTGACGAAAAGACATTTTGACGAATCGACATTTTGACGAAAGGACATTTGGACGAATCGACATTTTGACGAAAATACATTTGTACGAATCGACATTTTGACGAAAAGACATTTGGACGAATCGACATTTTGACGAAAAGACATTTGGACGAATCGACATTTTGACGAAAAGACATTTGGATGAATCGACATTTTGACGAAAAGACATTTGGATGAACCGACATTTTGACGAAAGGACATTTGGACGAATCGACATTTTGACGAAAGGACATTTGGACAAATCGTCATTTTGACGAAAAGACATGTGGACGAATCGACATTTTGACGAAAAGACATTTGGACGAAAGGACATTTGGACGAATCGCCATTTTGACGAAAAGACATTTTGACGAATCGACATTTTGACGAAAGGACATTTGGACGAATCGACATTTTGACGAAAATACATTTGTACGAATCGACATTTTGACGAAAAGACATTTGGACGAATCGACATTTTGACGAAAATACATTTGTACGAATCGACATTTTGACGAAAAGACATTTGGACGAATCGACATTTTGACAAAAAGACATTTGGACGAAAGGACATTTGGACGAATCGACATTTTGACGAAAAGACGTTTAGACGAATCGACATTTGGACGAAAAGACATTTAGACGAAAGGACATTTGGACGAATCGTCATTTTGACGAAAAGACATGTGGACGAATCGACATTTTGACGAAAAGACATTTGGACGAAAGGACATTTGGACGAATCGCCATTTTGACGAAAAGACATTTTGACGAATCGACATTTTGACGAAAGGACATTTGGACGAATCGACATTTTGACGAAAATACATTTGTACGAATCGACATTTTGACGAAAAGACATTTGGACGAATCGACATTTTGACGAAAAGACATTTGGACGAATCGACATTTTGACGAAAAGACATTTGGATGAATCGACATTTTGACGAAAAGACATTTGGATGAACCGACATTTTGACGAAAGGACATTTGGACGAATCGACATTTTGACGAAAGGACATTTGGACAAATCGTCATTTTGACGAAAAGACATGTGGACGAATCGACATTTTGACGAAAAGACATTTGGACGAAAGGACATTTGGACGAATCGCCATTTTGACGAAAAGACATTTTGACGAATCGACATTTTGACGAAAGGACATTTGGACGAATCGACATTTTGACGAAAATACATTTGTACGAATCGACATTTTGACGAAAAGACATTTGGACGAATCGACATTTTGACGAAAAGACATTTGGACGAATCGACATTTTGACGAAAAGACATTTGGACGAATCGACATTTTGACGAAAATACATTTGTACGAATCGACATTTTGACGAAAAGACATTTGGACGAATCGACATTTTGACGAAAAGACATTTGGACGAATCGACATTTTGACGAAAAGACATTTGGATGAATCGACATTTTGACGAAAAGACATTTGGATGAATCGACATTTTGACGAAAAGACATTTGGACGAATCGACATTTTGACGAAAAGACATTTGGACGAATCGACATTTTGACGAAAAGACATTTGGACGAATCGACATTTTGACGAAAAGACATTTGGAGGAATCGACATTTTGACGAAAAGACATTTGGACGAAAGGACATTTGGACGAATCGTCATGTTGACGAAAAGACATTTGGACGAATCGACATTTTGACGAAAAGACATTTAGACGAATCGACATTTTGACGAAAAGACATTTGGACGAATCGACATTTTGACGAAAAGACATTTGGACGAAAGGACATTTGGACGAAAAGATATTTGGACGAATCGACATTTTGACGAAAAGACATTTGCACGAATCGACATTTTGACGAAAAGACATTTGGACGAATCGACATTTTGACGAAAAGACATTTGGACGAAAGGACATTTGGACGAATCGACATTTTGACAAAAAGACATTTTGACGAATCGACATTTTTACGAAAGGACATTTGGACGAATCGACATTTTGACGAAAAGACGTTTAGACGAATCGACATTTGGACGAAAAGACATTTAGACGAAAGGACATTTGGACGAATCGTCATTTTGACGAAAAGACATGTGGACGAATCGACATTTTGACGAAAAGACATTTGGACGAAAGGACATTTGGACGAATCGCCATTTTGACGAAAAGACATTTTGACGAATCGACATTTTGACGAAAGGACATTTGGACGAATCGACATTTTGACGAAAATACATTTGTACGAATCGACATTTTGACGAAAAGACATTTGGACGAATCGACATTTTGACGAAAAGACATTTGGACGAATCGACATTTTGACGAAAAGACATTTGGATGAATCGACATTTTGACGAAAAGACATTTGGATGAACCGACATTTTGACGAAAGGACATTTGGACGAATCGACATTTTGACGAAAGGACATTTGGACAAATCGTCATTTTGACGAAAAGACATGTGGACGAATCGACATTTTGACGAAAAGACATTTGGACGAAAGGACATTTGGACGAATCGCCATTTTGACGAAAAGACATTTTGACGAATCGACATTTTGACGAAAGGACATTTGGACGAATCGACATTTTGACGAAAATACATTTGTACGAATCGACATTTTGACGAAAAGACATTTGGACGAATCGACATTTTGACGAAAAGACATTTGGACGAATCGACATTTTGACGAAAAGACATTTGGACGAATCGACATTTTGACGAAAATACATTTGTACGAATCGACATTTTGACGAAAAGACATTTGGACGAATCGACATTTTGACGAAAAGACATTTGGACGAATCGACATTTTGACGAAAAGACATTTGGATGAATCGACATTTTGACGAAAAGACATTTGGATGAATCGACATTTTGACGAAAAGACATTTGGACGAATCGACATTTTGACGAAAAGACATTTGGACGAATCGACATTTTGACGAAAAGACATTTGGACGAATCGACATTTTGAAGAAAAGACATTTGGAGGAATCGACATTTTGACGAAAAGACATTTGGACGAAAGGACATTTGGACGAATCGTCATGTTGACGAAAAGACATTTGTACGAATCGACATTTTGACGAAAAGACATTTAGACGAATCAACATTTTGACGAAAAGACATTTGGACGAATCGACATTTTGACGAAAAGACATTTGGACGAAAGGACATTTGGACGAAAAGATATTTGGACGAATCGACATTTTGACGAAAAGACATTTGCACGAATCGACATTTTGACGAAAAGACATTTGGACGAATCGACATTTTGACGAAAAGACATTTGGACGAAAGGACATTTGGACGAATCGACATTTTGACAAAAAGACATTTTGACGAATCGACATTTTTACGAAAGGACATTTGGACGAATCGACATTTTGACGAAAAGACGTTTAGACGAATCGACATTTGGACGAAAAGACATTTAGACGAAAGGACATTTGGACGAATCGTCATTTTGACGAAAAGACATTCGGACAAATCGACATTTTGACAAAAAGACATTTGGACGAAAGGACATTTGGACGAATCGCCATTTTGACGAAAAGACATTTTGACGAATCGACATTTTGACGAAAGGACATTTGGACGAATCGACATTTTGACGAAAATACATTTGTACGAATCGACATTTTGACGAAAAGACATTTGGACGAATCGACATTTTGACGAAAAGACATTTGGACGAATCGACATTTTGACGAAAAGACATTTGGACGAATCGACATTTTGACGAAAGGACATTTGCACGAATTGACATTTTGACGAAAGGACATTTGGACGATTCGACATTTTGACGAAAGGACATTTGGACGAATTGACATTTTGTCGAAAAGACATTTGGACGAAAGGACATTTTGACGAAAAGACATTTGGACGAAAGGACATTTGGACGAATCGTCATTTTGACGAAAAGACATTTGGACGAATCGACATTTTGACGGAAAGACATTTGGACGAATCGACATTTTGACAAAAAGACATTTGGACGAAAGGACATTTGGACGAATCGACATTTTGACGAAAAGACATTTGGACGAATCGACATTTTGACGAAAAGACATTTGGATGAATCGACATTTTGACGAAAGGACATTTGCACGAATTGACATTTTGACGAAAGGACATTTGGACGATTCGACTTTTTGACGAAAGGACATTTGGACGAATTGACATTTTGTCGAAAAGACATTGGACGAAAGGACATTTTGTCGAAAGGATATTTGGACGAATCGACATTTTGACGAAAAGACATTTGGACGAAAGGACATTTTGACGAATCGACATTTTGACGAAAAGACATTTGGACGAATCGACATTTTGACGAAAAGACATTTGGACGAATCGACATTTTGACGAAAAGACATTTGGACGAAAGGACATTTGGACGAACCGACATTTTGACGAAAAGACATTTGGACGAATCGACATTTTGACGAAAAGACATTTGGACGAATCGACATTTTGACGAAAAGACATTTGGACGAAAGGACATTTGGACGAATGGACATTTTGACGAAAAGACATTTGGACGAATCGACATTTTGACGAAAGGACATTTGGACGAATTGACATTTTGACGAAAAGACATTTGGACGAATCGACATTTTGACGAAAGGACATTTGCACGAATTGACATTTTGACGAAAGGACATTTGGACGATTCGACATTTTGACGAAAAGACATAAAGACGAATCGACATTTTGACGAAAGGACATTTGGACGAATCGACATTTTGACGAAAAGACATTTGGACGAATCGACATTTTGACGAAAAGACATTTGGACGAATGGACATTTTGACGAAAAGACATTTGGACGAATCGACATTTTGACAAAAAGACGTTTGGACGAAAGGACATTTGGACGAATCGACATTTTGACGAAAAGACATTTGGATGAATCGACATTTTGACGAAAGGACATTTGCACGAATTGACATTTTGACGAAAAGACATTGGACGAAAGGACATTTTGACGAATCGACATTTTGACGAAAAGACATTTGGACGAAAAGACATTTGGACGAATCGACATTTTGACGAAAAGACATTTGGATGTATCGACATTTTGACGAAAAGACATTTGGACGAATCGCCATTTTGACGAAAAGACATTTAGACGAAAGGACATTTGGACGAATCGACATTTTGACAAAAATACATTTGGACGAATCGACATTTTGACGAAAAGACATTTGGACGAATCGACATTTTGACGAAAAGACATTTGGACGAATCGACATTTTGACGAAAGGACATTTGCACGAATTGACATTTTGACGAAAGGACATTTGGACGATTCGACTTTTTGACGAAAGGACATTTGGACGAATTGACATTTTGTCGAAAAGACATTGGACGAAAGGACATTTTGACGAAAGGATGTTTGGACGAATCGACATTTTGACGAAAAGACATTTGGACGAATCGACATTTTGACGAAAAGACATTTGGACGAATCGACATTTTGACGAAAAGACATTTGGACGAATCGACATTTTGACGAAAGGACATTTGCACGAATTGACATTTTGACAAAAGGACATTCTGACGATTCGACATTTTGACGAAAGGACATTTGGACGAATTGAGATTTTTCGAAAAGACATTTGGACGAAAGGACATTTTGACGAAAGGATATAAGGACGAATCGATATTTTGACAAAAAGACATTTGGACGAATCGACATTTTGACAAAAAGACATTTAGACGAATCGACATTTTGACGAAAAGACATTTGGACGAATCGACATTTGGACGAATCAAAATTTTGACGAAAAGACATTTGGAGGAATCGACATTTTGACGAAAAGACATTTGGACGAAAGGACATTTGGATGAATCGACATTTTGACGAAAGGACATTTGCACGAATTGACATTTTGACGAAAGGACATTTGGACGATTCGACTTTTTGACGACATGACATTTGGACGAATTGACATTTTGTCGAAAAGACATTGGACGAAAGGACATTTTGACGAAAGGATATTTGGACGAATCGACATTTTGACGAAAAGACATTTGGACGAAAGGACATTTGGATGAATCGACATTTTGACGAAAAGACATTTGGACGAATCGACATTTTGACGAAAAGACATTTGGACGAAAGGACATTTGGACGAAAAGATATTTGGACGAATCGACATTTTGACGAAAAGACATTTGCACGAATCGACATTTTGACGAAAAGACATTTGGACGAATCGACATTTTGACAAAAAGACATTTGGACGAAAGGACATTTGGACGAATCGACATTTTGACAAAAAGACATTTTGACGAATCGACATTTTTACGAAAGGACATTTGGACGAATCGACATTTTGACGAAAAGACGTTTAGACGAATCGACATTTGGACGAAAAGACATTTAGACGAAAGGACATTTGGACGAATCGTCATTTTGACGAAAAGACATGTGGACGAATCGACATTTTGACGAAAAGACATTTGGACGAAAGGACATTTGGACGAATCGCCATTTTGACGAAAAGACATTTTGACGAATCGACATTTTGACGAAAGGACATTTGGACGAATCGACATTTTGACGAAAATACATTTGTACGAATCGACATTTTGACGAAAAGACATTTGGACGAATCGACATTTTGACGAAAAGACATTTGGACGAATCGACATTTTGACGAAAAGACATTTGGATGAATCGACATTTTGACGAAAAGACATTTGGATGAATCGACATTTTGACGAAAGGACATTTGGACGAATCGACATTTTGACGAAAGGACATTTGGACAAATCGTCATTTTGACGAAAAGACATGTGTACGAATCGACATTTTGACGAAAAGACATTTGGACGAAAGGACATTTGGACGAATCGCCATTTTGACGAAAAGACATTTTGACGAATCGACATTTTGACGAAAGGACATTTGGACGAATCGACATTTTGACGAAAATACATTTGTACGAATCGACATTTTGACGAAAAGACATTTGGACGAATCGACGTTTTGACGAAAAGACATTTGGACGAATCGACATTTTGACGAAAAGACATTTGGACGAATCGACATTTTGACGAAAATACATTTGTACGAATCGACATTTTGACGAAAAGACATTTGGACGAATCGACATTTTGACGAAAAGACATTTGGACGAATCGACATTTTGACGAAAAGACATTTGGATGAATCGACATTTTGACGAAAAGACATTTGGATGAATCGACATTTTGACGAAAAGACATTTGGACGAATCGACATTTTGACGAAAAGACATTTGGACGAATCGACATTTTGACGAAAAGACATTTGGACGAATCGACATTTTGACGAAAAGACATTTGGAGGAATCGACATTTTGACGAAAAGACATTTGGACGAAAGGACATTTGGACGAATCGTCATTTTGACGAAAAGACATTTGGACGAATCGACATTTTGACGAAAAGACATTTAGACGAATCGACATTTTGACGAAAAGACATTTGGACGAATCGACATTTTGACGAAAAGACATTTGGACGAAAGGACATTTGGACGAAAAGATATTTGGACGAATCGACATTTTGACGAAAAGACATTTGCACGAATCGACATTTTGACGAAAAGACATTTGGACGAATCGACATTTTGACGAAAAGACATTTGGACGAAAGGACATTTGGACGAATCGACATTTTGACAAAAAGACATTTTGACGAATCGACATTTTTACGAAAGGACATTTGGACGAATCGACATTTTGACGAAAAGACGTTTAGACGAATCGACATTTGGACGAAAAGACATTTAGACGAAAGGACATTTGGACGAATCGACATTTTGACGAAAAGACATTTGGACGAAAAGACATTTGGACGAAAAGACATTTGGACGAATCGACATTTTGACGAAAAGACATTTGGACGAATCGACATTTTGACGAAAGGACATTTGGACGAATTGACATTTTGTCGAAAAGACATTGGACGAAAGGACATTTTGTCGAAAGGATATTTGGACGAATCGACATTTTGTCGAAAGGATATTTGGACGAATCGACATTTTGACGAAAAGACATTTTGACGAATCGACATTTTGACGAAAGGACATTTGGACGAATCGACATTTTGACGAAAATACATTTGTACGAATCGACATTTTGACGAAAAGACATTTGGACGAATCGACATTTTGACGAAAAGACATTTGGACGAATCGACATTTTGACGAAAGGACATTTGGACGAATTGACATTTTGTCGAAAAGACATTGGACGAAAGGACATTTTGTCGAAAGGATATTTGGACGAATCGACATTTTGACGAAAAGACATTTGGACGAAAGGACATTTTGACGAATCGACATTTTGACGAAAAGACATTTGGACGAATCGACATTTTGACGAAAAGACATTTGGACGAATCGACATTTTGACGAAAAGACATTTGGACGAAAGGACATTTGGACGAACCGACATTTTGACGAAAAGACATTTGGACGAATCGACATTTTGACGAAAAGACATTTGGACGAATCGACATTTTGACGAAAAGACATTTGGACGAAAGGACATTTGGACGAATGGACATTTTGACGAAAAGACATTTGGACGAATCGACATTTTGACGAAAGGACATTTGGACGAATTGACATTTTGACGAAAAGACATTTGGACGAATCGACATTTTGACGAAAGGACATTTGCACGAATTGACATTTTGACGAAAGGACATTTGGACGATTCGACATTTTGACGAAAAGACATAAAGACGAATCGACATTTTGACGAAAGGACATTTGGACGAATCGACATTTTGACGAAAAGACATTTGGACGAATCGACATTTTGACGAAAAGACATTTGGACGAATGGACATTTTGACGAAAAGACATTTGGACGAAAGGACATTTGGACGAAAGGACATTTTGACGAAAGGATATTAGGACGAATCGATATTTTGACAAGAAGACATTTGGACGAATCGACATTTTGACGAAAGGATATTTGGACGAATCGACATTTTGACGAAAAGACATTTGGACGAATGGACATTTTGACGAAAAGACATTTGGAGGAATCGACATTTTGTCGAAAAGACATTTGGACGAAAGGACATTTGGACGAATCGTCATTTTGACGAAAAGACATTTGGACGAATCGACATTTTGACGAAAAGACATTTGGACGAATCGACATTTTGACAAAAAGACGTTTGGACGAAAGGACATTTGGACGAATCGACATTTTGACGAAAAGACATTTGGACGAATCGACATTTTGACGAAAAGACATTTGGATGAATCGACATTTTGACGAAAGGACATTTGCACGAATTGACATTTTGACGAAAAGACATTGGACGAAAGGACATTTTGACGAATCGACATTTTGACGAAAAGACATTTGGACGAAAAGACATTTGGACGAATCGACATTTTGACGAAAAGACATTTGGATGTATCGACATTTTGACGAAAAGACATTTGGACGAATCGACATTTTGACGAAAAGACATTTGGACGAAAGGACATTTGGACGAATCGACATTTTGACGAAAATACATTTGGACGAATCGACATTTTGACGAAAAGACATTTGGACGAATCGACATTTTGACGAAAAGACATTTGGACGAATCGACATTTTGACGAAAAGACATTTGGACGAATCGACATTTTGACGAAAAGACATTTGCACGAATTGACATTTTGACGAAAGGACATTCGGACGATTCGACATTTTGACGAAAGGACATTTGGACGAAAGGACATTTTGACGAAAGGATATTAGGACGAATCGATATTTTGACAAGAAGACATTTGGACGAATCGCCATTTTGACGAAAAGACATTTTGACGAATCGACATTTTGACGAATCGACATTTTGACGAAAGGACATTTGGACGAATCGACATTTTGACGAAAATACATTTGTACGAATCGACATTTTGACGAAAAGACATTTGGACGAATCGACATTTTGACGAAAAGACATTTGGACGAATCGACATTTGGACGAAAGGACATTTGGACGAATCGTCATTTTGACGAAAAGACATTTGGACGAATCGACATTTTGACGAAAAGACATTTGGACGAATCGACATTTTGACGAAAAGACATTTGGACGAATTGACATTTTGTCGAAAAGACATTTGGACGAAAGGACATTTTGACGAAAGGATATTTGAACGAATCGATATTTTGACAAAAAGACATTTAGACGAATCGACATTTTGACGAAAAGACATTTGGACGAATCGACATTTGGACGAATCGACATTTTGACGAAAAGACATTTGGAGGAATCGACATTTTGACGAAAAGACATTTGGACGAAAGGACATTTGGACGAATCGTCATTTTGACGAAAAGACATTTGGACGAATCGACATTTTGACGGAAAGACATTTGGACGAATCGACATTTTGACAAAAAGACATTTGGACGAAAGGACATTTGGACGAATCGACATTTTGACGAAAAGACATTTAAACGAATCGACATTTTGACGAAAAGACATTTGGATGAATCGACATTTTGACGAAAAGACATTTGGACGAATCGACATTTTGACGAAAAGACATTTGGACGAAAGGACATTTGGACGAACCGACATTTTGACGAAAAGACATTTGGACGAATCGACATTTTGACGAAAAGACATTTGGACGAAAGGACATTTGGACGAATGGACATTTTGACGAAAAGACTTTTGGACGAATCGACATTTTGACGAAAAGACATTTGGACGAATCGACATTTTGACGAAAAGACATTTGGACGAAAGGACATTTTGTCGAAAGGATATTTGGACGAATCGACATTTTGACGAAAAGACATTTGGACGAAAGGACATTTTGACGAATCGACATTTTGACGAAAAGACATTTGGACGAATCGACATTTTGACGAAAAGACATTTGGACGAAAGGACATTTGGACGAATGGACATTTTGACGAAAAGACTTTTGGACGAATCGACATTTTGACGAAAAGACATTTGGACGAATCGACATTTTGACGAAAAGACATTTGGACGAATCGACATTTTGACGAAAAGACATTTGGACGAAAGGACATTTGGACGAACCGACATTTTGACGAAAAGACATTTGGACGAATCGACATTTTGACGAAAAGACATTTGGACGAATCGACATTTTGACGAAAAGACATTTGGACGAAAGGACATTTGGACGAATGGACATTTTGTCGAAAAGACATTTGGACGAATCGACATTTTGACGAAAGGACATTTGGACGAATTGACATTTTGACGAAAAGACATTTGGACGAATCGACATTTTGACGAAAGGACATTTGCACGAATTGACATTTTGACGAAAGGACATTTGGACGATTCGACATTTTGACGAAAAGACATAAAGACGAATCGACATTTTGACGAAAGGACATTTGGACGAATCGACATTTTGACGAAAAGACATTTGGACGAATCGACATTTTGACGAAAAGACATTTGGACGAATCGACATTTGGACGAATCGACATTTTGACGAAAAGACATTTGGAGGAATCGACATTTTGTCGAAAAGACATTTGGACGAAAGGACATTTGGACGAATCGTCATTTTGACGAAAAGACATTTGGACGAATCGACATTTTGACGAAAAGACATTTGGACGAATCGACATTTTGACGAAAAGACATTTGGACGAATCGACATTTTGACGAAAAGACATTTGGACGAATCGACATTTTGACGAAAAGACATTTGGACGAATCGACATTTTGACGAAAAGACATTTGCACGAATTGACATTTTGACGAAAGGACATTCGGACGATTCGACATTTTGACGAAAGGACATTTGGACGAAAGGACATTTTGACGAAAGGATATTAGGACGAATCGATATTTTGACAAGAAGACATTTGGACGAATCGACATTTTGACGAAAGGATATTTGAACGAATCGATATTTTGACAAAAAGACATTTAGACGAATCGACATTTTGACGAAAAGACATTTGGACGAATCGACATTTGGACGAATCGACATTTTGACGAAAAGACATTTGGAGGAATCGACATTTTGTCGAAAAGACATTTGGACGAAAGGACATTTGGACGAATCGTCATTTTGACGAAAAGACATTTGGACGAATCGACATTTTGACGAAAAGACATTTGGACGAATCGACATTTTGACGAAAAGACATTTGGATGAATCGACATTTTGACGAAAGGACATTTGCACGAATTGACATTTTGACGAAAGGACATTTGGACGATTCGACATTTTGACGAAAAGACATTTGGATGAATCGACATTTTGACGAAAAGACATTTGGACGAATCGACATTTTGACGAAAAGACATTTGGACGAAAGGACATTTGGACGAATCGACATTTTGACGAAAATACATTTGGACGAATCGACATTTTGACGAAAAGACATTTGGACGAATCGACATTTTGACGAAAAGACATTTGGACGAATCGACATTTTGACGAAAAGACATTTGGACGAATCGACATTTTGACGAAAGGACATTTGCACGAATTGACATTTTAACGAAAGGACATTCGGACGATTCGACATTTTGACGAAAGGACATTTGGACGAATTGAGATTTTGTCGAAAAGACATTTGGACGAAAGGACATTTTGACGAAAGGATATTTGAACGAATCGATATTTTGACAAAAAGACATTAAGACGAATCGACATTTTGAGGAAAAGACATTTGGACGAATCGACATTTGGACGAATCGACATTTTGACGAAAAGACATTTGGAGGAATCGACATTTTGACGAAAAGACATTTGGACGAAAGGACATTTGGACGAAACGTCAATTTGACGAAAAGACATTTGGACGAATCGACATTTTGACGAAAAGACATTTGGACGAATCGACATTTTGACAAAAAGACATTTGGACGAAAGGACATTTGAACGAATCGACATTTTGACGAAAAGACATTTGGACAAATCGACATTTTGACGAAAGGACATTTGCACGAATTGACATTTTGACGAAAGGACATATGGACGATTCTACATTTTGACGAAAGTACATTTGGACGAATCGACATTTTGACGAAAATACATTTGGACGAATCGACATTTTGACGAAAAGACATTTGGACGAATCGACATTTTGACGAAAGGACATTTGGACGAATCGACATTTTGACGAAAAGACATTTGGACGAATCGACATTTTGACGAAAAGACATTTGGACGAATCGACATTTTGACGAAAAGACATTTGGACGAAAGGACATTTGGACGAAAGGACATTTTGACGAAAGGATATTAGGAAGAATCGATATTTTGACAAGAAGACATTTGGACAAATCGACATTTTGACGAAAGGATATTTGAACGAATCGATATTTTGACAAAAAGACATTTAGACGAATCGACATTTTGACGAAAAGACATTTGGACGAATCGACATTTGGACGAATCGACATTTTGACGAAAAGACATTTGGACGAAAGGACATTTTGACGAAAAGACATTTGGACGAATCGACATTTTGACGAAAAGACATTTGGACGAATCGACATTTTGACGAAAAGACATTTGCACGAATTGACATTTTGACGAAAGGACATTCGGACGATTCGACATTTTGACGAAAGGACATTTGGACGAAAGGACATTTTGACGAAAGGATATTAGGACGAATCGATATTTTGACAAGAAGACATTTGGACGAATCGACATTTTGACGAAAGGATATTTGAACGAATCGATATTTTGACAAAAAGACATTTAGACGAATCGACATTTTGACGAAAAGACATTTGGACGAATCGACATTTGGACGAATCGACATTTTGACGAAAAGACATTTGGAGGAATCGACATTTTGTCGAAAAGACATTTGGACGAAAGGACATTTGGACGAATCGTCATTTTGACGAAAAGACATTTGGACGAATCGACATTTTGACGAAAAGACATTTGGACGAATCGACATTTTGACGAAAAGACATTTGGATGAATCGACATTTTGACGAAAGGACATTTGCACGAATTGACATTTTGACGAAAGGACATTTGGACGATTCGACATTTTGACGAAAAGACATTTGGATGAATCGACATTTTGACGAAAAGACATTTGGACGAATCGACATTTTGACGAAAAGACATTTGGACGAAAGGACATTTGGACGAATCGACATTTTGACGAAAATACATTTGGACGAATCGACATTTTGACGAAAAGACATTTGGACGAATCGACATTTTGACGAAAAGACATTTGGACGAATCGACATTTTGACGAAAAGACATTTGGACGAATCGACATTTTGACGAAAGGACATTTGCACGAATTGACATTTTAACGAAAGGACATTCGGACGATTCGACATTTTGACGAAAGGACATTTGGACGAATTGAGATTTTGTCGAAAAGACATTTGGACGAAAGGACATTTTGACGAAAGGATATTTGAACGAATCGATATTTTGACAAAAAGACATTTAGACGAATCGACATTTTGAGGAAAAGACATTTGGACGAATCGACATTTGGACGAATCGACATTTTGACGAAAAGACATTTGGAGGAATCGACATTTTGACGAAAAGACATTTGGACGAAAGGACATTTGGACGAAACGTCAATTTGACGAAAAGACATTTGGACGAATCGACATTTTGACGAAAAGACATTTGGACGAATCGACATTTTGACAAAAAGACATTTGGACGAAAGGACATTTGAACGAATCGACATTTTGACGAAAAGACATTTGGACAAATCGACATTTTGACGAAAGGACATTTGCACGAATTGACATTTTGACGAAAGGACATATGGACGATTCTACATTTTGACGAAAGTACATTTGGACGAATCGACATTTTGACGAAAATACATTTGGACGAATCGACATTTTGACGAAAAGACATTTGGACGAATCGACATTTTGACGAAAGGACATTTGGACGAATCGACATTTTGACGAAAAGACATTTGGACGAATCGACATTTTGACGAAAAGACATTTGGACGAATCGACATTTTGACGAAAAGACATTTGGACGAAAGGACATTTGGACGAAAGGACATTTTGACGAAAGGATATTAGGAAGAATCGATATTTTGACAAGAAGACATTTGGACAAATCGACATTTTGACGAAAGGATATTTGAACGAATCGATATTTTGACAAAAAGACATTTAGACGAATCGACATTTTGACGAAAAGACATTTGGACGAATCGACATTTGGACGAATCGACATTTTGACGAAAAGACATTTGGAGGAATCGACATTTTGACGAAAAGACATTTGGACGAAAGGACATTTGGACGAATCGTCATTTTGACGAAAAGACATTTGGACGAATCGACATTTTGACGAAAAGACATTTGGACGAATCGACATTTTGACAAAAAGACATTTGGACGAAAGGACATTTGGACGCATCGACATTTTGACGAAAAGACATTTGGACGAATCGACATTTTGACGAAAGGACATTTGCACGAATTGACATTTTGACGAAAGGACATTTGGACGATTCGACTTTTTGACGAAAGGACATTTGGACGAATCGACATTTTGACGATAAGACATTTGGACGAATCGACATTTTGACGAAAAGACATTTGGACGAATTGACATTTTGACGAAAAGACATTTGGACGAATCGACATTTTGACGAAAGGACATTTGCACGAATTGACATTTTGACGAAAGGACATTTGGACGATTCGACATTTTGACGAAAAGACATTTAGACGAATCGACATTTTGACGAAAGGACATTTGGACGAATCGACATTTTAACGAAAAGACATTTGGACGAATCGATATTTTGACGAAAAGACATTTGGACAAATCGACATTTTGACGAAAAGACATTTGGACGAATCGACATTTTGACGAAAGGACATTTGCACGAATTGACATTTTGACGAAAGGACATTTGCACGAATTGACATTTTGACGAAAGGACATTTGGACGATTCGACATTTTGACGAAAAGACATTTGGACGAATCGACATTTTGACGAAAAGACATTTGGACGAATCGACATTTTGACGAAAAGACATTTGGACGAAAGGACATTTGGACGAATCGACATTTTGACGAAAAGACATTTAGACGAATCGACATTTTGACGAAAGGACATTTGGACGAATTGACATTTTGACGAAAAGACATTTGGACGAATCGACATTTTGACGAAAGGACATTTGCACGAATTGACATTTTGACGAAAGGACATTTGGACGATTCGACATTTTGACGAAAAGACATTTAGACGAATCGACATTTTGACGAAAGGACATTTGGACGAATCGACATTTTGACGAAAAGACATTTGGACGAATCGACATTTTGACGAAAAGACATTTGGACGAATCGACATTTTGACGAAAAGACATTTGGACGAATCGACATTTTGACGAAAGGACATTTGCACGAATTGACATTTTGACAAAAGGGCATTCGGACGATTCGACACTTTGACGAAAGGACATTTGGACGAATTGAGATTTTTCGAAAAGACATTTGGACGAAAGGACATTTTGACGAAAGGATATTAGGACGAATCGATATTTTGACAAAAAAACATTAAGACGAATCGACATTTTGACGAAAGGATATTTGAACGAATCGATATTTTGACAAAAAGACATTTAGACGAATCGACATTTTGACGAAAAGACATTTGGACGAATCGACATTTGGACGAATCAAAATTTTGACGAAAAGACATTTGGAGGAATCGACATTTTGACGAAAAGACATTTGGACGAAAGGACATTTGGATGAATCGACATTTTGACGAAAGGACATTTGCACGAATTGACATTTTGACGAAAGGACATTTGGACGATTCGACTTTTTGACGAAATGACATTTGGACGAATTGACATTTTGTCGAAAAGACATTGGACGAAAGGACATTTTGACGAAAGGATATTTGGACGAATCGACATTTTGACGAAAAGACATTTGGACGAAAGGACATTTGGTCGAATCGACATTTTGACGAAAAGACATTTGGACGAATCGACATTTTGACGAAAAGACATTTGGACGAAAGGACATTTGGACGAAAAGATATTTGGACGAATCGACATTTTGACGAAAGGACATTTGAACGAATCGTCATTTTGACGAAAAGACATGTGGACGAATCGACATTTTGACGAAAAGACATTTGGACGAAAGGACATTTGGACGAATCGCCATTTTGACGAAAAGACATTTTGACGAATCGACATTTTGACGAAAGGACATTTGGACGAATCGACATTTTGACGAAAATACATTTGTACGAATCGACATTTTGACGAAAAGACATTTGGACGAATCGACATTTTGACGAAAAGACATTTGGACGAATCGACATTTTGACGAAAAGACATTTGGACGAATCGACATTTTGACGAAAAGACATTTGGATGAATCGACATTTTGACGAAAGGACATTTGCACGAATTGACATTTTGACGAAAGGACATTTGGACGATTCGACTTTTTGACGAAATGACATTTGGACGAATCGACATTTTGACGAAAAGACATTTGGACGAAAGGACATTTGGACGAATCGACATTTTGACAAAAAGACATTTTGACGAATCGACATTTTTACGAAAGGACATTTGGACGAATCGACATTTTGACGAAAAGACGTTTAGACGAATCGACATTTGGACGAAAAGACATTTAGACGAAAGGACATTTGGACGAATCGTCATTTTGACGAAAAGATATTTGGACGAATCGACATTTTGACGAAAAGACATTTGGACGAAAGGACATTTGGACGAATCGACATTTTGACGAAAAGACATTTGGACGAATCGACATTTTGACGAAAAGACATTTGGACGAAAGGACATTTGGACGAAAAGATATTTGGACGAATCGACATTTTGACGAAAAGACATTTGCACGAATCGACATTTTGACGAAAAGACATTTGGACGAATCGACATTTTGACGAAAAGACATTTGGACGAAAGGACATTTGGACGAATCGACATTTTGACAAAAAGACATTTTGACGAATCGACATTTTTACGAAAGGACATTTGGACGAATCGACATTTTGACGAAAAGACGTTTAGACGAATCGACATTTGGACGAAAAGACATTTAGACGAAAGGACATTTGGACGAATCGTCATTTTGACGAAAAGACATTCGGACA
Source organism: Ganaspis brasiliensis (assembly GCA_037103525.1). Taxonomy (NCBI): domain Eukaryota; kingdom Metazoa; phylum Arthropoda; class Insecta; order Hymenoptera; family Figitidae; genus Ganaspis; species Ganaspis brasiliensis. The sequence goes on along the minus strand of JAZKLR010000344.1, from coordinate 119,665 downwards.
AATCGACATTTTGACGAAAAGACATTTGGACGAAAGGACATTTGGACGAATCGCCATTTTGACGAAAAGACATTTTGACGAATCGACATTTTGACGAAAGGACATTTGGACGAATCGACATTTTGACGAAAAGACATTTGGACGAATCGACATTTTGACGAAAAGACATTTGGATGAATCGACATTTTGACGAAAGGACATTTGCACGAATTGACATTTTGACGAAAGGACATTTGGACGATTCGACTTTTTGACGAAAGGACATTTGGACGAATTGACATTTTGTCGAAAAGACATTGGACGAAAGGAGATTTTGACGAAAGGATATTTGGACGAATCGACATTTTGACGAAAAGACATTTGGACGAAAGGACATTTGGACGAATCGACATTTTGACGAAAAGACATTTGGATGAATCGACATTTTGACGAAAAGACATTTGGACGAATCGACATTTTGACGAAAAGACATTTGGACAAAAGGACATTTGGACGAATCGACATTTTGACGAAAAGACATTTGGACGAATCGACATTTTGACGAAAGGACATTTGGATGAATCGACATTTTGACGAAAGGACATATGCACGAATTGACATTTTGACGAAAGGACATTTGGACGATTCGACATTTTGACGAAAGTACATTTGGACGAATCGACATTTTGACGAAAATACATTTGGACGAATCGACATTTTGACGAAAAGACATTTGGACGAATCGACATTTTGACGAAAAGACATTTGGACGAATCGACATTTTGACGAAAGGACATTTGGACGAATCGACATTTTGACGAAAAGACATTTGGACGAATCGACATTTTGACGAAAAGACATTTGGACGAATCGACATTTTGACGAAAAGACATTTGGACGAAAGGACATTTGGACGAAAGGACATTTTGACGAAAGGATATTAGGAAGAATCGATATTTTGACAAGAAGACATTTGGACGAATCGACATTTTGACGAAAGGACATTTGCACGAATTGACATTTTGACGAAAGGACATTTGGACGATTCGACATTTTGACGAAAGTACATTTGGACGAATCGACATTTTGACGAAAATACATTTGGACGAATCGACATTTTGACGAAAAGACATTTGGACGAATCGACATTTTGACGAAAAGACATTTGGACGAATCGACATTTTGACGAAAGGACATTTGGACGAATCGACATTTTGACGAAAAGACATTTGGACGAATCGACATTTTGACGAAAAGACATTTGGACGAATCGACATTTTGACGAAAAGACATTTGGACGAAAGGACATTTGGACGAAAGGACATTTTGACGAAAGGATATTAGGAAGAATCGATATTTTGACAAGAAGACATTTGGACGAATCGATATTTTGACGAAATGATATTTGAACAAATCGATATTTTGACAAAAAGACATTAAGACGAATCGACATTTTGACGAAAAGACATTTGGACGAATCGACATTTGGACGAATCGACATTTTGACGAAAAGACATTTGGAGGAATCGACATTTTGACGAAAAGACATTTGGACGAAAGGACATTTGGACGAATCGTCATTTTGACGAAAAGACATTTGGACGAATCGACATTTTGACGAAAAGACATTTGGACGAATCGACATTTTGACAAAAAGACATTTGGACAAAAGGACATTTGGACGCATCGACATTTTGACGAAAAGACATTTGGACGAATCGACATTTTGACGAAAAGACATTTGGATGAATCGACATTTTGACGAAAGGACATTTGCACGAATTGACATTTTGACGAAAGGACATTTGGACGATTCGACTTTTTGACGAAAGGACATTTTGACGAATTGACATTTTGTCGAAAAGACATTGGACGATAGGACATTTTGACGAAAGGATATTTGGACGAATTGACATTTTGACGAAAGGACATTCGGACGATTCGACATTTTGACGAAAGGACATTTGGACGAATTGAGATTTTGTCGAAAAGACATTTGGACGAAAGGACATTTTGACGAATCGTCATTTTGACGAAAAGACATTTGGACGAATCGACATTTTGACGAAAAGACATTTGGACGAATCGACATTTTGACGAAAAGACATTTAGACGAATCGACATTTTGACGAAAAGACATTTGGACGAATCGACATTTTGACGAAAGGACATTTGCACGAATTGACATTTTGACGAAAGGACATTCGGACGATTCGACATTTTGACGAAAGGACATTTGGACGAATTGAGATTTTGTCGAAAAGACATTTGGACGAAAGGACATTTTGACGAATCGTCATTTTGACGAAAAGACATTTGGACGAATCGACATTTTGACGAAAAGACATTTAGACGAATCGACATTTTGACAAAAAGACATTTGGACGAAAGGACATTTGAACGAATCGACATTTTGACGAAAAGACATTTGGACAAATCGACATTTTGACGAAAAGACATTTGGATGAATCGACATTTTGACGAAAGGACATTTGCACGAATTGACATTTTGACGAAAGGACATTTGGACGATTCGACTTTTTGACGAAAGGACATTTGGACGAATTGACATTTTGTCGAAAAGGCATTGGACGAAAGAACATTTTGACGAAAGGATATTTGGACGAATCGACATTTTGACGAAAAGACATTTGGACGAAAGGACATTTGGACGAATCGACATTTCGACGAAAAGACATTTGGACGAATCGACATTTTGACGAAAAGACATTTGGACGAATCGACATTTTGACGAAAAGACATTTGGACGAATCGATATTTTGACAAAAAGACATTTGGACGAATCGACATTTTGACGAAAGGATATTTGAACGAATCGATATTTTGACAAAAAGACATTTAGACGAATCGACATTTTGACGAAAAGACATTTGGACGAATCGACATTTGGACGAATCGACATTTTGACGAAAAGACATTTGGAGGAATCGACATTTTGACGAAAAGACATTTGGACGAAAGGACATTTGGACGAATCGTCATTTTGACGAAAAGACATTTGGACGAAACGACATTTTGACGAAAAGACATTTGGACGAATCGACATTTTGACAAAAAGATATTTGGACGAAAGGACATTTGGACGAATCGACATTTTGACGAAAATACATTTGTACGAATCGACATTTTGACGAAAAGACATTTTGACGAATCGACATTTTGACGAAAGGACATTTGCACGAATTGACATTTTGACGAAAGGACATTTGGACGAATCGACATTTTGACGAAAAGACATTTGGACGAATCGACATTTGGACGAATCGACATTTTGACGAAAAGACATTTGGAGGAATCGACATTTTGACGAAAAGACATTTGGACGAATCGACATTTTGACGAAAAGACATTTGGACGAATCGATATTTTGACAAAAAGACATTTGGACGAATCGACATTTTGACGAAAGGATATTTGAACGAATCGATATTTTGACAAAAAGACATTTAGACGAATCGACATTTTGACGAAAAGACATTTGGACGAATCGACATTTGGACGAATCGACATTTTGACGAAAAGACATTTGGAGGAATCGACATTTTGACGAAAAGACATTTGGACGAAAGGACATTTGGACGAATCGTCATTTTGACGAAAAGACATTTGGACGAAACGACATTTTGACGAAAAGACATTTGGACGAATCGACATTTTGACAAAAAGATATTTGGACGAAAGGACATTTGGACGAATCGACATTTTGACGAAAATACATTTGTACGAATCGACATTTTGACGAAAAGACATTTTGACGAATCGACATTTTGACGAAAGGACATTTGGACGAATCGACATTTTGACGAAAATACATTTGTACGAATCGACATTTTGACGAAAAGACATTTGGACGAATCGACATTTTGACAAAAAGACATTTTGACGAATCGACATTTTTACGAAAGGACATTTGGACGAATCGACATTTTGACGAAAAGACGTTTGGACGAATCGACATTTGGACGAAAAGACATTTGGACGAAAGGACATTTGGACGAATCGTCATTTTGACGAAAAGACATTTGGACGAATCGACATTTTGACGAAAAGACATTTGGACGAATCGACATTTTGACGAAAAGACATTTGGACGAATCGACATTTTGACGAAAGGACATTAGCACGAATTGACATTTTGACGAAAGGACATTTGGACGATTCGACATTTTGACGAAAGGACATTTGGACGAATTGACATTTTGTCGAAAAGACATTTGGACGAAAGGACATTTTGACGAAAGGATATTTGAACGAATCGATATTTTGACAAAAAGACATTTAGACGAATCGACATTTTGACGAAAAGACATTTGGACGAATCAACATTTGGACGAATCGACATTTTGACGAAAAGACATTTGGAGGAATCGACATTTTGACGAAAAGACATTTGGACGAAAGGACATTTGGACGAATCGTCATTTTGACGAAAAGACATTTGGACGAATCGACATTTTGACGGAAAGACATTTGGACGAATCGACATTTTGACGAAAAGACATTTAGACGAATCGACATTTTGACGAAAAGACATTTGGACGAATCGACATTTTGACGAAAAGACATTTGGACGAATCGACATTTTGACGAAAGGACATTTGCACGAATTGACATTTTGACGAAAGGACATTCGGACGATTCGACATTTTGACGAAAGGACATTTGGACGAATTGAGATTTTGTCGAAAAGACATTTGGACGAAAGGACATTTTGACGAAAGGATATTTGAACGAATCGATATTTTGACAAAAAGACATTTAGACGAATCGACATTTTGACGAAAAGACATTTGGACGAATCGACATTTGGACGAATCGACATTTTGACGAAAAGACATTTGGAGGAATCGACATTTTGACGAAAAGACATTTGGACGAAAGGACATTTGGACGAATCGTCATTTTGACGAAAAGACATTTGGACGAATCGACATTTTGACGAAAAGACATTTGGACGAATCGACATTTTGACAAAAAGACATTTAGACGAAAGCACATTTGAACGAATCGACATTTTGACGAAACGACATTTGGACAAATCGACATTTTGACGAAAAGACATTTGGATGAATCGACATGTTGACGAAAGGACATTTGCACGAATTGACATTTTGACGAAAGGACATTTGGACGATTCGACATTTTGACGAAAGTACATTTGGACGAATCGACATTTTGACGAAAATACATTTGGACGAATCGACATTTTGACGAAAAGACATTTGGACGAATCGACATTTTGACGAAAAGACATTTGGACGAATCGACATTTTGACGAAAGGACATTTGGACGAATCGACATTTTGACGAAAAGACATTTGGACGAATCGACATTTTGACGAAAAGACATTTGGACGAATCGACATTTTGACGAAAAGACATTTGGACGAAAGGACATTTGGACGAAAGGACATTTTGACGAAAGGATATTAGGAAGAATCGATATTTTGACAAGAAGACATTTGGACGAATCGACATTTTGACGAAATGATATTTGAACGAATCGATATTTTGACAAAAAGACATTTAGACGAATCGACATTTTGACGAAAAGACATTTGGACGAATCGACATTTGGACGAATCGACATTTTGACGAAAAGACATTTGGAGGAATCGACATTTTGACGAAAAGACATTTGGACGAAAGGACATTTGGACGAATCGTCATTTTGACGAAAAGACATTTGGACGATAGGACATTTTGACGAAAGGATATTTGGACGAATCGACATTTTGACGAAAAGACATTTGGACGAAAGGACATTTGGACGAATCGACATTTTGACGAAAAGACATTTAGACGAATCGACATTTTGACGAAAAGACATTTGGACGAATCGACATTTTGACGAAAGGACATTTGCACGAATTGACATTTTGACGAAAGGACATTCGGACGATTCGACATTTTGACGAAAGGACATTTGGACGAATTGAGATTTTGTCGAAAAGACATTTGGACGAAAGGACATTTTGACGAAAGGATATTTGGACGAATCGACATTTTGACGAAAAGACATTTGGACGAATCGACATTTTGACGAAAAGACATTTGGACGAATCGACATTTTGACGAAAGGAGATTTGCACGAATTGACATTTTGACGAAAGGACATTCGGACGATTCGACATTTTGACGAAAGGACATTTGGACGAATTGAGATTTTGTCGAAAAGACATTTGGACGAAAGGACATTTTGACGAAAGGATATTTGAACGAATCGATATTTTGACAAAAAGACATTTAGACGAATCGAAATTTTGACGAAAAGGCATTTGGACGAATCGACATTTGGACGAATCGACATTTTGACGAAAAGACATTTGGATGAATCGACATTTTGACGAAAGGACATTTGCACGAATTGACATTTTGACGAAAGGACATTTGGACGATTCGACTTTTTGACGAAAGGACATTTTGACGAATCGACATTTTGACGAAAAGACATTTGGACGAATCGACATTTTGACAAAAAGACATTTGGACGAAAGGACATTTGAACGAATCGACATTTTGACGAAAAGACATTTGGACAAATCGACATTTTGACGAAAAGACATTTGGACGAAAGGACATTTGGACGAATCGACATTTTGACGAAAAGACATTTGGACGAATCGACATTTTGACGAAAAGACATTTGGACGAATCGACATTTTGACGAAAGGACATTTGCACGAATTGACATTTTGACGAAAGGACATTCAGACGATTCGACATTTTGACGAAAGGACATTTGGACGAATTGAGATTTTGTCGAAAAGACATTTGGACGAAAGGACATTTTGACGAAAGGATATTTGGACGAATCGACATTTTGACGAAAAGACATTTGGACGAATCGACATTTTGACGAAAAGACATTTGGACGAATCGACATTTTGACGAAAGGAGATTTGCACGAATTGACATTTTGACGAAAGGACATTCGGACGATTCGACATTTTGACGAAAGGACATTTGGACGAATTGAGATTTTGTCGAAAAGACATTTGGACGAAAGGACATTTTGACGAAAGGATATTTGAACGAATCGATATTTTGACAGAAAGACATTTAGACGAATCGACATTTTGACGAAAAGACATTTGGACGAATCGACATTTGGACGAATCGACATTTTGACGAAAAGACATTTAGAGGAATCGACATTTTGACGAAAAGACATTTGGACGAAAGGACATTTGGACGAATCGTCATTTTGACGAAAAGACATTTGGACGAATCGACATTTTGACGAAAAGACATTTGGACGAATCGACATTTTGACAAAAAGACATTTGGACGAAAGGACATTTGAACGAATCGACATTTTGACGAAAAGACATTTTGACAAATCGACATTTTGACGAAAAGACATTTGGATGAATCGACATTTTGACGAAAGGACATTTGCACGAATTGACATTTTGACAAAAGGACATTTGGACGATTCGACATTTTGACGAAAGTACATTTGGACGAATCGACATTTTTAAGAAAATACATTTGGACGAATCGACATTTTGACGAAAAGACATTTGGACGAATGGACATTTTGACGAAAAGACATTTGGACGAATCGACATTTTGACGAAAGGACATTTGGACGAATCGACATTTTGACGAAAAGACATTTGGACGAATCGACATTTTGACGAAAAGACATTTGGACGAATCGACATTTTGACGAAAAGACATTTGGACGAAAGGACATTTGGACGAAAGGACATTTTGACGAAAGGATATTAGGAAGAATCGATATTTTGACAAGAAGACATTTGGACGAATCGACATTTTGACGAAATGATATTTGAACGAATCTATATTTTGACAAAAAGACATTTAGACGAATCGACATTTTGACGAAAAGACATTTGGACGAATCGACATTTGGACGAATCGACATTTTGACGAAAAGACATTTGGAGGAATCGACATTTTGACGAAAAGACATTTGGACGAAAGGACATTTGGACGAATCGTCATTTTGACGAAAAGACATTTGGACGAATCGACATTTTGACGAAAAGACATTTGGACGAATCGACATTTTGACAAAAAGACATTTGGACGAAAGGACATTTGGACGCATCGACATTTTGACGAAAAGACATTTGGACAAATCGACATTTTGACGAAAAGACATTTGGATGAATCGACATTTTGACGAAAGGACATTTGCACGAATTGACATTTTGACGAAAGGACATTTGGACGATTCGACTTTTTGACGAAAGGACATTTTGACGAATTGACATTTTGTCGAAAAGACATTGGACGATAGGACATTTTGACGAAAGGATATTTGGACGAATCGACATTTTGACGAAAAGATATTTGGACGAAAGGACATTTGGACGAATCGACATTTTGACGAAAAGACATTTGGATGAATCGACATTTTGACGAAAAGACATTTGGACGAATCGACATTTTGACGAAAAGACATTTGGACGAATTGACATTTTGACGAAAAGACATTTGGACGAATCGACATTTTGACGAAAGGACATTTGCACGAATTGACATTTTGACGAAAGGACATTTGGACGATTCGATATTTTGACGAAAGTACATTTGGACGAATCGACATTTTGACGAAAATACATTTGGACGAATCGACATTTTGACGAAAAGACATTTGGACGAATCGACATTTTGACGAAAAGACATTTAGCCGAATCGACATTTTGACGAAAAGACATTTGGACGAATCGACATTTTGACGAAAGGACATTTGCACGAATTGACATTTTGACGAAAGGACATTCGGACGATTCGACATTTTGACGAAAGGACATTTGGACGAATTGAGATTTTGTCGAAAAGACATTTGGACGAAAGGACATTTTGACGAATCGTCATTTTGACGAAAAGACATTTGGACGAATCGACATTTTGACGAAAAGACATTTGGACGAATCGACATTTTGACAAAAAGATATTTGGACGAAAGGACATTTGGACGAATCGACATTTTGACGAAAAGACATTTGGACGAATCGACATTTTGACGAAAAGACATTTGGATGAATCGACATTTTGACGAAAGGACATTTGCACGAATTGACATTTTGACGAAAGGACATTTGGACGATTCGACTTTTTGACGAAATGACATTTGGACGAATTGACATTTTGTCGAAAAGACATTGGACGAAAGGACATTTTGACGAAAGGATATTTGGACGAATCGACATTTTGACGAAAAGACATTTGGACGAAAGGACATTTGGACGAATCGACATTTTGACGAAAAGACATTTGGACGAATCGACATTTTGACGAAAAGACATTTGGACGAAAGGACATTTGGACGAAAAGATATTTGGACGAATCGACATTTTGACGAAAAGACATTCGCACGAATCGACATTTTGACGAACAGACATTTGGACGAATCGACATTTTGACGAAAAGACATTTGGACGAATCGACATTTTGACAAAAAGACATTTGGACGAAAGGACATTTGAACGAATCGACATTTTGACGAAAAGACATTTTGACGAATCGACATTTTGACGAAAGGACATTTGGACGAATCGACATTTTGACGAAAATACATTTGTACGAATCGACATTTTGACGAAAAGACATTTGGACGAATCGACATTTTGACGAAAAGACATTTGGACGAATCGACATTTTGACGAAAATACATTTGTACGAATCGACATTTTGACGAAAAGACATTTTGACGAATCGACATTTTGACGAAAGGACATTTGGACGAATCGACATTTTGACGAAAATACATTTGTACGAATCGACATTTTGACGAAAAGACATTTGGACGAATCGACATTTTGACAAAAAGACATTTTGACGAATCGACATTTTTACGAAAGGACATTTGGACGAATCGACATTTTGACGAAAAGACGTTTGGACGAATCGACATTTGGACGAAAAGACATTTGGACGAAAGGACATTTGGACGAATCGTCATTTTGACGAAAAGACATTTGGACGAATCGACATTTTGACGAAAAGACATTTGGACGAATCGACATTTTGACGAAAAGACATTTGGACGAATCGACATTTTGACGAAAGGACATTAGCACGAATTGACATTTTGACGAAAGGACATTTGGACGATTCGACTTTTTGACGAAAGGACATTTGGACGAATTGACATTTTGTCGAAAAGACATTTGGACGAAAGGACATTTTGACGAAAGGATATTTGAACGAATCGATATTTTGACAAAAAGACATTTAGACAAATCGACATTTTGACGAAAAGACATTTGGACGAATCGACATTTGGACGAATCGACATTTTGACGAAAAGACATTTGGAGGAATCGACATTTTGAAGAAAAGACATTTGGACGAAAGGACATTTGGACGAATCGTCATTTTGACGAAAAGACATTTGGACGAATCGACATTTTGACGGAAAGACATTTGGACGAATCGACATTTTGACAAAAAGACATTTGGACGAAAGGACATTTGGACGAATCGACATTTTGACGAAAAGACATTTGGACGAATCGACATTTTGACGAAAAGACATTCGGATGAATCGACATTTTGACGAAAGGACATTTGCACGAATTGACATTTTGACGAAAGGACATTTGGACGATTCGACTTTTTGACGAAAGGACATTTGGACGAATTGACATTTTGTCGAAAAGACATTGGACGAAAGGACATTTTGACGAAAGGATATTTGGACGAATCGACAATTTGACGAAAAGACATTTGGACGAAAGGACATTAGGACGAATCGACATTTTGACGAAAAGACATTTGGACGAATCGACATTTTGACGAAAAGACATTTGGACGAAAGGACATTTGGACGAAAAGATATTTGGACGAATCGACATTTTGACGAAAAGACATTTGGACGAAAGGACATTTGGACGAATCGACATTTTGACGAAAAGACATTTGGACGAATCGACATTTTGACGAAAAGACATTTGGACGAAAGGACATTTGGACGAAAAGACATTTGGTCGAATCGACATTTTGACGAAAAGACATTTGGACGAAAGGACATTTGGACGAATCGACATTTTGACGAAAAGACATTTGGACGAATCGACATTTTGACGAAAAGACATTTGGACGAATCGACATTTTGACGAAAGGACATTTGCACGAATTGACATTTTGACGAAAGGACATTCGGACGATTCGACATTTTGACGAAAGGACATTTGGACGAATTGAGATTTTGTCGAAAAGACATTTGGGCGACAGGACATTTTGACGAAAGGATATTAGGACGAATCGATATTTTGACAAAAAGACATTTGAACGAATCGACATTTTGACGAAAAGACATTTGGACGAATCGACATTTTGTCGAAAAGACATTTGCACGAAAGGACATTTGGACGAATTGACATTTTGACGAAAAGACATTTTGACGAATCGACATTTTGACGAAAGGACATTTGGACGAATCGACATTTTGACGAAAAGACATTTGGACGAATCGACATTTTGACGAAAAGACATTTGGACGAATCGACATTTTGACGAAAAGACATTTGGACGAATCGACATTTTGTCGAAAAGACATTTGGACGAAAGGACATTAGGACGAATCGACATTTTGACGAAAAGACATTTTGACGAATCGACATTTGGACGAATCGACATTTGGACGAATCGACATTTTGACGAAAAGATATTTGGACGAATCGACATTTTGACGAAAAGACATTTGGACGAATCGACATTTTGACGAAAGGTCATTTGGACGAATCGACATTTAGACAAAAGGATGCTTCTGGTAAACATTTCTAGATTTGAATAATCTACAAAAGAACGTCAAGAACAAAATAAAAAATATTTATCGATTTTGAAAATGACATCATAGCGTTCCTGTCCTCAAGGTGACGCGTACCGAGGTGTAATGGGTATTTTTCAAGGTAGATTCTCCTGGTGCTCATTTCTAGATTTCAATAATCTATTAAAAAACGTCAAGTACAAAAAGATAAATTTTTATCGATTTCGAAAACGACATCTTTGCCTTCCTGTCTCCTAGGTATCGCGTCCTGAGGTCTAATGGGTATTTTCCAACGTAGATTTTTCGAGTGAACAATTCTAGATTTGAATAATCTACCAAAAAACTTCGAGGACAAAATGAGACATTTTTATCGACTTTGAAAACGACATCATAGCGTTCCTGTCCTCAAGGTGACGCGTACCGAGGTGTAATGGGTATTTTTCAAGGTAGATTCTCCTGGTGCTCATTTCTGGATTTCAATAATCTACCAAAAAACGTCAAGTACAAAAAGATAAATTTTTATCGATTTCGAAAACGACATCTTTGCCTTCCTGTCTCCTAGGTATCGCGTCCCGAGGTCTAATGGGTATTTTCCAACGTAGATTTTTCGAGTGAACAATTCTAGATTTGAATAATCTACCAAAAAACTTCGAGGACAAAATGAGACATTTTTATCGACTTTGAAAACGACATCATAGCGTTCCTGTCCTCAAGGTGACGCGTACCGAGGTGTAATGGGTATTTTTCAAGGTAGATTCTCCTGGTGCTCATTTCTAGATTTCAATAATCTACCAAAAAACGTCAAGTACAAAAAGATAAATTTTTATCGATTTCGAAAACGACATCTTTGCCTTCCTGTCTCCTAGGTATCGCGTCCCGAGGTCTAATGGGTATTTTCCAACGTAGATTTTTCGAGTGAACAATTCTAGATTTGAATAATCTACCAAAAAACTTCGAGGACAAAATGAGACACTTTTATCGACTTTGAAAACGACATCTTCGCGTTCCTGTCCCTAGGTGTCGCGTCCCGAGGTCTAATAGGTATTATCTAGCGTCGATTTTGCTGGTACCTGCATTAGAAAACTTGTATTAGACAATGAATGGCGCGGCGGGATATGGCGAGAAGGATAGTAAAAAGTTTGTTGAAATAATGGATATATGAAATATACATAACATGCTTTTACCTTGACTTTTTTTAAAAATTTAATTTTTTTTAATTTTTAGAATGATCTGAGGATGATGTGCAGGAGAATAGATATTCAAACACCTCGATGAAATCTTTGAAAAGCAGAGTTTGGTAGCAAGAATGATAATTTTTTTGTTTTCGATATTGAAAAAAATTCTTTTTTCGCTCGGGTGGCAAAATATTTTGGATTTACTGTCTTAAAAACCATTGATTTGACCTTTGGCAACGGCATCTAGTTTTCACGATCACGAAATTATTCTGATCGGCGAATTGAATTTTATTTTCAACTAAGACATCTATTGATTTCATGTAGTGTTTGAAATTTCATCTGAAGATTTACCTGAATTAGAAAAATATTATTAGTCAACGGGTTCCGGCACTTGGTATCCTGGATGGGGATAATACTCCATCTATTAGAAAGTAATAAATAGTTGGGAGATTTTACCTTATTGTTTTTTTTCTGTGGTTAGGATTTCTCAGAAAGGAAGTATATTTTGAAATCTCTGTTGAAAGCTTGGGATATGGTTGATTTGGATATTGCAAAATATTTCTGATTTTTTTCGTCATGTTTACTTCTTCTATGTTCGCATAGATTAATGTTTTAGAGAAGAATCTAAGTTGGGTAGCCGTAATAAAACATCTGATTGAGGCAGCTGATTGAAAGTGGTCTGATCGGCAAAATAAATACTATTCATTTCTTTGACATTTTCGAATGTATGTATTGCTTCGAATTCTTCATAAAGTTAACCTGTATTAAAAAAATAATATTAGAATACGGAACGCAGCAGCTTGTGGCAGAATATCAAAAATACTATTTTAACCCTTACGTGCACAAATTTTTTTAAAGTAGAAAAATAATTTTTTTCGATTAAAATAGGTACGTTGTAATTAGAAGAAGATAAAAATATGAAAATTAGAGAATCGAAAAAAAATTTCTATTTTCAAATTTTTTTCTTGAAAACCAAAAAACATATTTTATTTGAAAACCATAGTTTGGAATCGGAAATTTACTGAGAAACCATAAAATTGGGTCCATAAATGTAAAATAGTGGCTGTATTCCAATAATCTTTAATAATCTACGAAAAACTCAAAAAATAGGTGGTCAGTGGGACTGACCACTGTGCAGCTAAGGGTTAAAAATGGGAAAAACTTGAGATTTTACCATGACTTTTTTAAATTTTTTTGGACAAAAAAAATATTGTAATGTCCTAATTAATATCTAAAAATATCTAGTCCGAATTTAGTCATAAAATTGTAAGGTACTAATTAAGTTCTAAAAGTATCAAGTCCTAATTAAGTCCTAAAATTATCACGTCCTAATGAAGTCCTAAAATTATCAAGTCCTAACTAAGTCCTAAAATTATTAAGTCCTAGAATTATCAAGTCCTAACTAAATCCTAAAATTATTAAGTCCTAAATAAGTCCTAAAATTATCAAGTCCTAACTAAATCCTAAAATTATTAAGTCCTAACTAAGTCCTAGAATTATCAAGTCCTAACTAAGTCCTAAAACTATTAGGTCATAATTAAGTACTAAAACTATCAAGTCCTATCTAAGTCCTAAAATTATCAAGTCCTAACTAAGTCCTAAAATTATTAAGTCTTAATTAAGTCCTAAAATTATCAAGTCCTAACTAAGTCCTAAAATTATTAAGGGGGGAAGCTGGTCTAGAATTTTGAAAAAGTCGAAAATTTTTTTTTTTTCTTAAAAGGTGCTTCAGGGTCTTAGAAATAGCATACCAAAAGATGGGTGTCGGCAAGTCGAAGGGCAATTGTATGGTGCACGCATAGCCGATTAAAGGTATATACGAATTTAATATGATTTTACAATACGTAAAACTTTAAACGCGTTTTTCTCGAAATCACTTTTTTTAAACTGGGCGAAAACATAACTCGAGCAAATCTTTACCGATTCTTATGAAATTTTGACAGTACATTCTAGATACCATTCAAACATGCACCATTTCGCGAAAAAAAAAATATCAAAAAAATCCTACGTCCCACCCTTGCTGTTGTTATATAGAAACTAAAAAAATTTTATTTTTTGATCTAGGACAAAAATTAAGGACGTTACATTTTCGCCAATGGACCTATTAAAAAAAAAGGCCTGTTCGGAGAAGTAGTGTACAGCGGCCATTTTAAAATTAATTCACTCAAAATTTTTTGTATTTGTACCTAGAAACACATATTATTAAACCTGTTTCACAAATTTTTGATTGATTTCTTTGTTGAGTCAGAAAAAATTCATAAAATATTCCCATTTTTTTGCGCTCTAGACCAGCCTCCCCCCTTAAGGCCCAATTAAAAATTAAAATTATCAAGTCCTAACTAAGTCCTAAAATTATCAAGTCCTAGAATTATCAAGTCCTAAGTAAGTCCTAAAACTATTAAGTCATAATTAAGTACTAAAACTATCAAGTACTAACTAAGTCCTAAAATTATCAAGTCCTAACTAAGTCCTACAATTATTAAGTCCTAATTAAGTACTAAAAACATCAAGTCCTAACTAAGTCCTAAACTTATTAGGTCCTAGAATTATCAAGTCCTAATTAAGTCCTAAAATTATCAAGTCCTAGAATTATCAAGTCCTAACTAAGTCCTAAAACTATTAGGTCATAATTAAGTACTAAAACTATCAAGTCCTATCTAAGTCCTAAAATTATCAAGTCCTAACTAAGTCCTAAACTTATTAAGTCCTAGAATTATCAAGTCCTAACTAAGTCCTAAACTTATTAGGTCCTAGAATTATCAAGTCCTAATTAAGTCCGAAAATTATCAAGTCCTAGAATTATCAAGTCCTAACTAAGTCCTAAAACTATTAGGTCATAATTAAGTACTAAAACTATCAAGTCCTAACTAAGTCCTAAAATTATCAAGTCCTAACTAAGTCCTACAATTATTAAGTCCTAATTAAGTACTAAAAACATCAAGTCCTAACTAAGTCCTAAACTTATTAGGTCCTAGAATTATCAAGTCCTAATTAAGTCCTAAAATTATCAAGTCCTAGAATTATCAAGTCCTAACTAAGTCCTAAAACTATTAGGTCATAATTAAGTACTAAAACTATCAAGTCCTATCTAAGTCCTAAAATTATCAAGTCCTAACTAAGTCCTAAAATTATTAAGTCCTAACTAAGTCCTAAAATTATTAAGGGGGGAAGCTGGTCTAGAATTTTGAAAAAGTCGAAAATTTTTTTTTTTTTCTTAAAAGGTGCTTCAGGGTCTTAGAAATAGCATACCAAAAGATGGGTGTCGGCAAGTCGAAGGGCAATTGTATGGTGCACGCATAGCCGATTAAAGGTATATACGAATTTAATATGATTTTACAATACGTAAAACTTTAAACGCGTTTTTCTCGAAATCACTTTTTTTAAACTGGGCGAAAACATAACTCGAGCAAATCTTTACCGATTCTTATGAAATTTTGACAGTACATTCTAGATACCATTCAAACATGCACCATTTCGCGAAAAAAAAAATATCAAAAAAATCCTACGTCCCACCCTTGCTGTTGTTATATAGAAACTAAAAAAATTTTATTTTTTGATCTAGGACAAAAATTAAGGACGTTACATTTTCGCCAATGGACCTATTAAAAAAAAAGGCCTGTTCGGAGAAGTAGTGTACAGCGGCCATTTTAAAATTAATTCACTCAAAATTTTTTGTATTTGTACCTAGAAACACATATTATTAAACCTGTTTCACAAATTTTTGATTGATTTCTTTGTTGAGTCAGAAAAAATTCATAAAATATTCCCATTTTTTTGCGCTCTAGACCAGCCTCCCCCCTTAAGGCCCAATTAAAAATTAAAATTATCAAGTCCTAACTAAGTCCTAAAATTATCAAGTCCTAGAATTATCAAGTCCTAAGTAAGTCCTAAAACTATTAAGTCATAATTAAGTACTAAAACTATCAAGTACTAACTAAGTCCTAAAATTATCAAGTCCTAACTAAGTCCTACAATTATTAAGTCCTAATTAAGTACTAAAAACATCAAGTCCTAACTAAGTCCTAAACTTATTAGGTCCTAGAATTATCAAGTCCTAATTAAGTCCTAAAATTATCAAGTCCTAGAATTATCAAGTCCTAACTAAGTCCTAAAACTATTAGGTCATAATTAAGTACTAAAACTATCAAGTCCTATCTAAGTCCTAAAATTATCAAGTCCTAACTAAGTCCTAAACTTATTAAGTCCTAGAATTATCAAGTCCTAACTAAGTCCTAAACTTATTAGGTCCTAGAATTATCAAGTCCTAATTAAGTCCGAAAATTATCAAGTCCTAGAATTATCAAGTCCTAACTAAGTCCTAAAACTATTAGGTCATAATTAAGTACTAAAACTATCAAGTCCTAACTAAGTCCTAAAATTATCAAGTCCTAACTAAGTCCTACAATTATTAAGTCCTAATTAAGTACTAAAAACATCAAGTCCTAACTAAGTCCTAAACTTATTAGGTCCTAGAATTATCAAGTCCTAATTAAGTCCTAAAATTATCAAGTCCTAGAATTATCAAGTCCTAACTAAGTCCTAAAACTATTAGGTCATAATTAAGTACTAAAACTATCAAGTCCTATCTAAGTCCTAAAATTATCAAGTCCTAACTAAGTCCTAAAATTATTAAGTCCTAACTAAGTCCTAAAATTATTAAGGGGGGAAGCTGGTCTAGAATTTTGAAAAAGTCGAAAATTTTTTTTTTTTTCTTAAAAGGTGCTTCAGGGTCTTAGAAATAGCATACCAAAAGATGGGTGTCGGCAAGTCGAAGGGCAATTGTATGGTGCACGCATAGCCGATTAAAGGTATATACGAATTTAATATGATTTTACAATACGTAAAACTTTAAACGCGTTTTTCTCGAAATCACTTTTTTTAAACTGGGCGAAAACATAACTCGAGCAAATCTTTACCGATTCTTATGAAATTTTGACAGTACATTCTAGATACCATTCAAACATGCACCATTTCGCGAAAAAAAAAATATCAAAAAAATCCTACGTCCCACCCTTGCTGTTGTTATATAGAAACTAAAAAAATTTTATTTTTTGATCTAGGACAAAAATTAAGGACGTTACATTTTCGCCAATGGACCTATTAAAAAAAAAGGCCTGTTCGGAGAAGTAGTGTACAGCGGCCATTTTAAAATTAATTCACTCAAAATTTTTTGTATTTGTACCTAGAAACACATATTATTAAACCTGTTTCACAAATTTTTGATTGATTTCTTTGTTGAGTCAGAAAAAATTCATAAAATATTCCCATTTTTTTGCGCTCTAGACCAGCCTCCCCCCTTAAGGCCCAATTAAAAATTAAAATTATCAAGTCCTAACTAAGTCCTAAAATTATCAAGTCCTAGAATTATCAAGTCCTAAGTAAGTCCTAAAACTATTAAGTCATAATTAAGTACTAAAACTATCAAGTACTAACTAAGTCCTAAAATTATCAAGTCCTAACTAAGTCCTACAATTATTAAGTCCTAATTAAGTACTAAAAACATCAAGTCCTAACTAAGTCCTAAACTTATTAGGTCCTAGAATTATCAAGTCCTAATTAAGTCCTAAAATTATCAAGTCCTAGAATTATCAAGTCCTAACTAAGTCCTAAAACTATTAGGTCATAATTAAGTACTAAAACTATCAAGTCCTATCTAAGTCCTAAAATTATCAAGTCCTAACTAAGTCCTAAACTTATTAAGTCCTAGAATTATCAAGTCCTAACTAAGTCCTAAACTTATTAAGTCCTAGAATTATCAAGTCCTAACTAAGTCCTAAAATTATCAAGTCCAAATTAAGTCCTAAAATTATCAAGTCCTAGAATTATCAAGTCCTAACTAAGTCCTAAAACTATTAAGTCATAATTAAGTACTAAAACTATCAAGTCCTAACTAAGTCCTAAAATTATCAAGTCCTAACTAAGTCCTACAATTAGTAAGTCCTAATTAAGTACTAAAAATATCAAGTCCTAACTATGTTCTAAAATTATCAAGTCCAAATTAAGTCCTAAATTTATCAAGTCCTAACTAAGTCCTAAAATTATCAAGTCCAAACTAAGTCCTAAAATTATCAAGTCCTAACTATGTCCTAAAATTATCAAGCCCTAACTAAGTCCTAAAATTATCAAGTCCTAATAAAGTACTAAAATTATCAAGTCCTAACTAAATCCTAAAATTATCAAGTCCTAACTAAGTCCTAAAATTATTAAGTCCTAACTAAGTCCTAAAATTATCAAGTCCTAGAATTATCAAGTTCTAACTAAGTCCTAAAATTATTAAGTCCTAATTGAGTCCTAATTAAGTCCTAAATTTCTCAAGTCCTAACTAAATCCTAAAATTATTAAGTCCTAGGATTATCAAGTCCTAACTAAGTCCTAAGATTATCAAATCCTAACTAAGTCCTAAAATTATCAATTCCTGAAATTATCAAGTCCCAATTATGTCCATAAATTGTCAAGTTCTAAAATTACCAAGTCCTAATTAAGTCCTAAAATTATCAAGTCCTATTTAAATCCTAAAATTTTCAAGTCGTAATTTTAACTTACATTTTCAAGCCCTAATATCGTCCTAAAATCTTCTAGTCTAAATAAGTCTGAAAATTATCAATTCCTATTTAAGTCCTAAAATTATCAAGTCGTAATTTTGACTTACATTTATCAAGCCTTAATATCGTCCTTACATCATCTAGTCTAAATAAGTCATAAAATTATTAAATTCTTATTAGCTCATATTTTAGGACGATATTACGAATTTATATTTTTAAAAGTTCATTAGTACTTGATAATTGTAGATCTTTATTAGGACTTGATAATGTTAGGACTTAAATATGTATAATTTGACAGTTTTAGGACTTTATTAGGAATTGATTATTTTGGACATAACACAGCCCCACAAAAAAAAAAGTGTCATGTACTTTTGACCGGAATACCTTAGCCCTATGTATTTTGACGCGCTGAACACGAATCCGAAGTCCATTTTGCTCCATCACGTCAGGATTTTTTTCTAACCTTAAAATCAATAAAATGACACGTTATGTTCATTAGCATGTGAACCCGACTTAACATTAATACATGCCTTGGGCGAATAGAAAGCTTGGATTGTGACCTTTAAAACGCTTTTTTAAAAATTGTTCTACGATGATTTTTAACGAAGTTATGATGTTTTATTTAAAATATAAATTTTTTCCAAATGTAAATAACACTTCAATTTTTGATGTGGTATGGTGTAATGGAAAAAAATGATTTTAAATAAAACATCATAACTTCGTTAAAAATCATCGTAGAACAATTTTTAAAAAAGCGTTTTAAAGGTCACAATCCAAGCTATCTATTCGCCCTAGGCATGTATTAATGTTAAGTCGGGTTCACATGCTAATGAACAAAAAGTGTCATTTTATTGATTTTGAGGTTAGGAAAAAATCCTGACGTGATGGAGCAAAACTGACTTCAGATTCGTGTTCAGCGCGTCAAAATACATAGGGCTAGGGTATTCCGGTCAAAAGTACATGACACTTTTTTTTTTTTGTGGGGCTGTGTAATTAGGACTTGCTAATTTTAGTCTTTAATTATTACTTGATAAATTTAGGACGTAATTAGTACCTGATAATTTTTTAACTTAATTAAGATTTGATAAATTTTTGACGAATTTAGGACTTAATAATCTTAGGACTGCTGTAGGATATGATAATTTTAGGACTTATTAAGGACGACATAAATTAAGGACGTACTTGGGGCTTGGTGAATATAGATAGGACGTATTTGGAACTTGTTAATTTTAGGTCAAAATTAGGAGTTGACAATTTTAGGACATATTTAACATTTGGGAAGTTTTGTACGTAATTAGGACGTTATGATTTTAGAACTTGATTAAGATATGAAAATTTTAGAACGTAATTAGGAATGGACAATTTGAGGACTTAAGCAGAACTTGATAATTTTAGAACATAATTAGGATTTGATGATTTTAAATTGTAAATAAGATTTGATAATTCTAGGACGTAATTAGGAATTGATGTGTAAAAATTAATGTTAGAGTGTAGAAAAGTATTAAATACATATTGAAATTTTAAACCAAATATGGAAACAAGTTTAAACATATTTTGAATCATATAGATATTTTTGTTAAGAAATTCGAAGAACAAACAATCTGTGAAAAAAGTCATGAAATCTATACATTTTTTAAAAGATAAACAAAATTTAATTAAAATTGAATGAATTAATTAAAGTAAGCGAAACTAAAAGAAAATCAGGAAATTAAGTAGAAAATGATCTCTCCCCCCTGCCCCTAAATTATGAAAAAAGATGAAAATTAATGAGAAAATAACAATGTTTTTTTTGTTATGTTTATAAAAAAAATTTTGCATAAAATAAACTGAAATCATTTCTGTAAACAGAAAAAGGGGAAAAAATCTATAACACAAAGAAGAAATTAAAAGCACAGGAATGTGAATTCTTTAAAAAGTGATACAATTCTATGATATTTTAAGACAAAATTAAATAGTTTCAGAAAATTATATTTTTTAAAAATTTCTAAAACATAGAAAAATTATTATTACTTTATAAAATTTATTACAATGTGAAATAGTGATAAAATACATCACGAAAGACAGAAGAAATTTGTAATAAAATTTGAATATTAGAGAAACAAGTCGAAAAAATTAAAGTTTAAGATTTTAATAAAATGCAAAATAATAAATTTTTTATAATTTAAATTTAAACTAATTGCAATTTAAAAGCTATAAGAAAATTTTATTTGATTTTTATTCCGTTTGGTATTTATTTAAATTTTAGTCACTTGGAATTATTAAAATGTAATATTATTTTTGACTTGATATCATTCAAACTGTTACGTTCTGATGTTCAAAAACCCTTACAATATTCCCTAGTTCCTCCTTTTAAATCAATTTCAATTAAGAACTTGATTTAGGATGAGGAATAAGTCAATGAGAGTACTAAAGTATGTTGAATAATATTTATTTATTAGATAATTATTGTGAGTTGTGAATTTACAAAGGTGATTTTATAAATTGAGTCTTACTTTTAAGAGATGAAAAGATTGCCGTTCGAACTCGAAGATTTGTTTGTTGAAGACAAGCGATAAAGGAGTAGTAGGCTTGAAGTAGATTAGGCTCTGAGTAAACAGACGGTGATCCTAAGCACTGGACGTCGATGCAGGTGATTTTTCGTAGAGATTAGAGACTTCTTGCAGGAGACTTGTAACTTGTTTTTCTCACGAAAATGTGTGAAATTCCGTTATTATGCGGAATGACAACTTGGATCAATTTGATTGAAATTGAACTAATTTAGCGTAATACTACAAATAAACTTGAGTATTTAAACGTCAGTAGTCACAGACGAGATGGTAAGACCGTGATGTGAAAACTCAATACTTATTGATGATTAAGAAACTTCACGACTTGTATAGACTCAGACTGTTGATGATAGCTTAAACCTTTTTGTAAACTCGACGAACTGTTGATGATTAAGTAACTTCACGACTTGTATAGACTCAGACTGTTGATGGTAACGTAAACCCTTGTTTAAACTCGACGAACTGTTGATGATTAAGTAACTTCACGACTTGTATAGACTCAGACTGTTGATGGTAACGTAAACCCTTGTTTAAACTCGACGAACTGTTGATGATTAAGTAACTTCACGACTTGTATAGACTCAGACTGTTGATGATAGCTTAAACATTTTTGTAAACTCGACGAACTGTTGATGATTAAGTAACTTCACGACTTGTATAGACTCAGACTATTGATGGTAACGTAAACCCTTGTTTAAACTCGACGAACTGAACTGGTCAATCTGATGCTCCAATTTATATATCAAAAAATTGAGAATCATAATAGTTGATAAAAAGAGAAGATGCCTCGCTTGTCCTTTGTCTCCCCTCTCTTCTATGCAGAAGTGAAAGTATATCGTAGTTCTTGATATTTGGAAAACGTTTGTCTTTGCTTGCCTCTTCTCCCCGTTCCCTTTACCGCTGACAAAACTTATGTATTTCCCTCCTCTATAGCTGTTGGAGAAGCTTGTTTAGACTTGTATATGTGTAATATGTAAACATGGTCTTTTCTCTCTCAAAGCGTTCTCAATTATAAAATCAAATCTACTTTTGTTATACAATATTAAGCAAAATGATATACAATGATGAAAATTCTTATATTAATAAGAATTGAATATAAACATAAATAACAATGTATATAATAATTTATATATATAAGTTACGTATGTAACACCTCCCCCCTTTAGATCGAGCATGAGAGAAAAACGATACATGCTCGATTTTTATAACACGGAATAACAAGGAGTATTTTAAGGGAGATATTACAAACATGTACATTTTTCATAACCCATTCTTATATTTATTCTTTTATAAAATATAGTTATTATTTAAATTCATTCATAAAAAAGAAATGTTTCAATTCGTTTGTAATTACATACATATTTACTGATTATTAGAAAAAATCTAGTTTTTATTTTTTTTTCTCATTCATACTTATTATAGGGTTAAAAAATATAGATATATTGAAACAAAATTAAAAGTTTTTTAAATTTGTCAATATTTCAATCATGTTCAAAGTTAAATATATTTGGATAGATAATTGTAAAAGTTTATTTTGATTTTCATCAATATTTTGAATTTGCATGTTGTATTTAAGTTTGAACTTGATTTGAAGAACATGTCTTAAATTTGCAACTTTAATCAGATTTGTTGTAAGTTTTATATATATCAATATTCATATCCTTCTCTTTATTAAAAAAGAAAATAAAACAAGAATAAAAGAAAAGAAATTTAAAAAAAAATAAGTTTTACATTTAAGAATCGCAAGGTACAATTATTTTTTTTATACCAGTGGACCACTATTCTCACCTTTAATCATTCATTCTTTTTTCGTTCGTTCCTAGAGGAAAAGAAAACAAAGTTTGATATCGTGGGAACGAAAGAAATTTTGCTAGTCCTCTCGAGTTTCCGGCGAACCCCGAGTTTCTAGGATT
This sequence comes from Ganaspis brasiliensis, assembly GCA_037103525.1. Taxonomy (NCBI): domain Eukaryota; kingdom Metazoa; phylum Arthropoda; class Insecta; order Hymenoptera; family Figitidae; genus Ganaspis; species Ganaspis brasiliensis. The sequence goes on along the minus strand of JAZKLR010000344.1, from coordinate 95,740 downwards.
TTGATAAAAGACCGTGGCTAGAGAAAATGAATATTTTTTTTTCTTTAAGTTATTCCGATTGCGTTTTCTGCAGTTCCTGTCTACGAGGTATTATTGTTATTAGAAAAAGATAAAATAAATTAATCATTTTTATTCTGAAGTCCATTACCTAGAACAGATAACTTGTATTATTAAAAGTACACTTATTATTTCATAATAATTTATGAAAAATGTTATTTTTGTGAAAATCACAACAATTATACTTTTTTTTTATTTGGTTGGATTTGTTAGTTAAAGGGAGATATGAATGATTGTTATTATTTGCTCTAGATGATTTTTGTTAGCTGTAAATGTGATTTTTTTATGTCTCGTTTGTCAGATTTTTAGTAAAATTTGGTATCTGTTAATATTATGAATTTTTACTTATTTTTCTGGTATAATACGTGACAGTTTAAGTCTATTTATATGTACTATTTTTTGTTTATTTTTCACTTGTATTTTAATATTTCCTTTATTTAAAATTTCTAATACTTTATGTGGTCCTGATTGGCAAATTTGTGGATTTTTCCCCCTTGAAGTAAGAAAACTTCATCCTCTATTTTAAAATCTTGTGGATTGCATTTTTTATCATAATAAATTTTTGACCTTTCTTTTGCTGATATTAAATTTTCTTTTGCAATATTCCTCATTTCATGTAATCTTGTTATTAAATCAGTTAAATAATGATCATATGTTTCTAATTTTTCGTGTTCCAGTGGTGGATCACTAGATGGTAACCGTGCTAATTTTCCAAAAATTAATTCATACGGAGTACATTTGGTACCCTCGTGTACGCTGGTATTGTATGAAAACATAGCGAGTTTTAACCAGTCGTCCCATTCTTCGTTTTTATTTATAAATTGTTTCAAATATTCCCCTAACACGTGATGTGATCTCTCAATCGAACCGTTTGATTGGGGATGAAAAGCGGTTGTTTTAAATTGGCGAATTCTGAATCTTTTTGCTAAACGTCTCATTAAATTGCTTAAAAAGTCTGTCCCTTGATCCGTCAAAACACCTTTAGGTGATCCGTAAATACAAATAAATTTCTTAATGAAAGCATCAGCTATTGTACTAGCTTGATGATTTGGAAGTGCTATTGCTAACGAATATTTTGTAAGATTATCCTGGATTGTCAATATATACTCATTACCTGATTCAGTTTTTGGAAGTGGACCAACAATATCCATTGCAATTTTTTCGAATGCCGTGCCTGGTGTGTCTGTTATGATCATTGGATCCTTTGTTTTTACACGAACTAATTTTTTAAGCTGACATTGTAAACAATTTTGAATGTACTTCTGAATATTAAGTTTCATATTTTCCCAATAGTAATTCTGCCGTATTCTTTCATATGTTTTTGTAACACCTTTATGACCGCCAACTGCACTAGAATGTGCTTCTTCTATTAATTGCATATATTCTTCTTTAGTTGGATATTTCGTAATTCCGTTACATATTATTATTTTCACAACCGAATTTTCAAAAACACATTTGAACATAGATAAAATTTCTTTCCAATTTATGTTATTGATCTGAGCAGTTTTTGCTATACTTATTGTTTTTAACTTTAATTTTTCGGCCTCATTTTTTAATGAAATAATTGATAATTTTATATTTTTTAAAGTATTAGACATATTTTCTTTTATTTCGTTTTCAATAGGAAGGGCTATGTGGTAAAATGCACCTTTTTTTATATTTTTTGCTAGACCCAATTGAAGGTTTCCAAAATTAGGTAATTTTGCGCGTTTTGCTAAAGACCTGGAGCCATTATCTCTAGGCTCTCCATTAACTGAAATAAAATAAGCGAAATTATCTTTACGCATTGGTAACTGATCCCTACAATCGATAATATATTTTTCCTTCTTGTGGTTGAAATTTGTGCAATTTTTATTTTCTTCTAGAGTGTCTTCTTCTTCTGATGATTCAGTATCTGTGTTTTCATAACCAAGATCAATTTCTTCCTTTTGAGTTTTTTGATTTCGTTTTTTATATTCAAGATCTGACATAACCTCGTCAGAATATATTTCTTTGTCGAATTTCTGTTTCTTTTGAATTTGTTTTTTATTTCTTCCTTTTTCTTCTTCATTTATGTAATCAGGATCTGACATATTTTCGTCAGAATAGACTTCATTATAAAATTCCATTTTCTTTTGAATCTGTTTTTTATTTCCTTCCTTTTCTTCTTTATTTTGTTGATTTATATATTCAGGATCTAACATAACTTCGTCAGAATAGACTTCATTGTAGAATTTCTTTTTCTTTTGAGTTTGTTTTTTATTTTCTTCACTTAACAATTTTTTCGGCCTTCCTCTTTTCTTTTTGAAAAGGGAGGTATTAAAATGAATATCCTTTTTCGGTCTTCCTCGTTTCTTCTTTTTTTCTTCATGTTTATTTGATTTATCTAGAATCTTGACTTGCTTATTTTCTTCATTTTTGTTTAATGTATCTACTTTGTTCATTTGATTTCTTGTAACGACATTGCAGACACTAGGCAATGTATTTTGATTTTTTGAATTAGATATGATTTTGATAAATATTAGAAAGAGGTTGATTATCTCTTTATATATATAGCAATAATTTTCCATAGATTGGTATCCATCACTTGGATCCAATAAATAAATAGATTGGAGAATTTTTATAATCTCCGAAATAGAATAGGAATCATTATCCTGAGGTAGAGATTGCTTTTTGCAAATCTTTTGCATAATTGAATGGAGACATTTTTCTATCTCCGATTGATTTTCTGAAAATAGAGTTTGATTATTAAAAATATTTTTTATCAATGATTGGAGAAGTTTTATTTGCTCCGAATTTGTGCTTTCCTGAGGTGCTTTAAAATGAAAACCATGTTTATTTTTTCTAAGAGTTTCTGCTTGGACACTTCTTTGAGTGTGTTTTTCGACATCGATTTCGTGGATATTTTCTTGATTTATTGCTTGAATTTTTTCTTCATTATCATCTTCAATATTTTCTTCTTTAATATTTTCTTCGACTGGATTTCGAGACAAAGCGTCAGCGTTGACGTTTGTTTTACCTGCTTTGTAAATAACATTGAAATCATACTCTGCTAATTTTAATTTCCATCTCGTAACCCTTGAGCATGGGTCTTTTGAATTTTGGAACCAAACCAAAGGTTTGTGATCCGTAACTAAAGTAAATGTTCTTCCATAGAGATATGGTCGAAAATGTTGAACGCAATAAATAATTGCCAATGCTTCTTTTTCGTACGTATCGTATTTTCTTTCTGTTTCAGTTAAAGTTCGCGAAGTATATGCAACTGGTTGATCTTTGCCTACTTTTCCTTGTGATAATATGCCTCCTATTGCAAAGCCTGAGGCGTCTGTCGTTAGAATAAATGGTTGAGAAAAATCTGGTCTTTTTAAAAGTGGTTCTTCGCAAAGTTTACTTTTTAATGTATTAAATGCCGTTTCTTGTTTTTCAGTCCAAAGGAAAGGAATATCTTTCTTTAAAAGTTCATTTAGAGGGTTTGCAATCTTGGAAAATTGTTCTATAAATCTTCTATAATAACCGGCGAGTCCTAAAAATTGTTTTATATTTTTGACATTTTTTGGTACTGGAAATTTTTGCACTGCTTCCACTTTCTTCGGGTCGGGTCGTACTCCATGTTTATCGATAATATGTCCTAAATAACATACTTCTAACCGTAAAAATTCGCATTTGTCGGGCTGTAATTTCAAATTTGCAATTCGTAGTCTTTCCATGAATTTTGAGAATTTTTCTTCGTGTTCTTCTAACGTATTTGCATAGATAACAACGTCGTCTAAATAGACAAACAATTCAATTCCTTGTAAACCTAATAGTACTTGATCGATTAATTTTTTAAAGGTACTCGGCGAATTTTTTAAACCAAATGGCATTCTGTCGAATTCATAATGCCCATATGGTGTTGAAAATGCGGTTTTATGCGCGTCTCTTGGATCCATTTTAATCTGATGAAAACCGGAAGCTAAGTCGAAAACGGAAAAATATTGAGCGTTTGATAATTGGTCTAACAAATCGATTATATTTGGCAAAGGATAAAATTGTCCTACTGTGCGTTCATTCAATTTTCTAAAGTCTAATACTAACCACCATTTTTTGTTTCCTTGAGAGTCGTCCTTCTTCGGTACTATCCAAATGGGTGTGTTATATGGTGAATCGGAAGGTTTAATAATTTGTTGTTCTAATAATTCGTTTACCTGACGTGTCATTTCCTCTTTGTGTACAGGAGGAAATCTATATTGTTTTGTTATAATAGGTGTGTCATCTGTAGTAATAATTCTGTGTTTAATAAGATCAGTTGCTTCTAAATACTCTCCTGCTATATGAAATCTATCCGAGTATTTATTTACTAATTTTATAACATGTTCTAGCTCTTCTTTGTTTAAATGGTCTAATCTAAGTAACTTTTTCAATTCTTCTACTCTATCTGTTCCTGTGATATTAAAAATTTTTCCTGATTTGTCATTGTTTGTAAACACGTTAATTATTTCTTCTATTACAATATTTTCATTGTTTTTGAAATTACATTTTTGGTTTTCATTTTCTAATTCTTTAAAATCTTCCAGTTTTATATTAGGAATAGGTATTTTTATAGACTCGTTGCGTGTGTTAAATACCTTTATATATGCCTTTCCTTCTGTATTTGTTACAACTGCGTTGCCTAAGAAAACACCTTCTGCTACTGACTGTTTAGGGATAAAACCTATCTTTTTATCTTTATTCAAAATTTTAACATGAATATTATAAACTGATCTAGCTGGTATTGTAAAATAATCATTTGATTCAAAGTAAAATTTTTGATTATTTATTTCTATGTGTCTTTCTTCATAATTTATTTTTACTTTATTATTGACAAAAAATTCTGTTCCTAAAATACCGTCGTGTTCAATTGGTACATCATTAGATAATAAATTAAAAATTGTCGGAATGCCAAAAATATTAAGTTTTACTTGTCCTAATGTATAAACTGGATGCTCATTAATTCCTGTTAATTTGATGCATTTATTTTTATCAATTTCTTTATCATTATGAAGTGCTCGAAGTTTTAACAAATTTGGTCCTGCGCCTGTATCAATCATCATAGTTGTAGATGTTTTAAGTCCATTAGTATTTACACGAACGTATGGTATTGAATTAGATTTTGCTAAATTTATATGTTCTGTAGGGAGTTTATTATTGCCGGATGCATTAAAATTTTTTAATCTGTCCTCGGAGCATCCTACTGAGGAAGAATGTTGGAGTTTTCCGAATTTTCTACTGGAACTTGCATTTGTTGTTGGCTATTGTTATATATTCTTTTCCTGCATTCGCTAATAACATGTCCCGGTTTTTTGCAATAATTACATGAAATATTTTGATTTTTGTGGGTGAGGTTTGTTGGTGGAATATCTCTGCTTGTGCTTGGTCCTTGTTGTTGTGTTTGTTCGTTTTGTTGATTCTGATATCTGCTATTATATGAATTTTGATATCTGTTTTGATTTTGATATTGATTCTGATTTTGATTGTGATTTTGGAATTGATTTGTTGAAGTTCTATACTGGTTTTGGGTTTGATTTTGATGTTGATTTCGCGGAGGGTTTTTATAGTAATTTTGATGTTGGTCTTGAGATGCATTAAATGGTTGATTTTGATTTCTATTACTAAAACGATTTTGATATTGATTTTAATGTGCAAAAGAAGGTTGATTTTGATTTCTGTTGCTAAAAAGATTTTGATATTGATTTTGATGTGCAAAAGAAGGTTGATTTTGATTTCTGTTGTTAAAACGATTTTGATATTGATTTTGAGATGTAAAATTTCGTTGTGAATGCATAAAATTTTCTTGCCTTTGTCCTAGTAATTTATTAATTTGAAAACAATTTACTGCAAAATGGCCTTTCTTTCCACAGATTAAACAAGTAATAATCTCATCCTGAGCAACATTTATCTTTGTTGTTTTAGCAAAATCTTTATTGTTTTTAAACAAATATTCATTTTCAATTTTTTGCGTATTTTTTCTTAGTTCATTACGTGATAATAATTTTCTTTCTACTTCTATTGCTTTGTTTACTGCATTTTTAAATGTGTCTGATATTCCTACTCTTAATTCTAATTCTGGTCTAAGTCCTCGCGTAAAACAATCAACAATGTTTTCTTCTAGTCCTGTTTTAAATGTTTCGTCTACTGTATTTTCGTTATTAATTCTGTGCGCATCTGAAATTCTTTCTGCTGCTTCTTCAATTCTTGACCCATAAGATACTACGTTTTCATGTTCCCACATATACATTGCCCCTAATTCCCCTTGTAACTGATATACTGATTTCGCGGGTGCATAAACTGTTTTTAGTCTTTCTGCCAATTCTTGTACTGTATTAAAACTATGCCCTAATATAATTTTCCTTGCTTCACCTGAAATTCGACCCCGAATTAATTTTACTAAATTCTTTTCTACATCTACATTTTCTGGAAGCATTGATTTTGCTTCTACACAACCTTCAATGAATATCGATAATGGTATATTTTTTCCGTCGAATAATGGAATTGTTTCCAAAGCGTCGCGTAAAGAAACTTGCTGGTTATTCGGTAAAGCCATATTTTCTTGATTAAATGAAATTTCAGAATTATTGGAAGATGTGTCACAATTATGTACGGATTGATTTTCAAAATTATCGTCAATTTCTTCTATTAAAGTTTTATTTGATGTAGACTGATTATGATTAAATCCAAATTCTTCTAAATTATCTAAATGACTTTCAATTAAAGTCTTTTCCGCCGTAAGTTCTTCGCTATCACTATTATCACTGTTAGAAGTATCGTCACTGTCAAAAAGTTGAGTTGAAATGAATCCTGAATCCGATTGTTTTTCTTTTTGTGAAAAATTAATATTTGGATTTGTTTTAGTATACCTCGGTGTACTAGTAAATGGTTTTGATTTGATATTAGGAATTCCGGAATTTAAGGATAGTTTAGGATTTTCTTTTATTTTTGAGCCAGTTAAATGTTGAGAATCAGTATTATTTTCATTTGAATTAGACATTAATTTCGAGTTGCATGATACTTAAAATTACAAGTTTTATAAAAACAAAATTATTTGCATAAAAATGTAATAAAAGGAAGTATTTTATGCAAAAGATTTAATAAATAAATATTCTCACACTTCTAGAAAAAATGTCAATAAACTTGCATTAACAAATAAATTGTAAAAAATATAAATAATTATGTTGTACATATTCTACCGTACTTTTAAGAGGAATCGAACCCCTATTTACAAATAAACTTTTAGGATTTACAATTGTAAATGCACCTAGCAAATATAAGGGAAACGAACCCTTCTTTACAAATATACCTTTAATAGTTTAAAATTGAAAATGCTCCAAGCTATTACGGATCATATACAACAATAAAAATTTTCTTATACAAAAATAAAGATTTTTAATAATGGTATTAAGGATTTTACTTCAAACATATATGTTTTTATTGACACTTTTAATTTAGTTAGCTCATTGATTAAAAATAAATCATTCGGTAAATTTGAATTTTAATTGAATTTTAAAATTTTTCATGAATTTTTATTATTGACTTATATTTTGATTCTAAAAAAAAATTTTACAAATTTTTTTCTCATCGACTTATATTTTATTTCCCGGGCCGATGCACCAAAATTGTGAAGGGCTTCTGTTACGTTCTGATGTACAAAAACCCTTACAATATTCCCTAGTTCCTCCTTTTAAATCAATTTCAATTAAGAACTTGATTTGGGATGAGGATTAAGTCAATGAGAGTACTAAAGTATGTTGAATAATATTTATTTATTAGATAATTATTGTGAGTTGTGAATTTACAAAGGTGATTTTATAAATTGAGTCTTACTTTTAAGAGATGAAAAGATTGCCGTTCGAACTCGAAGATTTGTTTGTTGAAGACAAGCGATAAAGGAGTAGTAGGCTTGAAGTAGATTAGGCTCTGAGTAAACAGACGGTGATCCTAAGCACTGGACGTCGATGCAGGTGATTTTTCGTAGAGATTAGAGACTTCTTGCAGGAGACTTGTAACTTGTTTTTCTCACGAAAATGTGTGAAATTCCGTTATTATGCGGAATGACAACTTGGATCAATTTGATTGAAATTGAACTAATTTAGCGTAATACTACAAATAAACTTGAGTATTTAAACGTCAGTAGTCACAGACGAGATGGTAAGACCGTGATGTGAAAACTCAATACTTATTGATGATTAAGAAACTTCACGACTTGTATAGACTCAGACTGTTGATGATAGCTTAAACCTTTTTGTAAACTCGACGAACTGTTGATGATTAAGTAACTTCACGACTTGTATAGACTCAGACTGTTGATGGTAACGTAAACCCTTGTTTAAACTCGACGAACTGTTGATGATTAAGTAACTTCACGACTTGTATAGACTCAGACTGTTGATGATAGCTTAAACATTTTTGTAAACTCGACGAACTGTTGATGATTAAGTAACTTCACGACTTGTATAGACTCAGACTGTTGATGGTAACGTAAACCCTTGTTTAAACTCGACGAACTGAACTGGTCAATCTGATGCTCTAATTTATATATAAAAAAATTGAGAATCATAATAGTTGATAAAAAGAGAAGATGCCTCGCTTGTCCTTTGTCTCCCCTCTCTTCTATGCAGAAGTGAAAGTATATCGTAGTTCTTGATATTTGGAAAACGTTTGTCTTTGCTTGCCTCTTCTCCCCGTTCCCTTTACCGCTGACAAAACTTATGTATTTCCCTCCTCTATAGCTGTTGGAAAAGCTTGTTTAGACTTGTATATGGGGGATTTCATATCAACTGATCAAGGTGAAAAAAAAATTTTCACTTGTGACTTTCCAATTCAGGTATTTTGTAGTCCTATTGGATGGTAATTATGAGTAAAAATTTTTTTACATTTCGAGTAATATTTACTGAGGGGGAGGGGGTGAAAATTTTGGGTTACCGTCTTATTTGGTAATTTTTTGCTCTTAAATAAATAAGTAAAAAATTTTCAGTAATACCATTTTCGATAGATTTTTTCATGCCCTTTCGTTTGATAATATGCATTTTTGAGAAAAAAAATTTTTTGACCTTCAAAAATGAAGGTCAAAAATAAATTTTGGTTTTTTTGGTTCCGAGACCGGGTTTTTTGTATTTTTTATTTTTTTAAACTAAAGCTAAGACTTTTTCCTATAAGAACCCATAAATAAACTTATGGGACCGAAATATTTGATAAATGAAAATTAACAGTTTTGTACTCGCTCGGGCGCTGCGGATCAGTGCGCGACTCAGGGCAGTGTTTGGTATTATTAGTAGTGGTATATAGGAGGATATTTTAACGCTCTCTGTTTTTTACTGGGTTGAGACTGTCATCGATTGAATGCCTGCATTACGTTAACGTAAAAATTTTGAAAAAAATTTAAATAAAAAAATTAAATTGATGAAATATCAAATTATTGAGAACATTAGAGTGGGTTTGGAGTGTACAGCAAAAAAGTTGGTTGAACTGTTATGCTCTGTCCCATAAAAGGTCTCTAATTATTTTATAAGTGTGTATTTATAAATACATACATATATATATATATATATTATACATATTGTATTCTAAAAATCGGTTAATATTAATATAATGATATGCTGGTATAGAATTAAAAATTGATACCCCAGAGGAAAAAGCTCTTTTTTGATTTTCGTAAATTGGCCACAGAATTATCCCAAAAAATTCTTATAAGTCTTAACTCAATCATTTCTAAACAATTATTTTTAAAAATTCTAAAATTTATTGAATTACTAATTTTTATTATCTATTTTTTTTTATATAGTTGCAAAAAGTTACCATAAAAATATAATATTTTAAACTAATTTTAATACATTAAAATTATTTAAGTTGTACAGTAGAACCTTGATAACTCGAACCTCGTTAAGTCGAATTCCTCAGTAAGTCGAAAAAAAATAGCATTCCCCTCCCGTTGAAGCCTTAAATACTCAATATCTCGAATTATTTTCAGTTTTTAACTCGAAGAAAATATCATTCCCCTTGAGGTACTAATAAAGCATTTTTATACTCTATAACTCGAAGTTCGAAAAGCTGACTCTGTAAGTCGAATTTTCTTTACAAGAACAGATTTTTTAAAATTTTTTCTTTTATTAATAAATTTTTTTTAAGTTTATTTTCCTAACTTAAATTATTATTAATTCGACATTTAAGTCGATTTTATATTTTATATTACTCTACAAGTCGAAAAATATACATTATAATTATGCCTCTGTAAGTCGAAATTGTGATCAATAAAACCTTTATATCTCGAAATCCTCGTTAAGTTGAAAACTCATTAACTCGAAGTTTTTAGCGTTCCCCTTGAAATTCGAGTTATCGAAGTTCTACTGTATTTTCATGAATTTTTCATTTTTTAAAACAATTTATTATTAATAATTGATAATAAAAATTGCACAAATAAACCTAGAAGCTTGTATTTTTTTTAATTTGTTAACTTTTTAAGTTAAAAACAATAAGGTTTCTTTAGAACAGTTGGTAATGAGAATTAAATTTTCAGTAAAGTTTGAGTATTTATTTAAACAAACTATTGTCTTTTAAATAAAGTAATTAAAATAAAATTATTCTTTAAATTCTATAGAATCTGATTAGAATTAATAAAGATTTTTTACACATAAGTGAAATTGATAGGAACCTGTTATCAATTATTAATTAATACTAATTAAATGTTTCAAGTAATGAGGAAAAATCCATTAAGTAAAGTTAATAATTTGTCACATTATATCATTTTTAGTGAGAAACTTTAGAGAAATATCTAAGAATTAATGTATTAAAATTAGTTTGAAATATTATATTTTTATGGTAACTTTTTGCAACTATATAAAAAAAAATAGATAATAAAAATTAGTAATTCAATAAATTTTAGAATTTTTAAAAATAATTGTTTAGAAATGATTGAGTTAAGACTTATAAGAATTTTTTGGGATAATTCTGTGGCCAATTTACGAAAATCAAAAAAGAGCTTTTTCCTCTGGGGTATCAATTTTTAATTCTATACCAGCATATCATTATATTAATATTAACCGATTTTTAGAATACAATATGTATAATATATATATATATATATGTATGTATTTATAAATACACACTTATAAAATAATTAGAGACCTTTTGTGGGACAGAGCATAACAGTTCAACCAACTTTTTTGCTGTACACTCCAAACCCACTCTAATGTTCTCAATAATTTGATATTTCATCAATTTAATTTTTTTATTTAAATTTTTTTCAAAATTTTTACGTTAACGTAATGCAGGCATTCAATCGATGACAGTCTCAACCCAGTAAAAAACAGAGAGCGTTAAAATATCCTCCTATATACCACTACTAATAATACCAAACACTGCCCTGAGTCGCGCACTGATCCGCAGCGCCCGAGCGAGTACAAAACTGTTAATTTTCATTTATCAAATATTTCGGTCCCATAAGTTTATTTATGGGTTCTTATAGGAAAAAGTCTTAGCTTTCGTTTAAAAAAATAAAAAATACAAAAAACCCGGTGTCGGAACCAAAAAAACCAAAATTTATTTTTGACCTTCATTTTTGAAGGTCAAAAAATTTTTTTTCTCAAAAATGCATATTATCAAACGAAAGGGCATGAAAAAATCTATCGAAAATGGTATTACTGAAAATTTTTTACTTATTTATTTAAGAGCAAAAAATTACCAAATAAGACGGTAACCCAAAATTTTCACCCCCTCCCCCTCAGTAAATATTACTCGAAATGTAAAAAAAATTTTACTCATAATTACCATCCAATAGGACTACAAAATACCTGAATTGGAAAGTCACATGTGAAAATTTTTTTTTCACCTTGATCAGTTGATATGAAATCCCCCATATGTGTAATATGTAAACATGGTCTTTTCTCTCTCAAAGCGTTCTCAATTATAAAATCAAATCTACTTTTGTTATACAATATTAAGCAAAATGATATACAATGATGAAAATTCTTATATTAATAAGAATTGAATATAAACATAAATAACAATGTATATAATAATTTATATATATATGTTACGTATGTAACAAAACTATTAAATATCAATTATCAAAAGTTTAATGTACATTAACCCCTTGACTGTGGATGATGTGTAGACACGTAATAAATAATGTGTTTTTCAAGTTTCCTACAGTCAAAGGGTTAATTGAAATTAATTATTTTACATAATTTACAATAATTATTTTTGTATTTTTTAGACATTTTTTTTATTCTATAAAAATAAATTATAAGAATTTTCTCTAATTTTTTCCGTTAACTTTTAAGCTATATGAACTAAAGTCTTTAAATTTGGTACACATATGTAATTTCACCTTGGTTTAAGGAAAATGATATGGAAAACGCGATTCGAGCTCATAAAGATGCCGGAATCTTGCAAAAACCACTTTTTTTGCTCTAAAATTCAAAAAATTTACTATGTCCCCCATCCCTCCCTAAACTTCAAAACTATTTGACTTAGGATGCTGAAATTTGGTACATTTATGTAGATTTACGTGTATATTACAGGAAAATTATAGAGAAGTTGTACTTTTAACTAATAAATAGTAGTCTTCAAAAAGTTTCATGGTTTTCTAGAAAAAAATTCTTAAAAAAGCACTTTTTTTTGGCTTACAACTGGTGTTCCCTCCTTAATTCATTATTTTAAAATAATTTTTAGATTTTCCTGATTATTCTAAAATTGAAGTTGGAACTGTTTTAGGTTTAAAATTATAAAATTATATTTTTTATATTTGGTTCTTACCAATTTTTTTATATATTATTCCAAAAGTAATTAAATTTTTTTTAATATTTCTAGGTTTATTTAAAAGTTTCGTTTCTCAAAAATTAAAAGAATAAATTTGTATTACATTTAAAAGGACTTTCGTAACTTTTATTAATTCTTAAAGTTCAATAGGAAAAATGTGGTATCAAAATTTAGAATACTAATCAGACGTGTAAAATATTTTTTGAAATTATGGGCTATTTTAAAAAAAGACTTTTTACAAAACGCCTAAAAATCACTGTCATTTTCTTTAACATAACTTTTATAGTTTCAAAGGAAAAGAAAAAATGATAAAAATATTCCATTTTTTCATATTTTAAATGATAAATTATAAATTTTCAAATTATTATACTAATATTAGCTACACTTTCTTCCAAATATGTTAACCTAAAATTCAGGGTTTTCATTCAAAATTATTTGAAGTATTATAAGTACTAAATAATTTTCTATAAATAAAGGTAAATAATGTATAATATAAATTCAAAAATAAAAAAGCATGCAAAATTTGTGGAACAATTATAAAATTTATTATAAAATAATGGAGATAATTTGAAAATTAAAAGGAATAACTAGAATGACAAAAATTATACATATAAAAAAAAGCAATAAATAAAAATAGGATAATTTAATTTTAAAAAAGTAGAGTATGGAAATTTTAGGAAGTACCTGAAATCAAAGTTGACAAATAAATAAATCACAAAATATCTGAGTATGGATATTTTTTATTAGTTGAAAATTCAACAATTTCTTTGGTAATAAACTCCTGACAGAAATCATAAAGGTAATAAAATATCTAAAAATGTAAAGTCTTTTGAAAATATAAAAATTAAACAATTGTATAAAAATAAATACTAGATTCATTTGAAATGAGAGGCAATGAAACAGGAACATACAAAAAAGGTTAAAAAAAATTAGAAAGCGCTAAAGTTAAGAAAAAAAGGACATATCCTACAAAAATATAAAAAAAATATATAAAAAAAATTTGAAGAATCAAAAAATAATAAACTGTTTACAGGTCGAAACTGACATATATAATAATTTACATACAAATAAATAAAACAAATTTTAACGATAAAAAACAATTATTGAGTAAAAAAATATGAGAAACTGAAAAATAATCAATATAGACTTGTACAAAATACCCTTTAACAAAAATATACAACTGACCAAAAAATTTAAAAGGAAAATAAAAATACTAGCAATTGCGTTGAACAAAATATAATAACAATAAAAGTTAATTAGGTGCATAGAAAAATATCAACTGAAAATTCTTAAAAATCAATTCAAGACGAATAAAAGAAGATAAATGACACGAAAATATACGGAAAAAAGAGACTATTTGATAACAAAAATTTACAAGTAATTCAGGTAAATTTTATTTTAAAAAAATGTAAATATACCTATTTACAATTTTGTAATTAAATCTCAAGGTACTTTTTGAAATAAACAAAGGAACATAACCTATACAAAATATAAACACAAATTTTCATAAGATCTAAGTTACCTGCAATTAGGTTGTAATTCATATTTAGTTTTACGAAATGTCCAGACGTGAGCCTAAACGTCCAGATAGACGGACACACTATTTTATCTGGTTATCCGGACGTATAGTGGCAGCCGTCGCAGCCTTAGTTTTATCCGATATATCTCTGTCTTTTGTTGCCCATCGTAATCTCCTGCAACTGTCTGGTATATCTTACGCATCCTACGTGAAGCTTTCTCACTGATAAACATCTAACAATCACAATCACTTATTAATTTCATTAACAATGCATAAAGACGATGAATTCTTGCGGTCATCTGTCACTTATCGATGATTGTCGTGGATCTCGAGTGATAGCTTCTGCGGTACCGGGATTGTGCGTGTCTCCGCGTTGCACTCAATTAGTCACACTTCTTCTTACCGGTTTTAACTTGCCGACGCCGCAGTACTTTTCAAAATAACAAAAAGACACGAAGATTGTGTTTTCGTTAACGCAGTGAGTAGTTTGCAAGCTTTTCTGGACAAGAAAACTAACAACTAACAGTTGTTAGTGAGTTTTTCAGTGTTTTCAGTTTGTCAAACGATAATGCAGAATTTGCATTTTAATAGAAAATTAACTAAGTTTTGTGTCAATGACAGCATGGAAAAATTAATTATTAACAAATGTGATTACATAAAAAGTCATTATTTATTGCAGAAATGAAAATTGTCAATTTTCGTGTTTGACTTCTTGACATAACTTCACGGAAAAAATTTCAGCACTTCTGGCGTTTTACCTATAGCACGGCATTCGTACTACAGGTTAGGCACGTCACAAGGAAGATCTTGGCACGTCAGTTGCGCCAAATTTGGAACAACAGAAACGCAAAAGTCTTTGTACTTTCAGAATGTACCGCAGGAGTGCGCTAAATGTAATTCTGATTTACAGAAAAGGCACGGCAGACGTGCCAAATGGATGCGTAAGAGCGTTCAAACATTTTGCACTACAGGCTTACCTATAGGTACGTCTGTCGTGCCGAAATTTTTTCCGTGCTGGAATTATCAAGTTCTTAAAAAACAAATAAAATAATAACTAAAATTATTTTTTTGACAATCATGTTTTAAATAAAAAGTTGTAAACGTAACTTAACATAAACTTTGTTTAATGAACAAAATAAGCTTGTTTCAAGAAATTGTTTAAAATTTAAAGATAAATAAAAAAATGTTAAATATTATTTGGAAGAAACTGAAAATTACTATGACAATTCGTTTCTCTTAAGTTAGGTGTACAAAATTTTATTAAATAAAAACAATATTATGATTGATATCAAAAAATATAATTTAATATATGTGACTTGAACGCAATGAAAAGAGGACTTTGGTTTCAAAAAATAGGTTTTCATTTTAATATATTAACTATATATTTTAATAGGGTAAGTGCGGGTAATTTCGGACAGTACCGATAGTCGGACACTTTCAGTTTTGAAGTTAAATAAATAATTATTTACTATCGGAATCTTCTCACAAAGTTATTTTATCAAATTTGTCAGAATTATAGAATATAAAAATTACCGTCAACGCCCTCTGGTGATTTGTAAATTAGTTATAATTCAACAATAATTTACTCAACCGCGATGTTTTGACATTTTGTCTGATTTCTTATTCCAGCCGTTAAGGAGGTACAGATTTTTATTAGTACGAAATAAGGTTTTGTAGTTTGTAATTATGTTTGAAAATGTTACAAAGTGATTATGAAAACTCTAATTTTATGTTTAAAAGTGAAAATAACATTAAAATGACTTTAAATTTACAAATAATTGACGTAATATTGACGTGTCCGACCTAACCTGTCAGATTTTAGAGTGTTTGTGTATAGTCGGACACTATATTACTTGTATTATATCTCGTATTATTTTAGATGCTGAAAATCTAAATACCATAAAAACAACTACTTATAACCTATAAATTTGTTAACTTTCTAACATTTTCTGCATCAAAAGAAAAATAACCTAAAATTTGATTTTATACGAAATCCTCCTTTTCACTGAAGGATCACAACAGAACTTGACAGTCTTCAAAATGCCATAGTGAGGTATAAAATTTTAAAACTAAAAAACTTTCTTTTTTTATTTAAGATTCACCACATGGGTTTACAAATTTAAATCGTGCTACCGGAGGATTATTTCTGTAACTGAATTTGATAGATTTTATAACATAAAACCAAGAAATATTTTATTATTTTAAAAAAGAAAAATGTCCGAATACTGATACAGTTGTGTCCGACTTTACAAGCAAGTGTCCGACTACTGCTGATATTCTGATTTTTTATTAAAATAGCTATATTTTATTAAATATTGACATGTTTGTAGCAAATTTATATGAAAATTAATCATGGATGACTCATTTAACGGTTCATACAAAGCAATATGTTAAAATACTTTTTAATTTTAAGAAAAATATCATTATTTAAGATCAAATCCTTAAGTGTCCGACTACCCCCGCATTTACCCTATACTCATTTTCAAATTTAATATATTATACAGTCAGACATGAAAAATAGTTTTTCTTTTTTTGGCCTATTCTGATAGATTTTGTAACTCTTTTTCACGTGGTGTGAAAATCTTGTTCTACGATTTTTTGACACCAAGAAGTCTCCTTTTGACTGTCCAGGTCACATCTTTATTTTCTTTGAAGGTTTTGAAGAAAATATGTAACAAAAATGACGAAACAAATATAATTAACTGTCAAAAAAATTGTGAAAAGATTCTAATAAGCTTTTATTTCTAATAAGTGGATACAAATTTTAATTGTTTTCAAAATTTAAAGACAAAACAATAAATTTAAAATAAATATCTGAAAGAAAACTTTAGCTACTCAAACATTTAATGAAAATAATTTCGGTTATTATTTTATTTGTTTTTTAAGAACTTGATAATTCCAGGTTATGTCAATAAGTCGAACACGAAAATTGACAATTTTCATTTCTGCAATAAATAATGACTTTTTATGTAATCACATTTGTTAATAATTAATTTTTCCATGCTGTCATTGACACAAAACTTAGTTAATTTACTATTAAAATGCAAATTCTGCATTATCGTTTGACAAACTGAAAACACTGAAAAACTCACTAACAACTGTTAGTTGTTAGTTTTCTTGTCCAGAAAAGCTTGCAACCTACTCACTGCAAATGGTGCCTAATGGTGAGTCCAGAATAGAGAAATCTACATGTAGGTCCTACCAAAGATATTATAGAGATAGATGCGGCATGTTGCCCAAACAGGTGGGGGAATAATATAGCTAACCACTTTCTCTTGCATACCTAGCTGCTGCCCCCTTCGTACTAACTGTGTTCTGCAGGTAATATCGTCATTTTACAGGTTTATATCTTATGGTAAGACACAGGTCGAAAATAGTATATTTCGTAACATGCGTGACAAGCAGTCGTTTCTGAAACGAGAGCAATGTTTTTGCAACGAGTGAAACGAGTTGCAAAAATTGCGCGAGTTTCAAAACGACTGCTTTGTTCACTCAGTTACGAACGATACTTTTCATAACAAAGTCATAAAAGGCGTGATTCGGTTCTCTGTATAGATAACCAGAAAGTTGCAGAATTAAGAATGATTCACTATGTCATGTCAGAGTGTACACAAATACAATCCAAATTGAATGTCTCACACTTTTTTACTTGTCAACACGCCGCGCTAGTGATACAGTCAGGTTAGATTTTGAAGCGGTACTACTCACGCTAAAGATATCGACTCTGTTCTGTTGGTCAAACAGTGCGTGCAAGAAAAGTAGAAAAGTGGGGGACATGCAATTTGGACTGTACTTGTTTGCACTCTGATGTCACATACTGAATCGTTCTTAAATCTGCAACTTTCTGGTTATCTACAGAGAACCGAATCACGCCATTTTTAAGACTGCGTTATGAAAAAATATTTTTATTTACCGACACTGTTTGTCACTTATTTCTTATTAGGTATTTTAAATATAAAAAACAAGGTCTTTATAAAACAATTGAATTTTAAGTGAAAAGAAAACTAGTTTTTAAATCAGAAATAAAAATTAAATATTAAAATACCATGTAAATTAACTTTCAACTGATTAGTTACTAAATAATATTAATTACTTATTATTAAATAAAGAAATTAAATAATAATTTAGTAATAAAATAAAAATAATAAAGTAGTTAAATTAAATAAGTAAATACTGTAAAATAATTTACTACTATATTACTTAAATTAATTAAGTAATTAAACTTTTTAATTTATTAAAAATGTATTAAACAACGGCAGATGCAGACAAGTTATTATTAAGTCAAAGTTATTGATTTTCCAGTCAATTTGATTCGAAGAATCAGTCTAATTTACTTCAATTAACAAACTAATGTATAAAAATTGCAAAACATAGAGTGAAAATTAATTTTCAAACTCATCTGCAAAATGTCAAAATTATCCATATTCTAAGTGCTCGATCAGAACTTGTAGTCGATCAGTGATGATTTAATTGGGTAAAATTAATAGTTTAATTATATTTTTGTAAAAATAAGGCTCTTAATAGTCGAAATAATATTTGGCATCAGCATTATTAAACTATTAAACGATTTTATCCATTAAAATCATTACTGATCGACTATACAGCTTCCGATCGATTGCAGGTACCGTTACCTTAATTATATTTTTACAGGAAGTTTTTAAATATATTAAAATTACATATTACGTAAAACAAAGTACTTTTTATATACTTGTATGCCACTGAAAGAAATGGCCGGTTAAAATAACCAGAAAGGCATGTTAAATCAGAGATGCCAACGACCTTCACCAAACGCATCTGCGCATGTCTGTGGAAAATCGTTTGATTGGTCGAAGGAAGCGGGACGATTTAAAATAGCTTTATTAAATGTGTTTTAAATCTTCCCGCTTCCTTCGACTAATCAAACGATTTTCCACAGACATGCGCAGATGCGTTTGGTGACGGTCGTTGGCATCTCTGTGTTAAATATGTCGTTAATTACTGGAGCTTTATAGGATATTTTAAACGGAATTCTGGTAAAACTAACCGGACTTTTGGAGAAATTAACCAGAATTCTGGTTAAAATAACCAGAAAATCATGTTAAATAGAGCTTAACCGGATTTCCGGTTATTTTAACCGTACAGTGTTTTCAGTGTGGCATACCTACTTGATTGTAATATTGTTATTTACGTTTATTTTTTTGTTGTAAAGCATACAGTTTTTATTGAAAATTCATTTTAACTTTCAAAAGGTAAAATACGCTTTAAAATTATGACGATTAAGGCACTTGCACACCTCGGTAGCTGCTGTGGGAGTGAAGGGATCAGACAATTCAAATTTTTATTGTCTGAACTCTTCACTCTCACACGTTACTATGGTAACGGCTGGCTGTCCAGACAGCCAGCCGAGGTGTGAAAGTGCCATTATATTTGACTCGACCGAGAAGTCGACAAACAAAACAGTCAACACAAATTTTAAGTGGACCGTTTGGAAAATGTGATTTATATTACACTAGCAAAATAAAACGCGCTGGCGCGCGATTAGTTTTTCATACATTTTAGAAATTATAAAATACAATAATAAATAACATTTATCTAATAAGAAGAAATAAATTTTTTAAATATAATATTTAAAAATCAATTAATATAAATAAAATAAATATTTATTTAGGACCAAAATATAATATTTTAGAATTAAAAAGAATTGCAAAAAATAATTGAAATTAAATAAAATAATTGCAAAATTTGCAAATTAATGGAAAAAAAAAATGAAATCAATTAAAAATTGGGGAAAGTAATTTAAACAATCATAAAGATGTTTTAAACATAAAGAAAATAATTTAAATTTGAGAAAAATACTTGAGAATCTTAAAAGTAAATTAAAACATAGTTGAATAATGACAAATTAGAGAAAATAATTGAAAATTGAAAAAACACGGTTAAAAATTTATATACATAAATTAAAATTAAAGAAAATAATTAAAATTTCAGAAACTAATTAAACAAATTACACAAAATATTTTAAATAAAGGAAAGTTAAACAAAATTTGAGAAAAATACTTAAAACTTTCAGAAGTTCATTGAAATAAAATAAAATTAATTAAAAATTAGAGAAAATAAATGAAAAAAGAAAAACATAATTTAAAATTGAACAGAACAAGTTTGAATTAAAGAGAAATAAGTAAAAACTTTTTGGCAATTATACAAAAGAACGAGAAAAAGAACGAAAGTAATTGAAAATTGAAGAAAATAATAAAAAAAATAATATAAATAATGAAACAATTGAAAAGTCAGATAAGTAGTTAACATTTTTTGAAATTATGAAACAAATGTAAAGAATTGAAAATTGAAGAAAATGAATTTTGGAAAATAATTGAAAAATGTTTTGAATTTTAAAACTTGACGAAAATAATTAAAATATGATACAAACAATGATAAGTTGTAAAAAACTAAATGACATTTATTTTTTTACAACGGTTTAAACGCATCTCAGGGTTCCCTTTACCTGAACTTGGAGTGCTGACCGTCATTAAGGGGACCCTATTGTTTCCCCGAAAACGCTCGACTCGATGCTCGCTCGCATCAGGAGGTCAATATGACTTAAGGATTGTGACCGACAATTGAAGGAAATGAGCTAGAAGTCTCAAATTTTGACATATTGTTCCTCAAATCAATTCAAGAAGCCTTGATTTTTTTCAAAATTTTTCACCACGAAGTTTTTGTTTAAAAAATTAAAATAAATGTGCAATTTAACACAGGTTCTTATGGAAACTCACTTAAATCTTAAAAAATAATAAAATATTCGTTATATAATGGAAAATTGATGATGTCATAAATTGTTCTGTATGGAATACAAAACGCTTTAACACTAACATCTATTTCAAAAATTACAGAACTATTTACAGTTACTCCTAAAATGTTCCGCTTTAAATAATGAAAGTTTCTGAGATTATAAAAAACTTCGTTCTGGAATCTTGTATATCCGCAACTCCTATATCAGTTCTGTAAAATATGCTGAAATAATTTTTTCCGTGTATTTAGCAGTTAACGGAAAATGGTCCACTTTTATTACAATTAAGAAAATATTGTGCAAATATATTAGTAATATTTGCAACTTACATATCAATAGTTATTTAAAATATTATTCCCATTATTTTGTACTCATACATATATTAAATAAATATTTCTATACAAATATTCTAATGGTTGGTAAAACTTATATTTATTTTATAACTAACCTGCTAATTAATGTTAATTATAAATTTAAATAAAATCGATTATTGCCAAATCAACCAACTTCAGAGATTTACAAACTTTTTTAAATTTAACCTCTTTTACATTAAATTTCAAACTTAAATATTTTAGAAATTAAGCAAAATACCCTCGTGAAATTTTAATATAGTGTATATTTTGTACGAATTTAAATATGTGTAAAGTTTGAATCTTTTAAAAACTCCCAGAAAAAAGATATGATGTGTAGAAATATGGTACTTTTTATGAATTTACAATTTTGAAATTGAATTTTATAATAATTAAAATAACTTTTTTAAATCATTCTTCGTGGATAAGGAAAGTTAATGTATGGATTTTCAATTTACGTAAGTATCCAAGTTTTCTATTAAATATTTTTATAAAAAATATGATGTTAAATATGACGAAAATTGTCAGTTTTTAGATCAATTTTAAATCGATTTTTCTTATTATAATTAGGCTTTATATACAAAATAAATTATCAAAAACAAATCTTTAAGGTACGGTCACACCTCGACAACTGCCTGCCTGCGCAGGCAGCCGATATGAGATAACAGAGGACAAAAATAAAAATTTGAATTTTTTCTCTCCCTTTATCTCATATCGGCTGCCTGCGCAGGCAGGCAGTTGTCGAGGTGTGACCGTAACTTTAGAATATATATTACCATGCTTTTTTAACAAAATTGTATTTAGTCCTATATTTATTCATTATAAAAAGTTTAAAATATGGATTAAAAACGCCATTTTAACCTTACTCTGTCGTCTTTAATTACGATTTTTGAATAAATAAGACAATATTTAACAAAATCTTTATTAAAAATGAATTCTACGGTATTCAATTATGATTTATATATAAAATAAATATATTTTTGAGATATGCCAGCAACACCCATCAGACGAAAGTCAGTGGAACCACCCAAATGACAGTCAAAAACCAGCACAACACGACACTAATGAAAAAGGTTACCTTATTCTTTTAATTCAAATTTCAAAATATTTCCTGATAAAGAGAGTCAAAATCAATAAAATAACACGGACTAAGACTAACTTCAATTTAGTTTTTAAAACGTGGACAGAAAAAGATGAATAAATATCAATCGAGGGGCAATTCACTCGCGAATCAATGACTTACTGCTTAAAATCAACATGCAGAGAATTGTAATTATGTTCAGATTTTTGAAGTCAGGAGGTTAAGCGCAAATCAGCATGTTAAGAAAGACTTAGTGTATGTTTAATGCGAATTACTGTTCCTTTAGTTCAGGTAGCCCAAATAATTGTTTGCTTAATGTATAGATTTAATGAATTATTCAACAACAAATATTGTTGTTTAAATTTTTGTGTAAACAATTTATTATTGTGAAATTCAAAATCTGTGTTTTCTGACGATTAAGAGCATATAAAATTTTTCTCAAATATTTGAATTTTAAGAAGTTAAATTACTATTTTTCGAGAAATCGAGCTAAGGAATGAATTAGTACGCCTAATGCGAATTACTGCCGGTTATAGAGTCATTTAGTGTAGCCTAAAAGGGAATCAGATGATTCTACTCGAACTACTGCCAAATACTGCGTGATGCGATTTCAACTGATTCAGAGTGAATATAGCCCCTATCGCATTGAAGTTTGGGAGATTTGAGTGTTTTTGAACTTTTTTGAAATTGAAATAACTATCTCCAACGCCAAATTTTGGTTTTCAATTTACGATTCAAAATTTGGTGTAAAATTTAACATATTTCACATGTCCCAAACGGTCCACTCAAACTTTGTGTTAATTCAACATAAGGAAATATGTTAAAAATTTTAACCTCTTATATCTTATTTGATACATTATAGTGATTCTAACTGAATATAGGCAGTTGAAGTTTTTAATGTTTAAATAAACGTATTTTCTGCAAAGTTGAAAATTTTGTTTTAAATTAAATAATAATAATCTCCGTAAACTCCTGAAGTTAGTTAGTATTTATATTTATTCATCTTTTTCTGTCCACGTTTTAAAGTCTGAAGTGAATTTAGTTTTAGTATTGATATCGAGCAGATGAGTTTGAAAATTAATTTTTACTCAAATGTTTTGACATTTTTTATGCAATAATTTGATAATTAAAGTAAATTAGACTAATTTGAACTACTACAGGGTGACCACTTGTCAGTAAAGCCAGGGAAATGACAGAGAAAAAATTTTTTGCCAGTAAAGTCAGGGATATGACAGGGAAAAAAGTTTTTTGTCAGGGAAATTAAAGAAATTGAAATGGACCATAGTGCGGTCAAACTATTTTTTTGACAATAATCTTTAGACAACTAAAAAATGAGTTTATTTTTTCTTTTTTTTTAAAATACTCATAAATGTTTGTACAATAATGCTTATAATTACTCAAAAAGTAAGACTTTTATTAGTAACTAAACAAACGTTAATAACTTTTAAAAACGTGAAAAATTATTTTTTGAGAAAATACTTTTAAGATTTTTTGATATCAAAAACTATTTACACCAAAGTAAATTATATGTATACACACTGTTTATAATGTTTTGTTATGTAAATAATACATTTCCAGTACAAGAGCAGGTAACCAATTGTTCATTTCTGTTATGTAAAAGTTATTGTTTTTTGAGGTTAGTTTTGTAATTTAATTTTAAAAAATTATGACCCTGATACATATAAACAAATTAGGAAAAACCACTTATTTTTTGTAAATATAGGAAGCACTGTTTATTATTTTTGAAGAGTTTTCTTTGAATAGAAATGTTTACTTTACCCCATGCAGCATTTGAATTATAATTGAACGCCCAGTCTCCAGTGTTTGTACCTGAATTTGGATATAAGTAAAATTTATTAGGGTACCTTTCTGCTCATTGTTCCCCGTTTTCAGAAAAGGTCTTCTTTTTCTCTGACACATTTTTTCCCAGGACCTGAGAAAATCTAGTAGTGTCATTAAATAAATAATCCGTTCCAAATGCAAAATATTATTTTGAGAAACAAATAGTCCGGAATGAATATATTCTAGGAAGTAATAATATATTCTAACTAGCAAAATATAACGCGCGCAAGCGCGCGATTAGTTTTCCATACATTTTAGAAATTAAACTATATAATAATAAATAAAATACCTTGTAAAATACATCGATGAATAATATTTGTCCAATAAGGAGGGCTGCCAGTAGTGGACTCGAAGATTGAAAAAAGTTAAAAAATTGAAAAAAATAATAGAATTTTTAAGAAAATAATTAAATCTTGAAAGAAATAATTAAAAAGTATCAAAAAAATGTATTAGTGTAGAAAAAGTTGAATAATGACAAAAATAACTGAAATTTAGAAAAAAATTTATTAAAAATTGAGAAATAAATTCAAAAATGAAGTAAAAAAATAAAAAATTTAATACATTAATTGAAAAATTAACGATATAATTAAAATGTGAAGAAACTAATTGAATAATGTATAAATAATTGAAAACTTATCTTTAAAAATTAATAAATTCATGACAATAATAAAAAGATTGAAGAAAAAGACATGTAAAGAAAATAATTCCAAAATATCAAAAATATTTGAAAATTGACAAAAATAGTTGTAATTTAAAAAAATAATTGAGAAATGACAAAAATAATCGATAACTTTAAAAAAATAAAAAATTTGAAGAAAATACTTGAAAACTTGACAAAACAATTGAAATGTTGAAATAAAAAATTCAAAACTGGTGTAAAAATTAAATAATTATAGACAATAATTGTAAAGTGAAAAAAAATATAATAAGTTTGAGAAAAATAATTGAAAGTTGAAGAAATTAATTGAAGTTAGAAGGCAATAATTGAAATTTGAAGAGAATAATTCAAAAATGTCAAAAAAATTCAAATATGAAAAAAATAATTATAGTTTGAAGAAATATAATGAAAAAGATAAAAAAAAATTTATAAATTTGTGACAATAATAAAAATTATGATGAAAATAATTAAAAACAGATGTAAGAAATTTAAAAGTTCATGACAATAAAAAAATTGAATAAAATAATTGCAATTTATAAAAAGTAATTCTAGAATGGCAAAAATAACAAAAATATTAAAAAAATAATTGGAAAATGAAAAAAAATAATTAAAAAGTTTCAAAATTAACTGAAATTTCAAACAGATAATTGAACAATAACAAAAATAATTGAAATTTGAATAAAATAATTGATAACTGATGCATAAAATTAAAAATTTAAAGACAGTACTTGAAAAATTGACCAAACAATTGAAATTTTAAGAAACTGACTGAATAATGACATAAATAATTGACATAAGTAATTATTATGTGATAAAATAAAAATAAACAACACCTAACCACGAAATATTTGAAGTTGAAATTGAAAAAAAATTTAATATTTTGAAAGGTAGTGAGATGAGATGAGAATTGGGCAATTACTTTTCATAAACATAATTTTAAATAACCATTTGTAAAATTAAGTACAATTGCACAAACAAATTCATTTGCTATTTTTTATCTATTTATCAAAATCAAGTCTCTAGCTATACATTTTGAATATTTGAATCTAAGACTTTTAATATCTTTCTTTTAAGTGACAAATACATAAATTAATAATTCACTTTCGTTAATATGGAAAAAATGAGCGACGATTTTCAATTTCGCTAAAACAGTGATATTGGCAATATCGCTCGTTCGTTTTTGACTAAATGTTATGCCATTATGGAGAAAAGTTTAACTGAAGCAGTTGTATTTTTTTCCCCGTGGCACTTTTCATTAACAATAAAAGTAATTTTTTTCGCTAAAATCTAGAAACTTTTGAAAATGTTGGTTTCTATGCTACCAACCAAATATTAAAATTTCTAGAGTACTACTTTATCTGTAGTAAATGGGTTACTCTTCGATCCTGCTCCAGGCAGCAGTTTTGAAAATGAATTGATGGGTACTAGCAGCGGGTAGAGAGGCAAGAGAGGAGGGTCCCAAAATCTACTGACCTGACGTCTGGGTGAATTCACCGCAACTAACCGGGCCATCTAGGTGCATTCACCGCAACTAATTTTCATGCCGCATCTATCTCTATAATATCTTTGGTCCTACATGTAGATTTCTCTATTCTGGACTCACCATTAGGTTGGCCCCTAGGCGCTTCCGTATCGATAAGTTAAAACCGACAAGAAGAAGTTTGGTGAATTGAGGAGAACGCGGAGACTCGCAGGATCCCGGTACCGCAAAAGCAATCTTCTAGATCTGCGACAATCATTGATAAGTGACAAATGATCCTAACCTAAAGTAAATTTCGGTGTCTTATTAGCAACAATTCGTCCTCTTTATACATTGTTGACGACATTAATAACTGATTGTGTCTGTTAGATGTTTATCAGTGAGAAATCTTCATGTAGGATACGTATAAGAGACAGTTGGAGGAGATTATGATAAGCAACAAACGGCAGAGATAAAACGGATAAAACTAAATATGAAATACAACCTAATTGCAGGTAATTTAGATCTTATGAAAATTTCTGTTTATATTTTTTATAGGTTATGTTCCTTTGTTTATTTCTAAAAAATACCTTGAGATTTAATAATTTTTTTTATCAATACTTTTTGTTTTAATGAGAATCAGATTTATAACCAATAAATTTATTAAAATTCAATATAATTTATATTTTATTTATTTTTAGCAGTTTTATGGACTTTTGTGTTAAATAAATTCTTGACTTTCTAATATTTTCCATAGACAGCTTATTAATTCTTAAAAAATAATATAATTTTTGTAATTGATTCTTATTTTACTTTAATTATTTTCTTCGAATGATTATTTGAATTTCTTTACAGTTTTTCATAAAATTTGTAGATATTTTTACCAAATTTTAATTATATTCAGATTTTTTACAATAAAATTTATCTTAATTACTTGTAAATTTTTGTTATCAATTTGTGTCATTTTTACTTGTATTTTTTTGTCCTTTATTTTGTTTTATTCGTTGTGAATTTCTCATAATTTTGTACACAATAATTATTTTTCATCGTTATATTTTTTTTTCTTTATTTGTATGTAAATTATTATGTATATCAATTTCGTCATGTAAACAGGTTTTTAATTTTTGATTCTTTAGTTATATTTTATGTCTTTTTTCTATTTTTGTAGAATATGTCTGTTTTTTCTTCATTTCAGGACTTTCTCATCTATTTTTCAACCTTTTTTGTATGTTCTTGTGTCATTACCTGTCATTTCAAATGAATCAGGTATATATTTTTATACAATTGTTTAATTTTTATATTTTCAAAACACTTTCCATTTCAATATATTTTATTACCTTTATTATTTCTTTCACACTGTAGAAACAGGTGTTTTAAATTTAGACACTTATTTAGACACTTTTAAATTCTTGAATTTTTAACTAAAAATATGTTCATACTTAGATATTTTGCAATTTATTTATTTGTCAACTTTGATTTCAGGTAATTCCTAAAATTTTCATACTTTACTTTTTTCACCTTAAAGTATCCTATTTTTACTGATTGCTTTTTTTTATATATATATTTTTTGTCATTCAAGGTATAAATTCCGTTTAATTTTTAACTTGTTTTAATTATTTTGTAATAAGTTTTATAATTGTTCCTCAATTTTTCTATATACGCTTTTTTAATTTTTAATTTCTATTATATTATTTACCTTTATTTATAATTTGGAATAAAATCCTGAATTTAAGGTTAATATTTTTGGTAGAAAGTATAGTTCATATTAGTATAATAATTTAAAAATTAAGAATTTATTATTAAAAATGTGGAAAATTTGAATATTTTATCATGCAAATTAAAAATTCAAAATAACTAATAATTAAAATGATTGAAAATTAGTTTTTTCTGATATTGTAAGAAGACATAAATTTATGAAAAGCTATTAAAATATTATGTTTATTAAAACTTATGTGATTTGTTAATTATTTTTTATGTTGATTGTTATAGATGAAAAATATATGTGTAATTTGATAAAAAATGAAATGAAAATTATATAATTTAGTTATTGATTTTTTATTTTTTTTAATGCTATAGAAGTTATGTTAAAAAAATGTCAATGATTTTTAAACGTTTTGTAAAAAGTTTTTTTTCAAAATAGCCCATAATTTTAAAACATATTTTACACGAATGATTAGTATTCTAAATTTTGTAACCATATTTTTCCTATTAAATTTTAAGAATTAGTAAAACTTACTATAGTCCTTTTAAACGTAATACAAATTTATTCGTTTAATTTTTAAGAAACGAAACTTTTAAATAAACCTAGAAATATTAAAAAAATTTAATTACTTTTGGAATAATTAATATTTTTCAAGACCATTAAAATGCTTAATTCAATATAAATGTTTTAAAAAATTTAATAAATTTGTAAACTTTTTGTTATTGAAATTGTTTATGAAAAAAGTCAAAGAATAAAAAAATGGTTAAATAAACGTTTAGAATATCTGAAATTTTTTTCTTGTGGTTTTGTTAAACTAATAAAGTTCTGTTTTATTTTAAGCCAAACGAGATGTTTCGACAACGGTTAATTGTGAGGAAAAGCATTAAGGAGCTGAATAATTTACAATTAAAAATATGCTTGACGTTTTACAAGGCCCATCAACTTCTAAACGAATGCAGATATTAAATTTGAAGACGGCAATTTATACGTGGAAAGAAACAATTTTTAGTTTCAAATGGAATCCTTGGGAAATTTCTGTACCTTAATGTCATATACAACACATGAGAATCTTAGGAAGGATAACCCCCTCATCCCAACAAACTAACGAAGATTGACATCGTCTAATTTATAAACTTTAACTTAGTACATTTTGATTAAAATAAACGGAATAATATTTTGTAAGTATTTTTTTCTCATAAATTAGTTTGTTTTATAATAACCTAGTAAGAGGTCGTTCATATACTACGTTGACAGTTTAGGGAGGAGTGGGGTGTAACGAATGTCTAGGATTGTCCACATAGGGGGGGGGGGGGGGGGTTAGAGCAAATGTCTACGTGGACACTTGTATCTACTTACATTGTAGATTTCATCCACTTATTTCTCTAACAACACTTTGAATTTTTGCGTCAAGCACAGCGCTGATAAAAATCATAATTTAAAAAAAAAGTTTTTTGGAACATTGAAAAAAAAATTTAAAATAAAAAGATTTTAAAACATAGAAGAACGATGTTAGAAAGAAAAATAAATAATATACAATTTTCATAAAATTATTAAAAAAATTTAAATTATAGAATAAAAATTACAAAAAATAAAAAAATTGATAAGAACCACAAGGTTGCTACAAAAGTTACATTACATTTAGGTTTTTTCTGATTTTTCCCCGAATTCCTTACTTGTGGCAACCCTGATTACTAAAAGTTAAGAAATCGTAAAAACAAGATTAAAAAACATTATTAAACATAAATAAAATGTTCACAAAAGAAAATGTAAAAATCTTTCGAAAATAAAGAAGTTTAGCAAAATTGAACCAAAAATATTTTTATAATATTAGACTTAAAACAAGTCAAACGTCAATTTTGAAAAATCAGGAAAAAATTAAATAAATCTACCAGGAAATGAGCGATTTTATTTTTAAAAATATGAATATAATTAAGAAAATAAACGAATAAAAAAGTTTATTCAATTCTATAATATAAGAAATAGTGCAAAATAATATTAAATAATTTGTGACCCTACCCGGTAAAAAGCCTTGCATTAGTGAGTATTAAAGTTCCTACACTTTAATGCTAAATGTAATTCATTTTAATTTTATTAAATCCCTGATTGTGCAAAATATTTTTAATATCTAAAATTAAGTTTAGTTTGTTGTACATTTAATGTATTCTTATTGCATTCTTATGTTAATCTATTATTAGACGCCATTTTGCAAAAATATATTTCATTGCTTTTTAATGTCTTTTTTAGGAAATGAATAAACTCATTTGAGAGGAAATGAATTTCATTTGAGAGGAATGAGGAAAACTCATTTGATTACTTTTGAATAATTGTATGAATATGAAAATTTTAATACAATTTATTTCAAATATTGATAATTAAAAAAATTAATTTTAATATGATTGAATTTTGAAAGCCCTATGCGTAATTTTAGTGCACTTTAATAATGTTATTTTGAATTAAAACCTGCGATCGAAACTGATGTGAACAGAAATGCTTTTACCTGATATCAATTTAATGTTTCTCAATCGTAAAAGACAATATTAAAATAGCAACTGTTAATTAATTAGAAATAATAGAGCCGCACAAGTAGGGTAACTGAATTCTTTTGCTATAAAGAAAGATAAATATTATTTCTTAAACATTATTTTTGAAACTTGGAAAAATAATTTTAAAATATTTTTCTTCTTTTTTATAGCAGAAAAAAATAGTTTGTACTACACTTTCATTTCTAATGAATTAGCATTTGCTAATTAATCTTGTCTTTGATACACGAAACGTCTATACAGAAAACAGGCAATCGCATTTGTGTTAACAAGCTTGATCAAAATTAATGTGAATTTTATAATTTTTGTTTTTAATAATATTTAGCACAATCAAGAAATAATTAATTAATGTTAATATTCATTGAATTTGGCAATAATCTTATAATCCTAATTAGTTAATTGTCTGTTACCAGACAATCAAAATTTGAATAAATACTAATAAATTAGGTTCACAAAAATTAGCCAAAAAAGACCAAATTTTATTTATTTGTTAACTTTCGAGGTTAATAACAATTAAACAAATTTTTTTTAAAAATCGGCGACCACAGAGTTGTTAGGAATTTATTAACCTTTAAACTGAAAAAAAGAACTTTTAATTCGGTTGATTATTAGAGGCTGTAGATATTTTTGAACAGTAAATTACAGATTCATACCACTGTGCGTCACTTGTAGGTTACGTATTTGTTACTGTCTGTAAGCGCATCAATAGCCGTTTGGATGCAGCTCAGGACTGAAGAGCGAGGATTCACAAGTTCAATTATCCTAGATTCGTTTTTTTTTTTTTTTTTTGAGTAAATGATTAAAACGCATTAAACTGAAACTGATTTAATAAGTTTTATTTGAATTAAAAAGTTTGGCACAATCAGGGATTTAAATGTATTAAATATTTTAATACTTTTTAATGAAAGTCTTTTTACAGGGTATGATTTAAATCATGATTTTCATTATTCAAATTGTTATTTAAACATAATAATTAGGTTTTTTTCTGTAATTATTATTTACCATATTTTTCTATTTTTTTTTTGTAATTATCATTGTCAGAAAGTTCAATTTTTTAAAATTTCAACGTACTTACTATTGATTTTTTCAATTTATTAAAATTTTATGGATAAGAATCCTATTCATTCAATTATTTTTTAAAATTTGAATCTAAATTCGAGTATAAATTTTAAGGCTGATCGGATTGAAGAACGAAAAACTTTCTTTGATTTCAGTCTTAACTTTTCTCCATTTCGTAAAACAAAATACATTATCTTATTAGCAGTGACAGAATGTTACAAGTGGTGCTCTCGTTATATTTTTTATCAGGCTTCGCACTCCCCAACTATCTACTACTTTTTGCTACTTTTTTCATGAAAGGCTACTTTTTTGATACTTTTTTCGGCCTAAAGCTACTAAAAGCTACTTTTTTTAAAAATTATGGGAAAAAAGTATTCAGTTATTAGATTACTAATTTTATAAGTGCAAAAATTTATTAATTTACAGTCAAACTTCCATACTGCCGAAAAAAATTTGACGTTTCCGCTGTAGAAAGGTTCTTTAAAATGCTATTAGTGAGTGAACGTTCAGGAATGTAACAACCATTTTAAATCATAGGATCTTTAAATATAAAATGGAAATTATAATAATTATTAAACAATAATTTATCTATTAATTTAGGCTGCAGTGAGAAATAAAAATTTATATAACAATTTGCACAAGTCAGTCTTCTATCGTTAAAATCACATGTTTGAAATCACATTATTTTTATTAATAAACTCTTCGAATTTTTTAATAGTGAAAAATTATAATTATTTTACAAATTTACAATAGGCTTAGTTGGGGTAATTCGGGACAAACTATACCTTGCTGACAATTGACAATAAAAGAAATGGCAAATATACGTTTTTGACAATTATTTTTAAAAAATTTCTACAATTGCTTAGTAATTTGACTTATTTAGTAACTTGAGCTACAAGAAAAAGAGGTTATTTTGACAACTGGTAAGATGAAATAAAAAAGAGCATTAATGATTTAGATAACGTAATTAGGACTTGATAATTTAAGGATTTAGTTAGGACTTGATAATTTTAGAACTTATTTAGGACTTAATAATTTTAGGATTTAGTTAGAACTTGATAATTCTAGGTCTTGATTATTTTAGGACTTGATAATTCTAGGTCTTGATAATTTTAGGACTTAGTTAGGATTTAATAATTTTAGGACGTAGTTAGGACTTGTTAATTTTAGGACTTAGTTAGGACTTGAAAATTTTAGGACTTAATTAGGACTAAATAATTTTAGGACTTAATTGGGACTTAATAATTTTAGGATTTAGTTAGGACTTGATAAATTTTAGTACTTTTTTAGGACTTGATAATTCTAGGACTTAATAATTTTAGGACTTAGTTAGGACTTGATAATTTTAGTACTTTATTAGGACTTAATAATTTTAGGACGTAGTTAGGACTTGATAAGTTTAGGACTTAGTTAGGACTTGATAATTTTAGGACTTAGTTAGGACTTAATAATTTTAGGACTTAGTTAGGACTTGATAATTTTAGTACTTTATTAGGACTTAATAATTTTAGGACGTAGTTAGGACTTGATAATTTTAGGACTTAGTTAGGACTTGATAATTTTAGGACTTAGTTAGGATTTAATAATTTTAGGACTTAGTTAGGACTTGACAATTTTAGGATTTAGTTAGGACTTAATAATTTAAGTACTTTATTAG
The DNA here is from genome assembly GCA_037103525.1 of Ganaspis brasiliensis. Lineage (NCBI taxonomy): Eukaryota > Metazoa > Arthropoda > Insecta > Hymenoptera > Figitidae > Ganaspis > Ganaspis brasiliensis. Next base: position 62,303 of record JAZKLR010000344.1, on the reverse strand, counting down.
GACTTGATAATTTTAGAACTTAATTAGGACTTAATAATTTTAGGACGTAGTTAGGACTTGATAATTCTAGGACTTGATAATTTTAGGACTTAGTTAGGACTTGATAAATTTAGGACTTAGTTAGGACTTGATAATTTTAGGACTTAGTTAGGACATAATAATTTTAGGACTTAGTTAGGACTTGATAATTTTAGTACTTAATTAGGAATTAATAATTTTAGAACGTAGTTAGGACTTGATAATTTTAGGACTTAGTTAGGACTTAATAATTTTAGGACTTAGTTAGGACTTGAAAATTTCGGGATTTAGTTAGGACTTAATAATTTTAGTACATTATTAGGACTTGATAATTTTAGAAATTAATTAGGACTTAATAATTTTAGGACGTAGTTAGGACTTGATAATTTTAGGACTTAGTTAGGACTTGATAATTTTAAGACTTAATTAGGACTTAATAATTTTAGGACTTAGTTAGGACTTGATAATTTTAGGAATTTGTTAGGACTAAATAATTTTAGGACTTGATAATTTTAGGACTTAGTTAGGACTTGATAATTCTGGATTTGATAATTTTAGGACTTAGTTAGGACTTAATAATTTTAGGACGTAGTTAGGACTTGATAATTTTAGGACTTAGTTAGGACTTCATAATTTTGGGACTTAGTTAGGACTTAATAATTTTAGGATTTAGTTAGGACTTGATAATTGTAGGACTTAATAATTTTAGGACTTAGTTAGGACTTGATAATTCTAGGACTTAATAATTTTAGGACTTAGTTAGGACTTGATAATTTTAGTACTTTATTAGGACTTGATAATTTTAGGACTTAGTTAGGACTTGATAATTTTAGGACTCAGTTATGACATAATAATTTTAGGACGTAGTTAGGACTTGATAATTTTAGGACTTAGTTAGGACTTGCTAATTTTAGGACTTAATTAGGACTTAATAATTTTAGGACGTAGTTAGGACTTGATAATTCTAGGACTTGATAATTTTAGGACTTAGTTAGGACTTGATAAATTTAGGACTTAGTTAGGACTTGATAATTTTAGGACTTAGTTAGGACATAATAATTTTAGGACTTAGTTAGGACTTGATAATTTTAGTACTTAATTAGGAATTAATAATTTTAGAACGTAGTTAGGACTTGATAATTTTAGGACTTAGTTAGGACTTAATAATTTTAGGACTTAGTTAGGACTTGAAAATTTCGGGATTTAGTTAGGACTTAATAATTTTAGTACATTATTAGGACTTGATAATTTTAGAAATTAATTAGGACTTAATAATTTTAGGACGTAGTTAGGACTTGATAATTTTAGGACTTAGTTAGGACTTGATAATTTTAAGACTTAATTAGGACTTAATAATTTTAGGACTTAGTTAGGACTTGATAATTTTAGGAATTTGTTAGGACTAAATAATTTTAGGACTTGATAATTTTAGGACTTAGTTAGGACTTGATAATTCTGGATTTGATAATTTTAGGACTTAGTTAGGACTTAATAATTTTAGGACGTAGTTAGGACTTGATAATTTTAGGACTTAGTTAGGACTTCATAATTTTGGGACTTAGTTAGGACTTAATAATTTTAGGATTTAGTTAGGACTTGATAATTGTAGGACTTAATAATTTTAGGACTTAGTTAGGACTTGATAATTCTAGGACTTAATAATTTTAGGACTTAGTTAGGACTTGATAATTTTAGTACTTTATTAGGACTTGATAATTTTAGGACTTAGTTAGGACTTGATAATTTTAGGACTCAGTTATGACATAATAATTTTAGGACGTAGTTAGGACTTGATAATTTTAGGACTTAGTTAGGACTTGCTAATTTTAGGACTTAGTTAGGACTTAATAATTTTAGGACTTAGTTAGAACTTGATAATTTTAGGACTTAGTTAGGACTTGAAAATTTCGGGATTTAGTTAGGACTTAATAATTTTAGTACATTATTAGGACTTGATAATTTTAGAACTTAATTAGGACTTAATAATTTTAGGACGTAGTTAGGACTTGATAATTTTAGGACTTAGTTAGGACTTGATAATTTTAAGACTTAATTAGGACTTAATAATTTTAGGACTTAGTTAGGACTTGATAATTTTAGGACTTTGTTAGGACTAAATAATTTTAGGACTTGATAATTTTAGGACTTAGTTAGGACTTGATAATTCTGGATTTGATAATTTTAGGACTTAGTTAGGACTTAATAATTTTAGGACGTAGTTAGGACTTGATAATTTTAGGACTTAGTTAGGACTTGATAATTTTGGGACTTAGTTAGGACTTAATAATTTTAGGATTTAGTTAGGACTTGATAATTCTAGGACTTAATAATTTTAGGACTTAGTTAGGACTTGATAATTTTGGGACTTAGTTAGGACTTAATAATTTTAGGATTTAGTTAGGACTTGATAATTGTAGGACTTAATAATTTTAGGACTTAGTTAGGACTTGATAATTCTAGGACTTAATAATTTTAGGACTTAGTTAGGACTTGATAATTTTAGTACTTTATTAGGACTTGATAATTTTAGGACTTAGTTAGGACTTGATAATTTTAGGACTCAGTTATGACATAATAATTTTAGGACGTAGTTAGGACTTGATAATTTTAGGACTTAGTTAGGACTTGCTAATTTTAGGACTTAGTTAGGACTTAATAATTTTAGGACTTAGTTAGAACTTGATAATTTAAGGACCTAATTAGGATTTAATAATTCTAGGACTTAGTTAGGACTTGATAATTTTAGGACTTAGTTAGAACTTGATAATTTAAGGACCTAATTAGGATTTAATAATTCTAGGACTTAGTTAGGACTTGATAATTCTAGGACTTGATAATTATAGAACTTAGTTAGGACTTGATAATTCTAGGACTTAATAATTTTAGGACTTAGTTAGGACATGATAATTTTAGTACTTTATTAGGACTTGATAATTTTAGGACTAAGTTAGGACTTAATAATTTTAGGATTTAGTTAGGACTTGATAATTTTAGAACTTAATTAGGACTTAATAATTTTAGGACTTAGTTAGGACTTGATAATTTTAGGACTAATAAACTCTTCGAATTTTTTAATAGTGAAAAATTATAATTATTTTACAAATTTACAATAGGCTTAGTTGGGGTAATTCGGGACAAACTATACCTTGCTGACAATTGACAATAAAAGAAATGGCAAATATACGTTTTTGACAATTATTTTTAAAAAATTTCTACAATTGCATAGAATTTGACTTATTTAGTAACATGAGCTACAAGAAAAAGAGGTTATTTTGACAACTGGTAAGATGAAATAAAAAAGAGCATTAATGATTTAGATAACGTAATTAGGACTTGATAATTTAAGGATTTAGTTAGGACTTGATAATTTTAGAACTTATTTAGAAATTAATAATTTTAGGATTTAGTTAGAACTTGATAATTCTAGGTCTTGCTTATTTTAGGACTTGATAATTCTAGGTCTTGATAATTTTAGGACTTAGTTAGGATTTAATAATTTTAGGACGTAGTTAGGACTTGTTAATTTTAGGACTTAGTTAGGACTTGATAATTTTAGGAATTAATTAGGACTAAATAATTTTAGGACTTAGTTAGGACTTGATAATTTTAGGACTTTGTTAGGACTAAATAATTTTAGGACTTGATAATTTTAGGATTTAGTTAGGACTTGATAATTTTAGAACTTAATTAGGACTTGATAATTTAAGGACTTAGTTAGGACTTGATAATTTTAGGACTTAATTAGGACTTAATAATTTTAGGACTTAGTTAGGACTTGATAATTTTAGGAGTTTGTTAGGACTAAATAATTTTAGGACTTGATAATTTTAGGATTTAGTTAGGACTTAATAATTTTAGAACTTAATTAGGACTTAATAATTTTAGGACTTAGTTAGGACTTGATAATTCTAGGACTTGATAATTTTAGTACTTTGTTAGGACTTGATAATTCTAGGACTTAATAATTTTAGAACGTAGGTAGGACTTGATAATTTTAGGACTTATTTAGGACTTAATAATTTTAAGACTTAATTGGGACTTAATAATTTTAGGATTTAGTTAGGACTTGATAATTTTAGTACTTTTTTAGGACTTGATAATTTTAGGACTTAGTTGAGACTTAATAATTTTAGGACTTAGTTAGGACTTGATAATTTTAGTACTTAATTAGGACTTAATAATTTTAGAACGTAGTTAGGACTTGATAATTTTAGGACTTAGTTAAGACTTAATAATTTTAGGACTTAGTTAGGACTTGACAATTTTAGGATTTAGTTAGGACTTAATAATTTTAGTACTTTATTAGGACTTGATAATTTTGAAACTTAATTAGGACTTAATAATTTTAGGACGTAGTTAGGACTTGATAATTTTAGGACTTAGTTAGGACTTGATAATTTTAGGACTTAATTAGGACTTAATAATTTTAGGACTTAGTTAGGACTTGATAATTTTAGGACTTTGTTAGGACTAAATAATTTTAGGACTTGATAATTTTAGGACTTAGTTAGGACTTGATAATTTTAGGACTTGATAATTTTAGGACTTGATAATTTTAGGACTTAATTGGGACTTAATAATTTTAGGATTTAGTTAAGACTTGATAATTGTAGGACTTGATAATTTTAGGACTTAGTTAGGACCATATAATTTTAGGACTTAGTTAGGACTTGATGATTTTAGGACTTAGTTAGGACTTGATAATTCTAGGACTTAATAATTTTAGGACTTAGTTAGGACTTGATAATTTTAGTACTTTATTAGGACTTGATAATTTTAGGACTTAGTTAGGACTTGATAATTTTAGGACTCAGTTATGACTTAATAATTTTAGGACGTAGTTAGGACTTGATAATTTTAGTACTTTATTACGACTTGATAATTTTAGGACTTAGTTAGGACTTGATAATTTGAGTACTTTATTAGGACTTGATAATTTTAGGACTTAGTTAGGACTTGATAATTTTAGGACTCAGTTATGTCTTAATAACTTTAGGACGTAGTTAGGACTTGATAATTTTAGGACTTAGTTAAGACTTGATAATTTTATGACCTAATTAGGACTTAATAATTTTAGGATTTAGTTAGGACTTGATAATTTTGGGACTTAGTTAGGACTTAATAATTTTAGTACTTTATTAGGACTTGATAATTTAAGGACGTAGTAAGGACTTGATAATTTTAGGACTTAGTTAGGACTTAATAATTTTAGGACGTAGTTAGGACTTGATAATTTTAGGACTTAGTTAGGACTTGATAATTTTGGGACTTAGTTAGGACTTAATAATTTTAGGATTTAGTTAGGACTTGATAATTGTAGGACTTAGTTATGACTTTATAATTTTAGGACCTAATTAGAACTTAATAATTTTAGGACTCAGTTAGGACTTGATAATTTTAGTACTTTATTAGGACTTGATAATTTTAGGACTTAGTAAGGACTTGATAATTTTAGGACTCAGTTATGACTTAATAATTTTAGGACGTAGTTAGGACTTAATAATTTTAGGACTTAGTTAGGACTTCATAATTCTAGGACTTAATAATTTTAGGACTTAGTTAGGACTTGATAATTTTAGTACTTTATTAGGACTTGATAATTTTAGGACGTAGTAAGGACTTGATAATTTTAGGACTTAGTTAGGACTTGATAATTTTAGTACTTTATTAGGACTTGATAATTTTAGGACTTAGTAAGGACTTGATAATTTTAGGACTCAGTTATGACTTAATAATTTTAGGACGTAGTTAGGACTTAATAATTTTAGGACTTAGTTAGGACTTCATAATTCTAGGACTTAATAATTTTAGGACTTAGTTAGGACTTGATAATTTTAGTACTTTATTAGGACTTGATAATTTTAGGACTTAGTTAGGACATAATAATTTTAGGACTTAGTTAGGACTTGATAATTTTAGTACTTAATTAGGAATTAATAATTTTAGAACGTAGTTAGGACTTGATAATTTTAGGACTTAGTTAGGACTTAATAATTTTAGGACTTAGTTAGGACTTGAAAATTTCGGGATTTAGTTAGGACTTAATAATTTTAGTACATTATTAGGACTTGATAATTTTAGAAATTAATTAGGACTTAATAATTTTAGGACGTAGTTAGGACTTGATAATTTTAGGACTTAGTTAGGACTTGATAATTTTAAGACTTAATTAGGACTTAATAATTTTAGGACTTAGTTAGGACTTGATAATTTTAGGAATTTGTTAGGACTAAATAATTTTAGGACTTGATAATTTTAGGACTTAGTTAGGACTTGATAATTCTGGATTTGATAATTTTAGGACTTAGTTAGGACTTAATAATTTTAGGACGTAGTTAGGACTTGATAATTTTAGGACTTAGTTAGGACTTCATAATTTTGGGACTTAGTTAGGACTTAATAATTTTAGGATTTAGTTAGGACTTGATAATTGTAGGACTTAATAATTTTAGGACTTAGTTAGGACTTGATAATTCTAGGACTTAATAATTTTAGGACTTAGTTAGGACTTGATAATTTTAGTACTTTATTAGGACTTGATAATTTTAGGACTTAGTTAGGACTTGATAATTTTAGGACTCAGTTATGACATAATAATTTTAGGACGTAGTTAGGACTTGATAATTTTAGGACTTAGTTAGGACTTGCTAATTTTAGGACTTAGTTAGGACTTAATAATTTTAGGACTTAGTTAGAACTTGATAATTTTAGGACTTAGTTAGGACTTGAAAATTTCGGGATTTAGTTAGGACTTAATAATTTTAGTACATTATTAGGACTTGATAATTTTAGAACTTAATTAGGACTTAATAATTTTAGGACGTAGTTAGGACTTGATAATTTTAGGACTTAGTTAGGACTTGATAATTTTAAGACTTAATTAGGACTTAATAATTTTAGGACTTAGTTAGGACTTGATAATTTTAGGACTTTGTTAGGAGTAAATAATTTTAGGACTTGATAATTTTAGGACTTAGTTAGGACTTGATAATTCTGGATTTGATAATTTTAGGACTTAGTTAGGACTTAATAATTTTAGGACGTAGTTAGGACTTGATAATTTTAGGACTTAGTTAGGACTTGATAATTTTGGGACTTAGTTAGGACTTAATAATTTTAGGATTTAGTTAGGACTTGATAATTCTAGGACTTAATAATTTTAGGACTTAGTTAGGACTTGATAATTTTGGGACTTAGTTAGGACTTAATAATTTTAGGATTTAGTTAGGACTTGATAATTGTAGGACTTAATAATTTTAGGACTTAGTTAGGACTTGATAATTCTAGGACTTAATAATTTTAGGACTTAGTTAGGACTTGATAATTTTAGTACTTTATTAGGACTTGATAATTTTAGGACTTAGTTAGGACTTGATAATTTTAGGACTCAGTTATGACATAATAATTTTAGGACGTAGTTAGGACTTGATAATTTTAGGACTTAGTTAGGACTTGCTAATTTTAGGACTTAGTTAGGACTTAATAATTTTAGGACTTAGTTAGAACTTGATAATTTAAGGACCTAATTAGGATTTAATAATTCTAGGACTTAGTTAGGACTTGATAATTTTAGGACTTAGTTAGAACTTGATAATTTAAGGACCTAATTAGGATTTAATAATTCTAGGACTTAGTTAGGACTTGATAATTCTAGGACTTGATAATTATAGAACTTAGTTAGGACTTGATAATTCTAGGACTTAATAATTTTAGGACTTAGTTAGGACATGATAATTTTAGTACTTTATTAGGACTTGATAATTTTAGGACTAAGTTAGGACTTAATAATTTTAGGATTTAGTTAGGACTTGATAATTTTAGAACTTAATTAGGACTTAATAATTTTAGGACTTAGTTAGGACTTGATAATTTGAGTACTTTATTAGGACTTGATAATTTTAGGACTTAGTTAGGACTTGATAATTTTAGGACTCAGTTATGACTTAATAATTTTAGGACGTAGTTAGGACTTGATAATTTTAGGACTTAGTTAAGACTTGATAATTTTATGACCTAATTAGGACTTAATAATTTTAGGATTTAGTTAGGACTTGATAATTTTGGGACTTAGTTAGGACTTAATAATTTTAGTACTTTATTAGGACTTGATAATTTAAGGACGTAGTAAGGACTTGATAATTTTAGGACTTAGTTAGGACTTAATAATTTTAGGACGTAGTTAGGACTTGATAATTTTAGGACTTAGTTAGGACTTGATAATTTTGGGACTTAGTTAGGACTTAATAATTTTAGGATTTAGTTAGGACTTGATAATTGTAGGACTTAGTTATGACTTTATAATTTTAGGACCTAATTAGAACTTAATAATTTTAGGACTCAGTTAGGACTTGATAATTTTAGTACTTTATTAGGACTTGATAATTTTAGGACTTAGTTAGGACTTGATAATTTTAGTACTTTATTAGGACTTGATAATTTTAGGACTTAGTAAGGACTTGATAATTTTAGGACTCAGTTATGACTTAATAATTTTAGGACGTAGTTAGGACTTAATAATTTTAGGACTTAGTTAGGACTTCATAATTCTAGGACTTAATAATTTTAGGACTTAGTTAGGACTTGATAATTTTAGTACTTTATTAGGACTTGATAATTTTAGGACGTAGTAAGGACTTGATAATTTTAGGACTTAGTTAGGACTTGATAATTTTAGTACTTTATTAGGACTTGATAATTTTAGGACTTAGTAAGGACTTGATAATTTTAGGACTCAGTTATGACTTAATAATTTTAGGACGTAGTTAGGACTTAATAATTTTAGGACTTAGTTAGGACTTCATAATTCTAGGACTTAATAATTTTAGGACTTAGTTAGGACTTGATAATTTTAGTACTTTATTAGGACTTGATAATTTTAGGACTTAGTTAGGACATAATAATTTTAGGACTTAGTTAGGACTTGATAATTTTAGTACTTAATTAGGAATTAATAATTTTAGAACGTAGTTAGGACTTGATAATTTTAGGACTTAGTTAGGACTTAATAATTTTAGGACTTAGTTAGGACTTGAAAATTTCGGGATTTAGTTAGGACTTAATAATTTTAGTACATTATTAGGACTTGATAATTTTAGAAATTAATTAGGACTTAATAATTTTAGGACGTAGTTAGGACTTGATAATTTTAGGACTTAGTTAGGACTTGATAATTTTAAGACTTAATTAGGACTTAATAATTTTAGGACTTAGTTAGGACTTGATAATTTTAGGAATTTGTTAGGACTAAATAATTTTAGGACTTGATAATTTTAGGACTTAGTTAGGACTTGATAATTCTGGATTTGATAATTTTAGGACTTAGTTAGGACTTAATAATTTTAGGACGTAGTTAGGACTTGATAATTTTAGGACTTAGTTAGGACTTCATAATTTTGGGACTTAGTTAGGACTTAATAATTTTAGGATTTAGTTAGGACTTGATAATTGTAGGACTTAATAATTTTAGGACTTAGTTAGGACTTGATAATTTTGGGACTTAGTTAGGACTTAATAATTTTAGGATTTAGTTAGGACTTGATAATTCTAGGACTTAATAATTTTAGGACTTAGTTAGGACTTGATAATTTTGGGACTTAGTTAGGACTTAATAATTTTAGGATTTAGTTAGGACTTGATAATTTTAGTACTTTATTAGGACTTGATAATTTTAGGACTTAGTTAGGACTTGATAATTTTAGGACTCAGTTATGACATAATAATTTTAGGACGTAGTTAGGACTTGATAATTTTAGGACTTAGTTAGGACTTGCTAATTTTAGGACTTAGTTAGGACTTAATAATTTTAGGACTTAGTTAGAACTTGATAATTTAAGGACCTAATTAGGATTTAATAATTCTAGGACTTAGTTAGGACTTGATAATTTTAGGACTTAGTTAGAACTTGATAATTTAAGGACCTAATTAGGATTTAATAATTCTAGGACTTAGTTAGGACTTGATAATTCTAGGACTTGATAATTATAGAACTTAGTTAGGACTTGATAATTCTAGGACTTAATAATTTTAGGACTTAGTTAGGACATGATAATTTTAGTACTTTATTAGGACTTGATAATTTTAGGACTAAGTTAGGACTTAATAATTTTAGGATTTAGTTAGGACTTGATAATTTTAGAACTTAATTAGGACTTAATAATTTTAGGACTTAGTTAGGACTTGATAATTTTAGGACTAATAAACTCTTCGAATTTTTTAATAGTGAAAAATTATAATTATTTTACAAATTTACAATAGGCTTAGTTGGGGTAATTCGGGACAAACTATACCTTGCTGACAATTGACAATAAAAGAAATGGCAAATATACGTTTTTGACAATTATTTTTAAAAAATTTCTACAATTGCATAGAATTTGACTTATTTAGTAACATGAGCTACAAGAAAAAGAGGTTATTTTGACAACTGGTAAGATGAAATAAAAAAGAGCATTAATGATTTAGATAACGTAATTAGGACTTGATAATTTAAGGATTTAGTTAGGACTTGATAATTTTAGAACTTATTTAGAAATTAATAATTTTAGGATTTAGTTAGAACTTGATAATTCTAGGTCTTGCTTATTTTAGGACTTGATAATTCTAGGTCTTGATAATTTTAGGACTTAGTTAGGATTTAATAATTTTAGGACGTAGTTAGGACTTGTTAATTTTAGGACTTAGTTAGGACTTGATAATTTTAGGAATTAATTAGGACTAAATAATTTTAGGACTTAGTTAGGACTTGATAATTTTAGGACTTTGTTAGGACTAAATAATTTTAGGACTTGATAATTTTAGGATTTAGTTAGGACTTGATAATTTTAGAACTTAATTAGGACTTGATAATTTAAGGACTTAGTTAGGACTTGATAATTTTAGGACTTAATTAGGACTTAATAATTTTAGGACTTAGTTAGGACTTGATAATTTTAGGAGTTTGTTAGGACTAAATAATTTTAGGACTTGATAATTTTAGGATTTAGTTAGGACTTAATAATTTTAGAACTTAATTAGGACTTAATAATTTTAGGACTTAGTTAGGACTTGATAATTCTAGGACTTGATAATTTTAGTACTTTGTTAGGACTTGATAATTCTAGGACTTAATAATTTTAGAACGTAGGTAGGACTTGATAATTCTGGTACTTGATAATTTTAGGACTTAGTTAGGACTTAATAATTTTAGGACGTAGTTAGGACTTGATAATTTTAGGACTTAGTTAGGACTTGATAATTTTAGGACTTAGTTAGGACTTGATAATTTTAGTACTTAATTAGGACTTAATAATTTTAGAACGTAGTTAGGACTTGATAATTTTAGGACTTAGTTAAGACTTAATAATTTTAGGACTTAGTTAGGACTTGACAATTTTAGGATTTAGTTAGGACTTAATAATTTTAGTACTTTATTAGGACTTGATAATTTTGAAACTTAATTAGGACTTAATAATTTTAGGACGTAGTTAGGACTTGATAATTTTAGGACTTAGTTAGGACTTGATAATTTTAGGACTTAATTAGGACTTAATAATTTTAGGACTTAGTTAGGACTTGATAATTTTAGGACTTTGTTAGGACTAAATAATTTTAGGACTTGATAATTTTAGGACTTAGTTAGGACTTGATAATTTTAGGACTTGATAATTTTAGGACTTGATAATTTTAGGACTTAATTGGGACTTAATAATTTTAGGATTTAGTTAAGACTTGATAATTGTAGGACTTGATAATTTTAGGACTTAGTTAGGACCATATAATTTTAGGACTTAGTTAGGACTTGATGATTTTAGGACTTAGTTAGGACTTGATAATTCTAGGACTTAATAATTTTAGGACTTAGTTAGGACTTGATAATTTTAGTACTTTATTAGGACTTGATAATTTTAGGACTTAGTAAGGACTTGATAATTTTAGGACTCAGTTATGACTTAATAATTTTAGGACGTAGTTAGGACTTGATAATTTTAGTACTTTATTACGACTTGATAATTTTAGGACTTAGTTAGGACTTGATAATTTGAGTACTTTATTAGGACTTGATAATTTTAGGACTTAGTTAGGACTTGATAATTTTAGGACTCAGTTATGACTTAATAATTTTAGGACGTAGTTAGGACTTGATAATTTTAGGACTTAGTTAAGACTTGATAATTTTATGACCTAATTAGGACTTAATAATTTTAGGATTTAGTTAGGACTTGATAATTTTGGGACTTAGTTAGGACTTAATAATTTTAGTACTTTATTAGGACTTGATAATTTAAGGACGTAGTAAGGACTTGATAATTTTAGGACTTAGTTAGGACTTAATAATTTTAGGACGTAGTTAGGACTTGATAATTTTAGGACTTAGTTAGGACTTGATAATTTTGGGACTTAGTTAGGACTTAATAATTTTAGGATTTAGTTAGGACTTGATAATTGTAGGACTTAGTTATGACTTTATAATTTTAGGACCTAATTAGAACTTAATAATTTTAGGACTCAGTTAGGACTTGATAATTTTAGTACTTTATTAGGACTTGATAATTTTAGGACTTAGTTAGGACTTGATAATTTTAGTACTTTATTAGGACTTGATAATTTTAGGACTTAGTAAGGACTTGATAATTTTAGGACTCAGTTATGACTTAATAATTTTAGGACGTAGTTAGGACTTAATAATTTTAGGACTTAGTTAGGACTTCATAATTCTAGGACTTAATAATTTTAGGACTTAGTTAGGACTTGATAATTTTAGTACTTTATTAGGACTTGATAATTTTAGGACGTAGTAAGGACTTGATAATTTTAGTACTTTATTAGGACTTGATAATTTTAGGACGTAGTAAGGACTTGATAATTTTAGGACTTAGTTAGGACTTGATAATTTTAGGACTTAGTTAGGACTTGATAATTTTAGGACTCAGTTAGGACTTGATAATTTTAGGACTTAGTTAGGACTTAATAATTTTAGGACTTTATTAGGACATGATAATTTTAGGACTTAGTTAGGACTTAATAATTTTAGGACGTAGTTAGGACTTGATAATTTTAGGACTTAGTTAGGACTTGATAATTTTGGGACTTAGTTAGGACCTAATAATTTTAGGATTTAGTTAGGACTTGATAATTGTAGGACTTAATAATTTTAGGACTTAGTTAGGACTTGATAATTCTAGGACTTAATAATTTTAGGACTTAGTTAGGACTTGATAATTTTAGTACTTTATTAGGACTTGATAATTTTAGGACTTAGTTAGGACTTGATAATTTTAGGACTCAGTTATGACATAATAATTTTAGGACGTAGTTAGGACTTAATAATTTTAGGACTTAGTTAGGACTTGATAATTTTAGGACTTAGTTAGGACTTGATAATTTCAGGACTTAGTTAGGACTTAATAATTTAAGGACTTTATTAGAACATGATAATTTTAGAACTTAGTTAGGACTTAATAATTTTAGGACGTAGTTAGGACTTGATAATTTTAGGACTTAGTTAGGACTTGGTAATTTTAGGACTTAATTAGGACCATATAATTTTAGGACTTAGTTAGGACTTGATGATTTTAGGACTTAGTTAGGACTAAATAATTTTAGGACTTGATAATTTTAGGATTTAGTTAGGACTTGATAATTTTAGAACTTATTTAGGACTTAATAATTTTAGGATTTAGTTAGGACTTGACAATTTTAGTACTTTATTAGGACTTGATAATTTTAGGACTTAGTTAGGACTTAATAATTTTAGGTCGTAGTTAGGACTTGATAATTCCGGGACTGGATAATTTTAGGACTTAGTTAGGACTTGGTAATTTTAGGACTTAATTAGGACCATATAATTTTAGGACTTAGTTAGGACTTGATGATTTTAGGACTTAGTTAGGACTAAATAATTTTAGGACTTGATAATTTTAGGATTTAGTTAGGACTTGATAATTTTAGAACTTATTTAGGACTTAATAATTTTAGGATTTAGTTAGGACTTGACAATTTTAGTACTTTATTAGGACTTGATAATTTTAGGACTTAGTTAGGACTTAATAATTTTAGGTCGTAGTTAGGACTTGATAATTGTGGGACTGGATAATTTTAGGACTTAGTTAGGACTTAATAATTTTAGAACGTAGATAGGACTTGATAATTTTAGGACATAGTTAGGACTTGATAATTTTAGGACTTATTTAGGACTTAATAATTTTAGGATTTAGTTAGGACTTGATAATTGTAGGACTTGATAATTTAAGGACTTAGTTAGGACTTGATAATTCTAGGACTTAATAATTTTAGGACTTAGTTAGGACTTGATAATTTTAGTACTTTATTAGGACTTGATAATTTTAGGACTTAGTTATGACTTGATAATTTGAGTACTTTACTAGGACTTGATAATTTTAGGACTTAGTTAGAACTTGATAATTTTAGGACTTAGTTAGGACTTGATAATTTTAGGACTTAGTTATGACTTGATAAATTTAGGACCTAATTATGACTTAATAATTTTAGGATTTAGTTAGGACTTGATAATTTTAAAACTTAATTAGGACTTAATAATTTTAGGATTTAGTTAGGACTTTAAAATTTTAGGACTTTATTAGGACATGATAATTTTAGGACTTAGTTAGGACTTAATAATTTTAGGACGTAGTTAGGACTTGATAATTTTAGGACTTAGTTAGGACTTGATAATTTTGGGACTTAGTTAGGACTTAATAATTTTAGTACTTTATTAGTACTTGATAATTTTAGGACGTAGTAAGGACTTGATAATTTTAGGACTTAGTTAGGACATGATAATTTTAGGACTTAGTTAGGACTTAATAATTTTAGGACCTAGTTAGGACTTGATAATTTTAGGACTTAGTTAGGACTTGATAATTTTGGGACTTAGTTAGGACTTAATAATTTTAGGATTTAGTTAGGACTTGATAATTGTAGGACTTAGTTATGACTTGATAATTTTAGGACCTAATTAGGACTTAATAATTTTAGGACTCAGTTAGGACTTGATAATTTTAGTACTTTATTAGGACTTAATAATTTTAGGATTTAGTTAGGACTTGACAATTTTAGTACTTTATTAGGACTTGATAATTTTAGGACTTAGTTAGGACTTAATAATTTTAGGTCGTAGTTAGGACTTGATAATTCTGGGACTGGATAATTTTAGGACTTAGTTAGGACTTGGTAATTTTAGGACTTAATTAGGACCATATAATTTTAGGACTTAGTTAGGACTTGATGATTTTAGGACTTAGTTAGGACTAAATAATTTTAGGACTTGATAATTTTAGGATTTAGTTAGGACTTGATAATTTTAGAACTTATTTAGGACTTAATAATTTTAGGATTTAGTTAGGACTTGACAATTTTAGTACTTTATTGGGACTTGATAATTTTAGGACTTAGTTAGGACTTAATAATTTTAGGTCGTAGTTAGGACTTGATAATTGTGGGACTGGATAATTTTAGGACTTAGTTAGGACTTAATAATTTTAGGACGTAGATAGGACTTGATAATTTTAGGACATAGTTAGGACTTGATAATTTTAGGACTTATTTAGGACTTAATAATTTTAGGATTTAGTTAGGACTTGATAATTGTAGGACTTGATAATTTAAGGACTTAGTTAGGACTTGATAATTCTAGGACTTAATAATTTTAGGACTTAGTTAGGACTTGATGATTTTAGGACTTAGTTAGGACTAAATAATTTTAGGACTTGATAATTTTAGGATTTAGTTAGGACTTGATAATTTTAGAACTTATTTAGGACTTAATAATTTTAGGATTTAGTTAGGACTTGACAATTTTAGTACTTTATTAGGACTTGATAATTTTAGGACTTAGTTAGGACTTAATAATTTTAGGTCGTAGTTAGGACTTGATAATTGTGGGACTGGATAATTTTAGGACTTAGTTAGGACTTAATAATTTTAGAACGTAGATAGGACTTGATAATTTTAGGACATAGTTAGGACTTGATAATTTTAGGACTTATTTAGGACTTAATAATTTTAGGATTTAGTTAGGACTTGATAATTGTAGGACTTGATAATTTAAGGACTTAGTTAGGACTTGATAATTCTAGGACTTAATAATTTTAGGACTTAGTTAGGACTTGATAATTTTAGTACTTTATTAGGACTTGATAATTTTAGGACTTAGTTATGACTTGATAATTTGAGTACTTTACTAGGACTTGATAATTTTAGGACTTAGTTAGAACTTGATAATTTTAGGACTTAGTTAGGACTTGATAATTTTAGGACTTAGTTATGACTTGATAAATTTAGGACCTAATTATGACTTAATAATTTTAGGATTTAGTTAGGACTTGATAATTTTAAAACTTAATTAGGACTTAATAATTTTAGGATTTAGTTAGGACTTTAAAATTTTAGGACTTTATTAGGACATGATAATTTTAGGACTTAGTTAGGACTTAATAATTTTAGGACGTAGTTAGGACTTGATAATTTTAGGACTTAGTTAGGACTTGATAATTTTGGGACTTAGTTAGGACTTAATAATTTTAGTACTTTATTAGTACTTGATAATTTTAGGACGTAGTAAGGACTTGATAATTTTAGGACTTAGTTAGGACATGATAATTTTAGGACTTAGTTAGGACTTAATAATTTTAGGACCTAGTTAGGACTTGATAATTTTAGGACTTAGTTAGGACTTGATAATTTTGGGACTTAGTTAGGACTTAATAATTTTAGGATTTAGTTAGGACTTGATAATTGTAGGACTTAGTTATGACTTGATAATTTTAGGACCTAATTAGGACTTAATAATTTTAGGACTCAGTTAGGACTTGATAATTTTAGTACTTTATTAGGACTTAATAATTTTAGGATTTAGTTAGGACTTGACAATTTTAGTACTTTATTAGGACTTGATAATTTTAGGACTTAGTTAGGACTTAATAATTTTAGGTCGTAGTTAGGACTTGATAATTCTGGGACTGGATAATTTTAGGACTTAGTTAGGACTTGGTAATTTTAGGACTTAATTAGGACCATATAATTTTAGGACTTAGTTAGGACTTGATGATTTTAGGACTTAGTTAGGACTAAATAATTTTAGGACTTGATAATTTTAGGATTTAGTTAGGACTTGATAATTTTAGAACTTATTTAGGACTTAATAATTTTAGGATTTAGTTAGGACTTGACAATTTTAGTACTTTATTGGGACTTGATAATTTTAGGACTTAGTTAGGACTTAATAATTTTAGGTCGTAGTTAGGACTTGATAATTGTGGGACTGGATAATTTTAGGACTTAGTTAGGACTTAATAATTTTAGGACGTAGATAGGACTTGATAATTTTAGGACATAGTTAGGACTTGATAATTTTAGGACTTATTTAGGACTTAATAATTTTAGGATTTAGTTAGGACTTGATAATTGTAGGACTTGATAATTTAAGGACTTAGTTAGGACTTGATAATTCTAGGACTTAATAATTTTAGGACTTAGTTAGGACTTGATGATTTTAGGACTTAGTTAGGACTAAATAATTTTAGGACTTGATAATTTTAGGATTTAGTTAGGACTTGATAATTTTAGAACTTATTTAGGACTTAATAATTTTAGGATTTAGTTAGGACTTGACAATTTTAGTACTTTATTAGGACTTGATAATTTTAGGACTTAGTTAGGACTTAATAATTTTAGGTCGTAGTTAGGACTTGATAATTGTGGGACTGGATAATTTTAGGACTTAGTTAGGACTTAATAATTTTAGAACGTAGATAGGACTTGATAATTTTAGGACATAGTTAGGACTTGATAATTTTAGGACTTATTTAGGACTTAATAATTTTAGGATTTAGTTAGGACTTGATAATTGTAGGACTTGATAATTTAAGGACTTAGTTAGGACTTGATAATTCTAGGACTTAATAATTTTAGGACTTAGTTAGGACTTGATAATTTTAGTACTTTATTAGGACTTGATAATTTTAGGACTTAGTTATGACTTGATAATTTGAGTACTTTACTAGGACTTGATAATTTTAGGACTTAGTTAGAACTTGATAATTTTAGGACTTAGTTAGGACTTGATAATTTTAGGACTTAGTTATGACTTGATAAATTTAGGACCTAATTATGACTTAATAATTTTAGGATTTAGTTAGGACTTGATAATTTTAAAACTTAATTAGGACTTAATAATTTTAGGATTTAGTTAGGACTTTAAAATTTTAGGACTTTATTAGGACATGATAATTTTAGGACTTAGTTAGGACTTAATAATTTTAGGACGTAGTTAGGACTTGATAATTTTAGGACTTAGTTAGGACTTGATAATTTTGGGACTTAGTTAGGACTTAATAATTTTAGGATTTAGTTAGGACTTGATAATTGTAGGACTTAGTTATGACTTGATAATTTTAGGACCTAATTAGGACTTAATAATTTTAGGACTCAGTTAGGACTTGATAATTTTAGTACTTTATTAGGACTTAATAATTTTAGGATTTAGTTAGGACTTGACAATTTTAGTACTTTATTAGGACTTGATAATTTTAGGACTTAGTTAGGACTTAATAATTTTAGGTCGTAGTTAGGACTTGATAATTCTGGGACTGGATAATTTTAGGACTTAGTTAGGACTTGGTAATTTTAGGACTTAATTAGGACCATATAATTTTAGGACTTAGTTAGGACTTGATGATTTTAGGACTTAGTTAGGACTAAATAATTTTAGGACTTGATAATTTTAGGATTTAGTTAGGACTTGATAATTTTAGAACTTATTTAGGACTTAATAATTTTAGGATTTAGTTAGGACTTGACAATTTTAGTACTTTATTAGGACTTGATAATTTTAGGACTTAGTTAGGACTTAATAATTTTAGGTCGTAGTTAGGACTTGATAATTGTGGGACTGGATAATTTTAGGACTTAGTTAGGACTTAATAATTTTAGGACGTAGATAGGACTTGATAATTTTAGGACATAGTTAGGACTTGATAATTTTAGGACTTATTTAGGACTTAATAATTTTAGGATTTAGTTAGGACTTGATAATTGTAGGACTTGATAATTTAAGGACTTAGTTAGGACTTGATAATTCTAGGACTTAATAATTTTAGGACTTAGTTAGGACTTGATAATTTTAGTACTTTATTAGGACTTGATAATTTTAGGACTTAGTTAGGACTTGATAATTTGAGTACTTTATTAGGACTTGATAATTTTAGGACTTAGTTAGGACTTGATAATTTTAGGACTTAGTTAGGACTTGATAATTTTAGGACTTAGTTATGACTTGATAAATGTAGGACCTAATTATGACTTAATAATTTTAGGATTTAGTTAGGACTTGATAATTTTAAAACTTAATTAGGACTTAATAATTTTAGGATTTAGTTAGGACTTTAAAATTTTAGGACTTTATTAGGACATGATAATTTTAGGACTTAGTTAGGACTTAATAATTTTAGGACGTAGTTAGGACTTGATAATTTTAGGACTTAGTTAGGACTTGATAATTTTGGGACTTAGTTAGGACTTAATAATTTTAGGATTTAGTTAGGACTTGATAATTGTAGGACTTAGTTATGACTTGATAATTTTAGGACCTAATTAGGACTTAATAATTTTAGGACTCAGTTAGGACTTGATAATTTTAGTACTTTATTAGGACTTAATAATTTTAGGATTTAGTTAGGACTTGACAATTTTAGTACTTTATTAGGACTTGATAATTTTAGGACTTAGTTAGGACTTAATAATTTTAGGTCGTAGTTAGGACTTGATAATTCTGGGACTGGATAATTTTAGGACTTAGTTAGGACTTGGTAATTTTAGGACTTAATTAGGACCATATAATTTTAGGACTTAGTTAGGTCTTGATGATTTTAGGACTTAGTTAGGACTAAATAATTTTAGGACTTGATAATTTTAGGATTTAGTTAGGACTTGATAATTTTAGAACTTATTTAGGACTTAATAATTTTAGGATTTAGTTAGGACTTGACAATTTTAGTACTTTATTAGGACTTGATAATTTTAGGACTTAGTTAGGACTTAATAATTTTAGGTCGTAGTTAGGACTTGATAATTGTGGGACTGGATAATTTTAGGACTTAGTTAGGACTTAATAATTTTAGGACGTAGATAGGACTTGATAATTTTAGGACATAGTTAGGACTTGATAATTTTAGGACTTATTTAGGACTTAATAATTTTAGGATTTAGTTAGGACTTGATAATTGTAGGACTTGATAATTTAAGGACTTAGTTAGGACTTGATAATTCTAGGACTTAATAATTTTAGGACTTAGTTAGGACTTGATAATTTTAGTACTTTATTAGGACTTGATAATTTTAGGACTTAGTTAGGACTTGATAATTTGAGTACTTTATTAGGACTTGATAATTTTAGGACTTAGTTAGGACTTGATAATTTTAGGACTTAGTTAGGACTTGATAATTTTAGGACTTAGTTATGACTTGATAAATGTAGGACCTAATTATGACTTAATAATTTTAGGATTTAGTTAGGACTTGATAATTTTAAAACTTAATTAGGACTTAATAATTTTAGGATTTAGTTAGGACTTTAAAATTTTAGGACTTTATTAGGACATGATAATTTTAGGACTTAGTTAGGACTTAATAATTTTAGGACGTAGTTAGGACTTGATAATTTTAGGACTTAGTTAGGACTTGATAATTTTGGGACTTAGTTAGGACTTAATAATTTTAGTACTTTATTAGTACTTGATAATTTTAGGACGTAGTAAGGACTTGATAATTTTAGGACTTAGTTAGGACATGATAATTTTAGGACTTAGTTAAGACTTAATAATTTTAGGACGTAGTTAGGACTTGATAATTTTAGGACTTAGTTAGGACTTGATAATTTTGGGACTTAGTTAGGACTTAATAATTTTAGGATTTAGTTAGGACTTGATAATTGTAGGACTTAGTTATGACTTGATAATTTTAGGACCTAATTAGGACTTAATAATTTTAGGACTCAGTTAGGACTTGATAATTTTAGTACTTTATTAGGACTTGATAATTTTAGGACTTAGTTAGGACTTAATAATTTTAGGATTTAGTTAGGACTTGATAATTGTAGGACTTAATAATTTTAGGACTTAGTTAGGACTTGATAATTTTAGTACTTTATTAGGACTTGATAATTTTAGGTTTTAGTTAGGACTTGATAATTTTAGGATTCAGTTATGACATAATAATTTAAGGACGTAGTTAGGATTTAATAATTTTAGGACTTAGTTAGGACTTGATAATTTTAGGACTCAGTTAGGACTTGATAATTTTAGGACTTAGTTAGGACTTAATAATTTTAGGACTTTATTAGGACATGATAATTTTAGGACTTAGTTAGGACTTAATAATTTTAGGACGTAGTTAGGACTTGATAATTATAGGACTTAGTTAGGACTTGATAATTTTGGGACTTAGTTAGGACTTAATAATTTTAGGATTTAGTTAGGACTTGATAATTGTAGGACTCAGTTAGGACTTGATAATTTTAGGACTTAGTTGGGACTTGATAATTTTAGGACTCAGTTAGGACTTGATAATTTTAGGAATAAGTTAGGACTTAATAATTTTAGGACTTTATTAGGACATGATAATTTTAGGACTTAGTTAGGACTTAATAATTTTAGGACGTAGTTAGGACTTGATAATTTTAGGACTTAGTTAGGGCTTGATAATTTTGGGACTTAGTTAGGACTTGATAATTTTAGGACTCAGTTAGGACTTGATAATTTTAGGACTTAGTTAGGACTTGGTAATTTTAGGACTTAATTAGGACCATATAATTTTAGGACTTAGTTAGGACTTGATGATTTTAGGACTTAGTTAGGACTAAATAATTTTAAGACTTGATAATTTTAGGATTTAGTTAGGACTTGATAATTTTAGAACTTATTTAGGACTTAATAATTTTAGGATTTAGTTAGGACTTGACAATTTTAGTACTTTATTAGGACTTGATAATTTTAGGACTTAGTTAGGACTTAATAATTTTAGGTCGTAGTTAGGACTTGATAATTCTGGGACTGGATAATTTTAGGACTTAGTTAGGACTTGATAATTTTAGGACTCAGTTATGACATAATAATTTTAGGACGTAGTTAGGACTTTATAATTTTAGGACTTAGTTAGGACTTGATAATTTTAGGACTTAGTTAGGACTTGATGATTTTAGGACTTAGTTAGGACTAAATAATTTTAGGACTTGATAATTTTAGGATTTAGTTAGGACTTGATAATTTTAGAACTTATTTAGGACTTAATAATTTTAGGATTTAGTTAGGACTTGACAATTTTAGTACTTTATTAGGACTTGATAATTTTAGGACTTAGTTAGGACTTAATAATTTTAGGTCGTAGTTAGGACTTGATAATTCTGGGACTGGATAATTTTAGGACTTAGTTAGGACTTGGTAATTTTAGGACTTAATTAGGACCATATAATTTTAGGACTTAGTTAGGACTTGATGATTTTAGGACTTAGTTAGGACTAAATAATTTTAGGACTTGATAATTTTAGGATTTAGTTAGGACTTGATAATTTTAGAACTTATTTAGGACTTAATAATTTTAGGATTTAGTTAGGACTTGACAATTTTAGTACTTTATTAGGACTTGATAATTTTAGGACTTAGTTAGGACTTAATAATTTTAGGTCGTAGTTAGGACTTGATAATTCTGGGACTGGATAATTTTAGGACTTAGTTAGGACTTAATAATTTTAGGACGTAGATAGGACTTGATAATTTTAGGACATAGTTAGGACTTGATAATTTTAGGACTTATTTAGGACTTAATAATTTTAGGATTTAGTTAGGACTTGATAATTGTAGGACTTGATAATTTAAGGACTTAGTTAGGACTTGATAATTCTAGGACTTAATAATTTTAGGACTTAGTTAGGACTTGATAATTTTAGTACTTTATTAGGACTTGATAATTTTAGGACTTAGTTAGGACTTGATAATTTGAGTACTTTATTAGGACTTGATAATTTTAGGACTTAGTTAGGACTTGATAATTTTAGGACTTAGTTAGGACTTGATAATTTTAGGACTTAGTTATGACTTGATAAATTTAGGACCTAATTAGGACTTAATAATTTTAGGATTTAGTTAGGACTTGATAATTTTAAAACTTAATTAGGACTTAATAATTTTAGGATTTAGTTAGGACTTTAAAATTTTAGGACTTTATTAGGACATGATAATTTTAGGACTTAGTTAGGACTTAATAATTTTAGGACGTAGTTAGGACTTGATAATTTTAGGACTTAGTTAGGACTTGATAATTTTGGGACTTAGTTAGGACTTAATAATTTTAGTACTTTATTAGTACTTGATAATTTTAGGACGTAGTAAGGACTTGATAATTTTAGGACTTAGTTAGGACATGATAATTTTAGGACTTAGTTAGGACTTAATAATTTTAGGACGTAGTTAGGACTTGATAATTTTAGAACTTAGTTAGGACTTGATAATTTTGGGACTTAGTTAGGACTTAATAATTTTAGGATTTAGTTAGGACTTGATAATTGTAGGAATTAGTTATGACTTGATAATTTTAGGACCTAATTAGGACTTAATAATTTTAGGACTCAGTTAGGACTTGATAATTTTAGTACTTTATTAGGACTTGATAATTTTAGGACTTAGTTAGGACTTAATAATTTTAGGATTTAGTTAGGACTTGATAATTGTAGGACTTAATAATTTTAGGACTTAGTTAGGACTTGATAATTTTAGTACTTTATTAGGACTTGATAATTTTAGGACTTAGTTAGGACTTGATAATTTTAGGATTCAGTTATGACATAATAATTTAAGGACGTAGTTAGGATTTAATAATTTTAGGACTTAGTTAGGACTTGATAATTTTAGGACTCAGTTAGGACTTGATAATTTTAGGACTTAGTTAGGACTTAATAATTTTAGGACTTTATTAGGACATGATAATTTTAGGACTTAGTTAGGACTTCATAATTTTAGGACGTAGTTAGGACTTGATAATTATAGGACTTAGTTAGGACTTGATAATTTTGGGACTTAGTTAAGACTTAATAATTTTAGGATTTAGTTAGGACTTGATAATTGTAGGACTCAGTTAGGACTTGATAATTTTAGGACTTAGTCGGGACTTGATAATTTTAGGACTCAGTTAGCACTTGATAATTTTAGGAATAAGTTAGGACTTAATAATTTTAGGACTTTATTAGGACATGATAATTTTAGGACTTAGTTAGGACTTAATAATTTTAGGACGTAGTTAGGACTTGATAATTTTAGGACTTAGTTAGGACTTGATAATTTTGGGACTTAGTTAGGACTTGATAATTTTAGGACTCAGTTAGGACTTGATAATTTTAGGACTTAGTTAGGACTTAATAATTTTAGTACTTTATTAGTACTTGATAATTTTAGGACGTAGTAAGGACTTGATAATTTTAGGACTTAGTTAGGACATGATAATTTTAGGACTTGATAATTTTAGGATTTAGTTAGGACTTGATAATTTTAGAACTTATTTAGGACTTAATAATTTTAGGATTTAGTTAGGACTTGACAATTTTAGTACTTTATTAGGACTTGATAATTTTAGGACTTAGTTAGGACTTAATAATTTTAGGTCGTAGTTAGGACTTGATAATTCTGGGACTGGATAATTTTAGGACTTAGTTAGGACTTGATAATTTGAGTACTTTATTAGGACTTGATAATTTTAGGACTTAGTTAGGACTTGATAATTTTAGGACTTAGTTAGGACTTGGTAATTTTAGGACTTAGTTATGACTTGATAAATTTAGGACCTAATTAGGACTTAATAATTTTAGGATTTAGTTAGGACTTGATAATTTTAAAACTTAATTAGGACTTAATAATTTTAGGATTTAGTTAGGACTTTAAAATTTTAGGACTTTATTAGGACATGATAATTTTAGGACTTAGTTAGGACTTAATAATTTTAGTACTTTATTAGTACTTGATAATTTTAGGACGTAGTAAGGACTTGATAATTTTAGGACTTAGTTAGGACATGATAATTTTAGGACTTAGTTAGGACTTAATAATTTTAGGACTTATTTAGGACTTAATAATTTTAGGATTTAGTTAGGACTTGATAATTGTAGGACTTGATAATTTAAGGACTTAGTTAGGACTTGATAATTCTAGGACTTGATAATTTTAGGACTTAGTTATGACTTGATAAATTTAGGACCTAATTATGACTTAATAATTTTAGGATTTAGTTAGGACTTGATAATTTTAAAACTTAATTAGGACTTAATAATTTTAGGATTTAGTTAGGACTTTAAAATTTTAGGACTTTATTAGGACATGATAATTTTAGGACTTAGTTAGGACTTAATAATTTTAGGACGTAGTTAGGACTTGATAATTTTAGGACTTAGTTAGGACTTGATAATTTTGGGACTTAGTTAGGACTTAATAATTTTAGTACTTTATTAGTACTTGATAATTTTAGGACGTAGTAAGGACTTGATAATTTTAGGACTTAGTTAGGACATGATAATTTTAGGACTTAGTTAAGACTTAATAATTTTAGGACGTAGTTAGGACTTGATAATTTTAGGACTTAGTTAGGACTTGATAATTTTGGGACTTAGTTAGGACTTAATAATTTTAGGATTTAGTTAGGACTTGATAATTGTAGGACTTAGTTATGACTTGATAATTTTAGGACCTAATTAGGACTTAATAATTTTAGGACTCAGTTAGGACTTGATAATTTTAGTACTTTATTAGGACTTGATAATTTTAGGACTTAGTTAGGACTTAATAATTTTAGGATTTAGTTAGGACTTGATAATTGTAGGACTTAATAATTTTAGGACTTAGTTAGGACTTGATAATTTTAGTACTTTATTAGGACTTGATAATTTTAGGTTTTAGTTAGGACTTGATAATTTTAGGATTCAGTTATGACATAATAATTTAAGGACGTAGTTAGGATTTAATAATTTTAGGACTTAGTTAGGACTTGATAATTTTAGGACTCAGTTAGGACTTGATAATTTTAGGACTTAGTTAGGACTTAATAATTTTAGGACTTTATTAGGACATGATAATTTTAGGACTTAGTTAGGACTTAATAATTTTAGGACGTAGTTAGGACTTGATAATTATAGGACTTAGTTAGGACTTGATAATTTTGGGACTTAGTTAGGAATTAATAATTTTAGGATTTAGTTAGGACTTGATAATTGTAGGACTCAGTTAGGACTTGATAATTTTAGGACTTAGTTGGGACTTGATAATTTTAGGACTCAGTTAGGACTTGATAATTTTAGGAATAAGTTAGGACTTAATAATTTTAGGACTTTATTAGGACATGATAATTTTAGGACTTAGTTAGGACTTAATAATTTTAGGACGTAGTTAGGACTTGATAATTTTAGGACTTAGTTAGGGCTTGATAATTTTGGGACTTAGTTAGGACTTGATAATTTTAGGACTCAGTTAGGACTTGATAATTTTAGGACTTAGTTAGGACTTGGTAATTTTAGGACTTAATTAGGACCATATAATTTTAGGACTTAGTTAGGACTTGATGATTTTAGGACTTAGTTAGGACTAAATAATTTTAAGACTTGATAATTTTAGGATTTAGTTAGGACTTGATAATTTTAGAACTTATTTAGGACTTAATAATTTTAGGATTTAGTTAGGACTTGACAATTTTAGTACTTTATTAGGACTTGATAATTTTAGGACTTAGTTAGGACTTAATAATTTTAGGTCGTAGTTAGGACTTGATAATTCTGGGACTGGATAATTTTAGGACTTAGTTAGGACTTGATAATTTTAGGACTCAGTTATGACATAATAATTTTAGGACGTAGTTAGGACTTTATAATTTTAGGACTTAGTTAGGACTTGATAATTTTAGGACTTAGTTAGGACTTGATGATTTTAGGACTTAGTTAGGACTAAATAATTTTAGGACTTGATAATTTTAGGATTTAGTTAGGACTTGATAATTTTAGAACTTATTTAGGACTTAATAATTTTAGGATTTAGTTAGGACTTGACAATTTTAGTACTTTATTAGGACTTGATAATTTTAGGACTTAGTTAGGACTTAATAATTTTAGGTCGTAGTTAGGACTTGATAATTCTGGGACTGGATAATTTTAGGACTTAGTTAGGACTTGGTAATTTTAGGACTTAATTAGGACCATATAATTTTAGGACTTAGTTAGGACTTGATGATTTTAGGACTTAGTTAGGACTAAATAATTTTAGGACTTGATAATTTTAGGATTTAGTTAGGACTTGATAATTTTAGAACTTATTTAGGACTTAATAATTTTAGGATTTAGTTAGGACTTGACAATTTTAGTACTTTATTAGGACTTGATAATTTTAGGACTTAGTTAGGACTTAATAATTTTAGGTCGTAGTTAGGACTTGATAATTCTGGGACTGGATAATTTTAGGACTTAGTTAGGACTTAATAATTTTAGGACGTAGATAGGACTTGATAATTTTAGGACATAGTTAGGACTTGATAATTTTAGGACTTATTTAGGACTTAATAATTTTAGGATTTAGTTAGGACTTGATAATTGTAGGACTTGATAATTTAAGGACTTAGTTAGGACTTGATAATTCTAGGACTTAATAATTTTAGGACTTAGTTAGGACTTGATAATTTTAGTACTTTATTAGGACTTGATAATTTTAGGACTTAGTTAGGACTTGATAATTTGAGTACTTTATTAGGACTTGATAATTTTAGGACTTAGTTAGGACTTGATAATTTTAGGACTTAGTTAGGACTTGATAATTTTAGGACTTAGTTATGACTTGATAAATTTAGGACCTAATTAGGACTTAATAATTTTAGGATTTAGTTAGGACTTGATAATTTTAAAACTTAATTAGGACTTAATAATTTTAGGATTTAGTTAGGACTTTAAAATTTTAGGACTTTATTAGGACATGATAATTTTAGGACTTAGTTAGGACTTAATAATTTTAGGACGTAGTTAGGACTTGATAATTTTAGGACTTAGTTAGGACTTGATAATTTTGGGACTTAGTTAGGACTTAATAATTTTAGTACTTTATTAGTACTTGATAATTTTAGGACGTAGTAAGGACTTGATAATTTTAGGACTTAGTTAGGACATGATAATTTTAGGACTTAGTTAGGACTTAATAATTTTAGGACGTAGTTAGGACTTGATAATTTTAGAACTTAGTTAGGACTTGATAATTTTGGGACTTAGTTAGGACTTAATAATTTTAGGATTTAGTTAGGACTTGATAATTGTAGGAATTAGTTATGACTTGATAATTTTAGGACCTAATTAGGACTTAATAATTTTAGGACTCAGTTAGGACTTGATAATTTTAGTACTTTATTAGGACTTGATAATTTTAGGACTTAGTTAGGACTTAATAATTTTAGGATTTAGTTAGGACTTGATAATTGTAGGACTTAATAATTTTAGGACTTAGTTAGGACTTGATAATTTTAGTACTTTATTAGGACTTGATAATTTTAGGACTTAGTTAGGACTTGATAATTTTAGGATTCAGTTATGACATAATAATTTAAGGACGTAGTTAGGATTTAATAATTTTAGGACTTAGTTAGGACTTGATAATTTTAGGACTCAGTTAGGACTTGATAATTTTAGGACTTAGTTAGGACTTAATAATTTTAGGACTTTATTAGGACATGATAATTTTAGGACTTAGTTAGGACTTCATAATTTTAGGACGTAGTTAGGACTTGATAATTATAGGACTTAGTTAGGACTTGATAATTTTGGGACTTAGTTAAGACTTCATAATTTTAGGATTTAGTTAGGACTTGATAATTGTAGGACTCAGTTAGGACTTGATAATTTTAGGACTTAGTTGGGACTTGATAATTTTAGGACTCAGTTAGCACTTGATAATTTTAGGAATAAGTTAGGACTTAATAATTTTAGGACTTTATTAGGACATGATAATTTTAGGACTTAGTTAGGACTTAATAATTTTAGGACGTAGTTAGGACTTGATAATTTTAGGACTTAGTTAGGACTTGATAATTTTGGGACTTAGTTAGGACTTGATAATTTTAGGACTCAGTTAGGACTTGATAATTTTAGGACTTAGTTAGGACTTGGTAATTTTAGGACTTAATTAGGACCATATAATTTTAGGACTTAGTTAGGACTTGATGATTTTAGGACTTAGTTAGGACTTGATAATTTTAGGACTTAGTTAGGACTTGATAATTTTGGGACTTAGTTAGGACTTAATAATTTTAGTACTTTATTAGTACTTGATAATTTTAGGACGTAGTAAGGACTTGATAATTTTAGGACTTAGTTAGGACATGATAATTTTAGGACTTGATAATTTTAGGACTTAGTTAGGACTTAATAATTTTAGGTCGTAGTTAGGACTTGATAATTCTGGGACTGGATAATTTTAGGACTTAGTTAGGACTTAATAATTTTAGGACGTAGATAGGACTTGATAATTTTAGGACATAGTTAGGACTTGATAATTTTAGGACTTATTTAGGACTTAATAATTTTAGGATTTAGTTAGGACTTGATAATTGTAGGACTTGATAATTTAAGGACTTAGTTAGGACTTGATAATTCTAGGACTTAATAATTTTAGGACTTAGTTAGGACTTGATAATTTTAGTACTTTATTAGGACTTGATAATTTTAGGACTTAGTTAGGACTTGATAATTTGAGTACTTTATTAGGACTTGATAATTTTAGGACTTAGTTAGGACTTGATAATTTTAGGACTTAGTTAGGACTTGATAATTTTAGGACTTAGTTATGACTTGATAAATTTAGGACCTAATTAGGACTTAATAATTTTAGGATTTAGTTAGGACTTGATAATTTTAAAACTTAATTAGGACTTAATAATTTTAGGATTTAGTTAGGACTTTAAAATTTTAGGACTTTATTAGGACATGATAATTTTAGGACTTAGTTAGGACTTAATAATTTTAGTACTTTATTAGTACTTGATAATTTTAGGACGTAGTAAGGACTTGATAATTTTAGGACTTAGTTAGGACATGATAATTTTAGGACTTAGTTAGGACTTAATAATTTTAGGACGTAGTTAGGACTTGATAATTTTAGGACTTAGTTAGGACTTGATAATTTTGGGACTTAGTTAGGACTTAATAATTTTAGGATTTAGTTAGGACTTGATAATTTTAGGTTTTAGTTAGGACTTGATAATTTTAGGATTCAGTTATGACATAATAATTTAAGGACGTAGTTAGGATTTAATAATTTTAGGACTTAGTTAGGACTTGATAATTTTAGGACTCAGTTAGGACTTGATAATTTTAGGACTTAGTTAGGACTTAATAATTTTAGGACTTTATTAGGACATGATAATTTTAGGACTTAGTTAGGACTTAATAATTTTAGGACGTAGTTAGGACTTGATAATTATAGGACTTAGTTAGGACTTGATAATTTTGGGACTTAGTTAGGACTTAATAATTTTAGGATTTAGTTAGGACTTGATAATTGTAGGACTCAGTTAGGACTTGATAATTTTAGGACTTAGTTGGGACTTGATAATTTTAGGACTCAGTTAGGACTTGATAATTTTAGGAATAAGTTAGGACTTAATAATTTTAGGACTTTATTAGGACATGATAATTTTAGGACTTAGTTAGGACTTAATAATTTTAGGACGTAGTTAGGACTTGATAATTTTAGGACTTAGTTAGGGCTTGATAATTTTGGGACTTAGTTAGGACTTGATAATTTTAGGACTCAGTTAGGACTTGATAATTTTAGGACTTAGTTAGGACTTGGTAATTTTAGGACTTAATTAGGACCATATAATTTTAGGACTTAGTTAGGACTTGATGATTTTAGGACTTAGTTAGGACTAAATAATTTTAAGACTTGATAATTTTAGGATTTAGTTAGGACTTGATAATTTTAGAACTTATTTAGGACTTAATAATTTTAGGATTTAGTTAGGACTTGACAATTTTAGTACTTTATTAGGACTTGATAATTTTAGGACTTAGTTAGGACTTAATAATTTTAGGTCGTAGTTAGGACTTGATAATTCTGGGACTGGATAATTTTAGGACTTAGTTAGGACTTGATAATTTTAGGACTCAGTTATGACATAATAATTTTAGGACGTAGTTAGGACTTTATAATTTTAGGACTTAGTTAGGACTTGATAATTTTAGGACTTAGTAAGGACTTGATGATTTTAGGACTTAGTTAGGACTAAATAATTTTAGGACTTGATAATTTTAGGATTTAGTTAGGACTTGATAATTTTAGAACTTATTTAGGACTTAATAATTTTAGGATTTAGTTAGGACTTGACAATTTTAGTACTTTATTAGGACTTGATAATTTTAGGACTTAGTTAGGACTTAATAATTTTAGGTCGTAGTTAGGACTTGATAATTCTGGGACTGGATAATTTTAGGACTTAGTTAGGACTTGGTAATTTTAGGACTTAATTAGGACCATATAATTTTAGGACTTAGTTAGGACTTGATGATTTTAGGACTTAGTTAGGACTAAATAATTTTAGGACTTGATAATTTTAGGATTTAGTTAGGACTTGATAATTTTAGAACTTATTTAGGACTTAATAATTTTAGGATTTAGTTAGGACTTGACAATTTTAGTACTTTATTAGGACTTGATAATTTTAGGACTTAGTTAGGACTTAATAATTTTAGGTCGTAGTTAGGACTTGATAATTCTGGGACTGGATAATTTTAGGACTTAGTTAGGACTTAATAATTTTAGGACGTAGATAGGACTTGATAATTTTAGGACATAGTTAGGACTTGATAATTTTAGGACTTATTTAGGACTTAATAATTTTAGGATTTAGTTAGGACTTGATAATTGTAGGACTTGATAATTTAAGGACTTAGTTAGGACTTGATAATTCTAGGACTTAATAATTTTAGGACTTAGTTAGGACTTGATAATTTTAGTACTTTATTAGGACTTGATAATTTTAGGACTTAGTTAGGACTTGATAATTTGAGTACTTTATTAGGACTTGATAATTTTAGGACTTAGTTAGGACTTGATAATTTTAGGACTTAGTTAGGACTTGATAATTTTAGGACTTAGTTATGACTTGATAAATTTAGGACCTAATTAGGACTTAATAATTTTAGGATTTAGTTAGGACTTGATAATTTTAAAACTTAATTAGGACTTAATAATTTTAGGATTTAGTTAGGACTTTAAAATTTTAGGACTTTATTAGGACATGATAATTTTAGGACTTAGTTAGGACTTAATAATTTTAGGACGTAGTTAGGACTTGATAATTTTAGGACTTAGTTAGGACTTGATAATTTTGGGACTTAGTTAGGACTTAATAATTTTAGTACTTTATTAGTACTTGATAATTTTAGGACGTAGTAAGGACTTGATAATTTTAGGACTTAGTTAGGACATGATAATTTTAGGACTTAGTTAGGACTTAATAATTTTAGGACGTAGTTAGGACTTGATAATTTTAGAACTTAGTTAGGACTTGATAATTTTGGGACTTAGTTAGGACTTAATAATTTTAGGATTTAGTTAGGACTTGATAATTGTAGGAATTAGTTATGACTTGATAATTTTAGGACCTAATTAGGACTTAATAATTTTAGGACTCAGTTAGGACTTGATAATTTTAGTACTTTATTAGGACTTGATAATTTTAGGACTTAGTTAGGACTTAATAATTTTAGGATTTAGTTAGGACTTGATAATTGTAGGACTTAATAATTTTAGGACTTAGTTAGGACTTGATAATTTTAGTACTTTATTAGGACTTGATAATTTTAGGACTTAGTTAGGACTTGATAATTTTAGGATTCAGTTATGACATAATAATTTAAGGACGTAGTTAGGATTTAATAATTTTAGGACTTAGTTAGGACTTGATAATTTTAGGACTCAGTTAGGACTTGATAATTTTAGGACTTAGTTAGGACTTAATAATTTTAGGACTTTATTAGGACATGATAATTTTAGGACTTAGTTAGGACTTCATAATTTTAGGACGTAGTTAGGACTTGATAATTATAGGACTTAGTTAGGACTTGATAATTTTGGGACTTAGTTAAGACTTAATAATTTTAGGATTTAGTTAGGACTTGATAATTGTAGGACTCAGTTAGGACTTGATAATTTTAGGACTTAGTTGGGACTTGATAATTTTAGGACTCAGTTAGCACTTGATAATTTTAGGAATAAGTTAGGACTTAATAATTTTAGGACTTTATTAGGACATGATAATTTTAGGACTTAGTTAGGACTTAATAATTTTAGGACGTAGTTAGGACTTGATAATTTTAGGACTTAGTTAGGACTTGATAATTTTGGGACTTAGTTAGGACTTGATAATTTTAGGACTCAGTTAGGACTTGATAATTTTAGGACTTAGTTAGGACTTGGTAATTTTAGGACTTAATTAGGACCATATAATTTTAGGACTTAGTTAGGACTTGATAATTTTAGTACTTTATTAGGACTTGATAATTTTAGGACTTAGTTAGGACTTGATAATTTGAGTACTTTATTAGGACTTGATAATTTTAGGACTTAGTTAGGACTTGATAATTTTAGGACTTAGTTAGGACTTGATAATTTTAGGACTTAGTTATGACTTGATAAATTTAGGACCTAATTAGGACTTAATAATTTTAGGATTTAGTTAGGACTTGATAATTTTAAAACTTAATTAGGACTTAATAATTTTAGGATTTAGTTAGGACTTTAAAATTTTAGGACTTTATTAGGACATGATAATTTTAGGACGTAGTAAGGACTTGATAATTTTAGGACTTAGTTAGGACATGATAATTTTAGGACTTAGTTAGGACTTAATAATTTTAGGACGTAGTTAGGACTTGATAATTTTAGGACTTAGTTAGGACTTGATAATTTTGGGACTTAGTTAGGACTTAATAATTTTAGGATTTAGTTAGGACTTGATAATTGTAGGAATTAGTTATGACTTGATAATTTTAGGACCTAATTAGGACTTAATAATTTTAGGACTCAGTTAGGACTTGATAATTTTAGTACTTTATTAGGACTTGATAATTTTAGGACTTAGTTAGGACTTAATAATTTTAGGATTTAGTTAGGACTTGATAATTGTAGGACTTAATAATTTTAGGACTTAGTTAGGACTTGATAATTTTAGTACTTTATTAGGACTTGATAATTTTAGGACTTAGTTAGGACTTAATAATTTTAGGACGTAGTTAGGACTTGATAATTTTAGGACTTAGTTAGGACTTGATAATTTTGGGACTTAGTTAGGACTTAATAATTTTAGGATTTAGTTAGGACTTGATAATTGTAGGAATTAGTTATGACTTGATAATTTTAGGACCTAATTAGGACTTAATAATTTTAGGACTCAGTTAGGACTTGATAATTTTAGTACTTTATTAGGACTTGATAATTTTAGGACTTAGTTAGGACTTAATAATTTTAGGATTTAGTTAGGACTTGATAATTGTAGGACTTAATAATTTTAGGACTTAGTTAGGACTTGATA
Source organism: Ganaspis brasiliensis (assembly GCA_037103525.1). NCBI lineage: Eukaryota > Metazoa > Arthropoda > Insecta > Hymenoptera > Figitidae > Ganaspis > Ganaspis brasiliensis. The sequence goes on along the minus strand of JAZKLR010000344.1, from coordinate 27,701 downwards.
ATTTTAGTACTTTATTAGGACTTGATAATTTTAGAACTTAGTTAGGACTTGATAATTTTAGGATTCAGTTATGACATAATAATTTAAGGACGTAGTTAGGATTTAATAATTTTAGGACTTAGTTAGGACTTGATAATTTTAGGACTCAGTTAGGACTTGATAATTTTAGGACTTAGTTAGGACTTAATAATTTTAGGACTTTATTAGGACATGATAATTTTAGGACTTAGTTAGGACTTCATAATTTTAGGACGTAGTTAGGACTTGATAATTATAGGACTTAGTTAGGACTTGATAATTTTGGGACTTAGTTAAGACTTAATAATTTTAGGATTTAGTTAGGACTTGATAATTGTAGGACTCAGTTAGGACTTGATAATTTTAGGACTTAGTTGGGACTTGATAATTTTAGGACTCAGTTAGCACTTGATAATTTTAGGAATAAGTTAGGACTTAATAATTTTAGGACTTTATTAGGACATGATAATTTTAGGACTTAGTTAGGACTTAATAATTTTAGGACGTAGTTAGGACTTGATAATTTTAGGACTTAGTTAGGACTTGATAATTTTGGGACTTAGTTAGGACTTGATAATTTTAGGACTCAGTTAGGACTTGATAATTTTAGGACTTAGTTAGGACTTGGTAATTTTAGGACTTAATTAGGACCATATAATTTTAGGACTTAGTTAGGACTTGATGATTTTAGGACTTAGTTAGGACTAAATAATTTTAAGACTTGATAATTTTAGGATTTAGTTAGGACTTGATAATTTTAGAACTTATTTAGGACTTAATAATTTTAGGATTTAGTTAGGACTTGACAATTTTAGTACTTTATTAGGACTTGATAATTTTAGGACTTAGTTAGGACTTAATAATTTTAGGTCGTAGTTAGGACTTGATAATTCTGGGACTGGATAATTTTAGGACTTAGTTAGGACTTAATAATTTTAGGACGTAGATAGGACTTGATAATTTTAGGACATAGTTAGGACTTGATAATTTTAGGACTTATTTAGGACTTAATAATTTTAGGATTTAGTTAGGACTTGATAATTGTAGGACTTGATAATTTTAGGACTTAGTTAGGACTTGATAATTCTAGGACTTAATAATTTTAGGACTTAGTTAGGACTTGATAATTTTAGTACTTTATTAGGACTTGATAATTTTAGGACTTAGTTAGGACTTGATAATTTGAGTACTTTATTAGGACTTGATAATTTTTGGACTTAGTTAGGACTTGATAATTTAAGGACTTAGTTATGACTTGATAATTTTAGGATTCAGTTATGACATAATAATTTAAGGACGTAGTTAGGATTTAATAATTTTAGGACTTAGTTAGGACTTGATAATTTTAGGACTTAGTTATGACTTGATAATTTTAGGACCTAATTAGGACTTAATAATTTTAGGATTTAGTTAGGACTTGATAATTTTAAAACTTAATTAGGACTTAATAATTTTAGGATTTAGTTAGGACTTAATAATTTTAGGACTTTATTAGGACATGATAATTTTAGGACTTAGTTAGGACTTAATAATTTTAGGACCTAGTTAGGACTTGATAATTTTAGGACTTAGTTAGGACTTAATAATTTTAGGACGTAGTTAGGACTTGATAATTTTAGGACTTAGTTAGGACTTTATAATTTTAGGACTTAATTAGGATTAATAATTTTAGGATTTAGTTAGGACTTGATAATTGTAGGACTTAGTTATGACTTGATAATTTTAGGACCTAATTAGGACTTAATAATTTTAGGACTCAGTTAGGACTTGATAATTTTAGTACTTTATTAGGACTTGATAATTTTAGGACTTAGTTAGGACTTAATAATTTTAGGATTTAGTTAGGACTTGATAATTGTAGGACTTGATAATTTTAGGACTTAGTTAGGACTTGATAATTTTAGGACTCAGTTAGGACTTGATAATTTTAGGACTTAGTTAGGACTTAATAATTTTAGGACTTTATTAGGACATGATAATTTTAGGACTTAGTTAGGACTTAATAATTTTAGGACTTAGTTAGGACTTGATAATTTTAGGACTTAGTTAGGACTTAATAATTTTAGGACTTTATTAGGACATGATAATTTTAGGACTTAGTTAGGACTTAATAATTTTAGGACGTAGTTAGGACTTGATAATTTTAGGACTTAGTTAGGACTTTATAATTTTAGGACTTAATTAGGACTTAATAATTTTAGGATTTAGTAAGGACTTGATAATTTTAGTACTTTTTTAGGACTTGATAATTTTAGGACTAAGTTAGGACTTAATAATTTTAGGATTTAGTTAGGACTTGATAATTCTGGGACTTGATAATTTTAGGACTTAGTTAGGACTTAATAATTTATGGACGTAGTTAGGACTTGATAATTTTAGGACTTAGTTAGGACTTGATAATTTTAGGACTTAGTTAGGACTTTATAATTTTAGGACTTAATTAGGACTTAATAATTTTAGGATTTAGTTAGGACTTGATAATTGTAGGACTTGATAATTTTAGGACTTAGTTAGGACTTGATAGTTTTAGGACTTAGTTAGGACTTAATAATTTTAGGACTTTATTAGGACATGATAATTTTACGACTTAGTTAGGACTTAATAATTTTAGGACCTAATTAGGACTTAATAATTTTAGGACTTTATTAGGACATGATAATTTTAGGACTTAGTTAGGACTTAATAATTTTAGGACCTAATTAGGACTTAATAATTTTAGGACTTAGTTAGGACTTGATAATTTTTGGACTTAGTTATGATTAATAATTTTAGGACCTAATTAGGACTTAATAATTTTAGGACTTAGTTAGGACTTGATAATTTAGGACTTAGTTAGGACTTGATAGTTTTAGGACTTAGTTAGGACTTAATAATTTTAGGACTTTATTAGGACATGATAATTTTAGGACTTAGTTAGGACTTAATAATTTTAGGACCTAATTAGGACTTAATAATTTTAGGACTTAGTTAGGACTTGATAATTTTTGGACTTAGTTAGGACTTAATAATTTTAGAACTTTATTAGGACTTGATAATTTAAGGACTTAGTTAGGACTTTATAATTTTAGGACTCAGTTATGACTTAATAATTTTAGGACGTAGTTAGGACTTGATAATTTTTGGACTTAGTTAGGACTTAATAATTTTAGGACTTAGTTATGACTTGATAATTTTAGGACCTAATTAGGACTTAATAATTTTAGGACTTAGTTAGGACTTGATAATTTTAGGACTTAGTTAGGACTTAATAATTTATAGACGTAGTTAGGACTTGATAATTTTAGGACTTAGTTAGGACTTTATAATTTTAGGACTTAATTAGGACTTAATAATTTTAGGATTTAGTTAGGACTTGATAATTGTAGGACTTGATAATTTTAGGACTTAGTTAGGACTTGATAGTTTTAGGACTTAGTTAGGACTTAATAATTTTAGGACTTTATTAGGACATGATAATTTTACGACTTAGTTAGGACTTAATAATTTTAGGACCTAATTAGGACTTAATAATTTTAGGACTTTATTAGGACATGATAATTTTAGGACTTAGTTAGGACTTAATAATTTTAGGACCTAATTAGGACTTAATAATTTTAGGACTTAGTTAGGACTTGATAATTTTTGGACTTAGTTATGATTAATAATTTTAGGACCTAATTAGGACTTAATAATTTTAGGACTTAGTTAGGACTTGATAATTTAGGACTTAGTTAGGACTTGATAGTTTTAGGACTTAGTTAGGACTTAATAATTTTAGGACTTTATTAGGACATGATAATTTTAGGACTTAGTTAGGACTTAATAATTTTAGGACCTAATTAGGACTTAATAATTTTAGGACTTAGTTAGGACTTGATAATTTTTGGACTTAGTTAGGACTTAATAATTTTAGAACTTTATTAGGACTTGATAATTTAAGGACTTAGTTAGGACTTTATAATTTTAGGACTTTATTAGGACATGATAATTTTAGGACTTAGTTAGGACTTAATAATTTTAGGACTTAGTTAGGACTTGATAATTTTAGGACTTAGTTAGGACTTAATAATTTTAGGACTTTATTAGGACATGATAATTTTAGGACTTAGTTAGGACTTAATAATTTTAGGACGTAGTTAGGACTTGATAATTTTAGGACTTAGTTAGGACTTTATAATTTTAGGACTTAATTAGGACTTAATAATTTTAGGATTTAGTAAGGACTTGATAATTTTAGTACTTTTTTAGGACTTGATAATTTTAGGACTAAGTTAGGACTTAATAATTTTAGGATTTAGTTAGGACTTGATAATTCTGGGACTTGATAATTTTAGGACTTAGTTAGGACTTAATAATTTATGGACGTAGTTAGGACTTGATAATTTTAGGACTTAGTTAGGACTTGATAATTTTAGGACTTAGTTAGGACTTTATAATTTTAGGACTTAATTAGGACTTAATAATTTTAGGATTTAGTTAGGACTTGATAATTGTAGGACTTGATAATTTTAGGACTTAGTTAGGACTTGATAGTTTTAGGACTTAGTTAGGACTTAATAATTTTAGGACTTTATTAGGACATGATAATTTTACGACTTAGTTAGGACTTAATAATTTTAGGACCTAATTAGGACTTAATAATTTTAGGACTTTATTAGGACATGATAATTTTAGGACTTAGTTAGGACTTAATAATTTTAGGACCTAATTAGGACTTAATAATTTTAGGACTTAGTTAGGACTTGATAATTTTTGGACTTAGTTATGATTAATAATTTTAGGACCTAATTAGGACTTAATAATTTTAGGACTTAGTTAGGACTTGATAATTTAGGACTTAGTTAGGACTTGATAGTTTTAGGACTTAGTTAGGACTTAATAATTTTAGGACTTTATTAGGACATGATAATTTTAGGACTTAGTTAGGACTTAATAATTTTAGGACCTAATTAGGACTTAATAATTTTAGGACTTAGTTAGGACTTGATAATTTTTGGACTTAGTTAGGACTTAATAATTTTAGAACTTTATTAGGACTTGATAATTTAAGGACTTAGTTAGGACTTTATAATTTTAGGACTCAGTTATGACTTAATAATTTTAGGACGTAGTTAGGACTTGATAATTTTTGGACTTAGTTAGGACTTGATAATTTTAGGACTTAGTTATGACTTGATAATTTTAGGACCTAATTAGGACTTAATAATTTTAGGACTTAGTTAGGACTTGATAATTTTAGGACTTAGTTAGGACTTAATAATTTATAGACGTAGTTAGGACTTGATAATTTTAGGACTTAGTTAGGACTTTATAATTTTAGGACTTAATTAGGACTTAATAATTTTAGGATTTAGTTAGGACTTGATAATTTTAGTACTTTTTTAGGACTTGATAATTTTAGGACTAAGTTAGGACTTAATAATTTTAGGATTTAGTTAGGACTTGATAATTCTGGGACTTGATAATTTTAGGACTTAGTTAGGACTTAATAATTTATGGACGTAGTTAGGACTTGATAATTTTAGGACCTAGTTAGGACTTGATAATTTTAGGACTCAGTTAGGACTTGATAATTCTAGGACTTAATAATTTTAGGACTTAGTTAGGACTTGATAATTTTAGTACTTTATTAGGACTTGATAATTTTAGGACTTAGTTAGGACTTGATAATTTTAGGACTCAGTTATGACATAATAATTTTTGGACGTAGTTAGGACTTAATAATTTTAGGACTTAGTTAGGACTTGATAATTTTAGGACTTAGTTAGGACATGATAATTTTAGGACTTAGTTAGGACTTAATAATTTTAGGACCTAATTAGGACTTAATAATTTTAGGACTTAGTTAGGACTTGATAATTTTTGGACTTAGTTATGATTAATAATTTTAGGACCTAATTAGGACTTAATAATTTTAGGACTTAGTTAGGACTTGATAATTTTAGGACTTAGTTAGGACTTGATAATTTTAGGACTCAGTTAGGACTTGATAATTTTAGGACTTAGTTAGGACTTAATAATTTTAGGACTTTATTAGGACATGATAATTTTAGGACTTAGTTAGGACTTAATAATTTTAGGACGTAGTTAGGACTTGATAATTTTAGGACTTAGTTAGGACTTTATAATTTTAGGACTTAATTAGGACTTAATAATTTTAGGATTTAGTAAGGACTTGATAATTTTAGTACTTTTTTAGGACTTGATAATTTTAGGACTAAGTTAGGACTTAATAATTTTAGGATTTAGTTAGGACTTGATAATTCTGGGACTTGATAATTTTAGGACTTAGTTAGGACTTAATAATTTATGGACGTAGTTAGGACTTGATAATTTTAGGACTTAGTTAGGACTTGATAATTTTAGGACTTAGTTAGGACTTTATAATTTTAGGACTTAATTAGGACTTAATAATTTTAGGATTTAGTTAGGACTTGATAATTGTAGGACTTGATAATTTTAGGACTTAGTTAGGACTTGATAGTTTTAGGACTTAGTTAGGACTTAATAATTTTAGGACTTTATTAGGACATGATAATTTTACGACTTAGTTAGGACTTAATAATTTTAGGACCTAATTAGGACTTAATAATTTTAGGACTTTATTAGGACATGATAATTTTAGGACTTAGTTAGGACTTAATAATTTTAGGACCTAATTAGGACTTAATAATTTTAGGACTTAGTTAGGACTTGATAATTTTTGGACTTAGTTATGATTAATAATTTTAGGACCTAATTAGGACTTAATAATTTTAGGACTTAGTTAGGACTTGATAATTTAGGACTTAGTTAGGACTTGATAGTTTTAGGACTTAGTTAGGACTTAATAATTTTAGGACTTTATTAGGACATGATAATTTTAGGACTTAGTTAGGACTTAATAATTTTAGGACCTAATTAGGACTTAATAATTTTAGGACTTAGTTAGGACTTGATAATTTTTGGACTTAGTTAGGACTTAATAATTTTAGAACTTTATTAGGACTTGATAATTTAAGGACTTAGTTAGGACTTTATAATTTTAGGACTCAGTTATGACTTAATAATTTTAGGACGTAGTTAGGACTTGATAATTTTTGGACTTAGTTAGGACTTGATAATTTTAGGACTTAGTTATGACTTGATAATTTTAGGACCTAATTAGGACTTAATAATTTTAGGACTTAGTTAGGACTTGATAATTTTAGGACTTAGTTAGGACTTAATAATTTATAGACGTAGTTAGGACTTGATAATTTTAGGACTTAGTTAGGACTTTATAATTTTAGGACTTAATTAGGACTTAATAATTTTAGGATTTAGTTAGGACTTGATAATTTTAGTACTTTTTTAGGACTTGATAATTTTAGGACTAAGTTAGGACTTAATAATTTTAGGATTTAGTTAGGACTTGATAATTCTGGGACTTGATAATTTTAGGACTTAGTTAGGACTTAATAATTTATGGACGTAGTTAGGACTTGATAATTTTAGGACCTAGTTAGGACTTGATAATTTTAGGACTCAGTTAGGACTTGATAATTCTAGGACTTAATAATTTTAGGACTTAGTTAGGACTTGATAATTTTAGTACTTTATTAGGACTTGATAATTTTAGGACTTAGTTAGGACTTGATAATTTTAGGACTCAGTTATGACATAATAATTTTTGGACGTAGTTAGGACTTAATAATTTTAGGACTTAGTTAGGACTTGATAATTTTAGGACTTAGTTAGGACTTGATAATTTTAGGACTCAGTTAGGACTTGATAATTTTAGGACTTAGTTAGGACTTAATAATTTTAGGACTTTATTAGGACATGATAATTTTAGGACTTAGTTAGGACTTAATAATTTTAGGACGTAGTTAGGACTTGATAATTTTAGGACTTAGTTAGGACTTTATAATTTTAGGACTTAATTAGGACTTAATAATTTTAGGATTTAGTTAGGACTTGATAATTTTAGTACTTTTTTAGGACTTGATAATTTTAGGACTTAGTTAGGACTTGATAATTTTAGGACTCAGTTATGACATAATAATTTTTGGACGTAGTTAGGACTTAATAATTTTAGGACTTAGTTAGGACTTAATAATTTATGGACGTAGTTAGGACTTGATAATTTTAGGACTTAGTTAGGACTTGATAATTTTAGGACTTAGTTAGGACTTTATAATTTTAGGACTTAATTAGGACTTAATAATTTTAGGATTTAGTTAGGACTTGATAATTGTAGGACTTGATAATTTTAGGACTTAGTTAGGACTTGATAGTTTTAGGACTTAGTTAGGACTTAATAATTTTAGGACTTTATTAGGACATGATAATTTTACGACTTAGTTAGGACTTAATAATTTTAGGACCTAATTAGGACTTAATAATTTTAGGACTTTATTAGGACATGATAATTTTAGGACTTAGTTAGGACTTAATAATTTTAGGACCTAATTAGGACTTAATAATTTTAGGACTTAGTTAGGACTTGATAATTTTTGGACTTAGTTATGATTAATAATTTTAGGACCTAATTAGGACTTAATAATTTTAGGACTTAGTTAGGACTTGATAATTTAGGACTTAGTTAGGACTTGATAGTTTTAGGACTTAGTTAGGACTTAATAATTTTAGGACTTTATTAGGACATGATAATTTTAGGACTTAGTTAGGACTTAATAATTTTAGGACCTAATTAGGACTTAATAATTTTAGGACTTTATTAGGACATGATAATTTTAGGACTTAGTTAGGACTTAATAATTTTAGGACCTAATTAGGACTTAATAATTTTAGGACTTTATTAGGACATGATAATTTTAGGACTTAGTTAGGACTTAATAATTTTAGGACCTTATTAGGACTTAATAATTTTAGGACTTAGTTAGGACTTGATAATTTTTGGACTTAGTTAGGACTTAATAATTTTAGAACTTTATTAGGACTTGATAATTTAAGGACTTAGTTAGGACTTTATAATTTTAGGACTTAGTTATGACTTAATAATTTTAGGACGTAGTTAGGACTTGATAATTTTTGGACTTAGTTAGGACTTGATAATTTTAGGACTTAGTTATGACTTGATAATTTTAGGACCTAATTAGGACTTAATAATTTTAGGACTTAGTTAGGACTTGATAATTTTAGGACTTAGTTAGGACTTAATAATTTATAGACGTAGTTAGGACTTGATAATTTTAGGACTTAGTTAGGACTTTATAATTTTAGGACTTAATTAGGACTTAATAATTTTAGGATTTAGTTAGGACTTGATAATTTTAGTACTTTTTTAGGACTTGATAATTTTAGGACTCAGTTAGGACTTAATAATTTTAGGATTTAGTTAGGACTTGATAATTCTGGGACTTGATAATTTTAGGACTTAGTTAGGACTTAATAATTTATGGACGTAGTTAGGACTTGATAATTTTAGGACTTAGTTAGGACTTGATAATTTTAGGACTCAGTTAGGACTTGATAATTCTAGGACTTAATAATTTTAGGACTTAGTTAGGACTTGATAATTTTAGTACTTTATTAGGACTTGATAATTTTAGGACTTAGTTAGGACTTGATAATTTTAGGACTCAGTTATGACATAATAATTTTAGGACGTAGTTAGGACTTAATAATTTTAGGATTTAGTTAGGACTTGATAATTTTAGTACTTTTTTAGGACTTGATAATTTTAGGACTAAGTTAGGACTTAATAATTTTAGGATTTAGTTAGGACTTGATAATTCTGGGACTTGATAATTTTAGGACTTAGTTAGGACTTAATAATTTATGGACGTAGTTAGGACTTGATAATTTTAGGACTTAGTTAGGACTTGATAATTTTAGGACTTAGTTAGGACTTTATAATTTTAGGACTTAATTAGGACTTAATAATTTTAGGATTTAGTTAGGACTTGATAATTGTAGGACTTAATAATTTTAGGACTTAGTTAGGACTTGATAGTTTTAGGACTTAGTTAGGACTTAATAATTTTAGGACTTTATTAGGACATGATAATTTTAGGACTTAGTTAGGACTTAATAATTTTAGGACCTAATTAGGACTTAATAATTTTAGGACTTTATTAGGACATGATAATTTTAGGACTTAGTTAGGACTTAATAATTTTAGGACCTAATTAGGACTTAATAATTTTAGGACTTAGTTAGGACTTAATAATTTTTGGACTTAGTTATGATTAATAATTTTAGGACCTAATTAGGACTTAATAATTTTAGGACTTAGTTAGGACTTGATAATTTAGGACTTAGTTAGGACTTGATAGTTTTAGGACTTAGTTAGGACTTAATAATTTTAGGACTTTATTAGGACATGATAATTTTAGGACTTAGTTAGGACTTAATAATTTTAGGACCTAATTAGGACTTAATAATTTTAGGACTTAGTTAGGACTTGATAATTTTTGGACTTAGTTAGGACTTAATAATTTTAGAACTTTATTAGGACTTGATAATTTAAGGACTTAGTTAGGACTTTATAATTTTAGGACTCAGTTATGACTTAATAATTTTAGGACGTAGTTAGGACTTGATAATTTTTGGACTTAGTTAGGACTTGATAATTTTAGGACTTAGTTATGACTTGATAATTTTAGGACCTAATTAGGACTTAATAATTTTAGGACTTAGTTAGGACTTGATAATTTTAGGACTTAGTTAGGACTTAATAATTTATAGACGTAGTTAGGACTTGATAATTTTAGGACTTAGTTTGGACTTTATAATTTTAGGACTTAATTAGGACTTAATAATTTTAGGATTTAGTTAGGACTTGATAATTTTAGTACTTTTTTAGGACTTGATAATTTTAGGACTAAGTTAGGACTTAATAATTTTAGGATTTAGTTAGGACTTGATAATTCTGGGACTTGATAATTTTAGGACTTAGTTAGGACTTAATAATTTATGGACGTAGTTAGGACTTGATAATTTTAGGACTTAGTTAGGACTTAATAATTTTAGGACGTAGTTAGGACTTGATAATTTTAGGACTTAGTTAGGACTTTATAATTTTAGGACTTAATTAGGACTTAATAATTTTAGGATTTAGTTAGGACTTGATAATTTTAGGACTTAGTTAGGACTTGGTAATTTTAGGACTTAATTAGGACCATATAATTTTAGGACTTAGTTAGGACTTGATGATTTTAGGACTTAGTTAGGACTTGATAATTTTAGGACTTAGTTAGGACTTAATAATTTATGGACGTAGTTAGGACATGATAATTTTAGGACTTAGTTAGGACTTAATAATTTTAGGACGTAGTTAGGGCTTGATAATTTTAGGACTTAGTTAGGACTTGATAATTTTGGGACTTAGTTAGGACTTGATAATTTTAGGACTCAGTTAGGACTTGATAATTTTAGGACTTAGTTAGGACTTGGTAATTTTAGGACTTAATTAGGACCATATAATTTTAGGACTTAGTTAGGACTTGATGATTTTAGGACTTAGTTAGGACTTGATAATTTTAGGACTTAGTTAGGACTTGATAATTTTGGGACTTAGTTAGGACTTAATAATTTTAGTACTTTATTAGTACTTGATAATTTTAGGACGTAGTAAGGACTTGATAATTTTAGGACTTAGTTAGGACATGATAATTTTAGGACTTGATAATTTTAGGATTTAGTTAGGACTTGATAATTTTAGAACTTATTTAGGACTTAATAATTTTAGGATTTAGTTAGGACTTGACAATTTTAGTACTTTATTAGGACTTGATAATTTTAGGACTTAGTTAGGACTTAATAATTTTAGGTCGTAGTTAGGACTTGATAATTCTGGGACTGGATAATTTTAGGACTTAGTTAGGACTTAATAATTTTAGGACGTAGATAGGACTTGATAATTTTAGGACATAGTTAGGACTTGATAATTTTAGGACTTATTTAGGACTTAATAATTTTAGGATTTAGTTAGGACTTGATAATTGTAGGACTTGATAATTTAAGGACTTAGTTAGGACTTGATAATTCTAGGACTTAATAATTTTAGGACTTAGTTAGGACTTGATAATTTTAGTACTTTATTAGGACTTGATAATTTTAGGACTTAGTTAGGACTTGATAATTTGAGTACTTTATTAGGACTTGATAATTTTAGGACTTAGTTAGGACTTGATAATTTTAGGACTTAGTTAGGACTTGATAATTTTAGGACTTAGTTATGACTTGATAAATTTAGGACCTAATTAGGACTTAATAATTTTAGGATTTAGTTAGGACTTGATAATTTTAAAACTTAATTAGGACTTAATAATTTTAGGATTTAGTTAGGACTTTAAAATTTTAGGACTTTATTAGGACATGATAATTTTAGGACTTAGTTAGGACTTAATAATTTTAGTACTTTATTAGTACTTGATAATTTTAGGACGTAGTAAGGACTTGATAATTTTAGGACTTAGTTAGGACATGATAATTTTAGGACTTAGTTAGGACTTAATAATTTTAGGACGTAGTTAGGACTTGATAATTTTAGGACTTAGTTAGGACTTGATAATTTTGGGACTTAGTTAGGACTTAATAATTTTAGGATTTAGTTAGGACTTGATAATTGTAGGAATTAGTTATGACTTGATAATTTTAGGACCTAATTAGGACTTAATAATTTTAGGACTCAGTTAGGACTTGATAATTTTAGTACTTTATTAGGACTTGATAATTTTAGGACTTAGTTAGGACTTAATAATTTTAGGATTTAGTTAGGACTTGATAATTGTAGGACTTAATAATTTTAGGACTTAGTTAGGACTTGATAATTTTAGTACTTTATTAGGACTTGATAATTTTAGGACTTAGTTAGGACTTGATAATTTTAGGATTCAGTTATGACATAATAATTTAAGGACGTAGTTAGGATTTAATAATTTTAGGACTTAGTTAGGACTTGATAATTTTAGGACTCAGTTAGGACTTGATAATTTTAGGACTTAGTTAGGACTTAATAATTTTAGGACTTTATTAGGACATGATAATTTTAGGACTTAGTTAGGACTTCATAATTTTAGGACGTAGTTAGGACTTGATAATTATAGGACTTAGTTAGGACTTGATAATTTTGGGACTTAGTTAAGACTTAATAATTTTAGGATTTAGTTAGGACTTGATAATTGTAGGACTCAGTTAGGACTTGATAATTTTAGGACTTAGTTGGGACTTGATAATTTTAGGACTCAGTTAGCACTTGATAATTTTAGGAATAAGTTAGGACTTAATAATTTTAGGACTTTATTAGGACATGATAATTTTAGGACTTAGTTAGGACTTAATAATTTTAGGACGTAGTTAGGACTTGATAATTTTAGGACTTAGTTAGGACTTGATAATTTTGGGACTTAGTTAGGACTTGATAATTTTAGGACTCAGTTAGGACTTGATAATTTTAGGACTTAGTTAGGACTTGGTAATTTTAGGACTTAATTAGGACCATATAATTTTAGGACTTAGTTAGGACTTGATGATTTTAGGACTTAGTTAGGACTAAATAATTTTAAGACTTGATAATTTTAGGATTTAGTTAGGACTTGATAATTTTAGAACTTATTTAGGACTTAATAATTTTAGGATTTAGTTAGGACTTGACAATTTTAGTACTTTATTAGGACTTGATAATTTTAGGACTTAGTTAGGACTTAATAATTTTAGGTCGTAGTTAGGACTTGATAATTCTGGGACTGGATAATTTTAGGACTTAGTTAGGACTTAATAATTTTAGGACGTAGATAGGACTTGATAATTTTAGGACATAGTTAGGACTTGATAATTTTAGGACTTATTTAGGACTTAATAATTTTAGGATTTAGTTAGGACTTGATAATTGTAGGACTTGATAATTTTAGGACTTAGTTAGGACTTGATAATTCTAGGACTTAATAATTTTAGGACTTAGTTAGGACTTGATAATTTTAGTACTTTATTAGGACTTGATAATTTTAGGACTTAGTTAGGACTTGATAATTTGAGTACTTTATTAGGACTTGATAATTTTTGGACTTAGTTAGGACTTGATAATTTTAGGACTTAGTTATGACTTGATAATTTTAGGATTCAGTTATGACATAATAATTTAAGGACGTAGTTAGGATTTAATAATTTTAGGACTTAGTTAGGACTTGATAATTTTAGGACTTAGTTATGACTTGATAATTTTAGGACCTAATTAGGACTTAATAATTTTAGGATTTAGTTAGGACTTGATAATTTTAAAACTTAATTAGGACTTAATAATTTTAGGATTTAGTTAGGACTTAATAATTTTAGGACTTTATTAGGACATGATAATTTTAGGACTTAGTTAGGACTTAATAATTTTAGGACCTAGTTAGGACTTGATAATTTTAGGACTTAGTTAGGACTTAATAATTTTAGGACGTAGTTAGGACTTGATAATTTTAGGACTTAGTTAGGACTTTATAATTTTAGGACTTAATTAGGATTAATAATTTTAGGATTTAGTTAGGACTTGATAATTGTAGGACTTAGTTATGACTTGATAATTTTAGGACCTAATTAGGACTTAATAATTTTAGGACTCAGTTAGGACTTGATAATTTTAGTACTTTATTAGGACTTGATAATTTTAGGACTTAGTTAGGACTTAATAATTTTAGGATTTAGTTAGGACTTGATAATTGTAGGACTTGATAATTTTAGGATTTAGTTAGGACTTGATAATTCTAGGACTTAATAATTTTAGGACTTAGTTAGGACTTGATAATTTTAGTACTTTATTAGGACTTGATAATTTTAGGACTTAGTTAGGACTTGATAATTTTAGGACTTAGTTAGGACTTGATAATTTTAGGACTCAGTTAGGACTTGATAATTTTAGGACTTAGTTAGGACTTTATTAGGACATGATAATTTTAGGACTTAGTTAGGACTTAATAATTTTAGGACTTAGTTAGGACTTGATAATTTTAGGACTTAGTTAGGACTTAATAATTTTAGGACTTTATTAGGACATGATAATTTTAGGACTTAGTTAGGACTTAATAATTTTAGGACGTAGTTAGGACTTGATAATTTTAGGACTTAGTTAGGACTTTATAATTTTAGGACTTAATTAGGACTTAATAATTTTAGGATTTAGTAAGGACTTGATAATTTTAGTACTTTTTTAGGACTTGATAATTTTAGGACTAAGTTAGGACTTAATAATTTTAGGATTTAGTTAGGACTTGATAATTCTGGGACTTGATAATTTTAGGACTTAGTTAGGACTTAATAATTTATGGACGTAGTTAGGACTTGATAATTTTAGGACTTAGTTAGGACTTGATAATTTTAGGACTTAGTTAGGACTTTATAATTTTAGGACTTAATTAGGACTTAATAATTTTAGGATTTAGTTAGGACTTGATAATTGTAGGACTTGATAATTTTAGGACTTAGTTAGGACTTGATAGTTTTAGGACTTAGTTAGGACTTAATAATTTTAGGACTTTATTAGGACATGATAATTTTACGACTTAGTTAGGACTTAATAATTTTAGGACCTAATTAGGACTTAATAATTTTAGGACTTTATTAGGACATGATAATTTTAGGACTTAGTTAGGACTTAATAATTTTAGGACCTAATTAGGACTTAATAATTTTAGGACTTAGTTAGGACTTGATAATTTTTGGACTTAGTTATGATTAATAATTTTAGGACCTAATTAGGACTTAATAATTTTAGGACTTAGTTAGGACTTGATAATTTAGGACTTAGTTAGGACTTGATAGTTTTAGGACTTAGTTAGGACTTAATAATTTTAGGACTTTATTAGGACATGATAATTTTAGGACTTAGTTAGGACTTAATAATTTTAGGACCTAATTAGGACTTAATAATTTTAGGACTTAGTTAGGACTTGATAATTTTTGGACTTATTTAGGACTTAATAATTTTAGAACTTTATTAGGACTTGATAATTTAAGGACTTAGTTAGGACTTTATAATTTTAGGACTCAGTTATGACTTAATAATTTTAGGACGTAGTTAGGACTTGATAATTTTTGGACTTAGTTAGGACTTGATAATTTTAGGACTTAGTTATGACTTGATAATTTTAGGACCTAATTAGGACTTAATAATTTTAGGACTTAGTTAGGACTTGATAATTTTAGGACTTAGTTAGGACTTAATAATTTATAGACGTAGTTAGGACTTGATAATTTTAGGACTTAGTTAGGACTTTATAATTTTAGGACTTAATTAGGACTTAATAATTTTAGGATTTAGTTAGGACTTGATAATTTTAGTACTTTTTTAGGACTTGATAATTTTAGGACTAAGTTAGGACTTAATAATTTTAGGATTTAGTTAGGACTTGATAATTCTGGGACTTGATAATTTTAGGACTTAGTTAGGACTTAATAATTTATGGACGTAGTTAGGACTTGATAATTTTAGGACCTAGTTAGGACTTGATAATTTTAGGACTCAGTTAGGACTTGATAATTCTAGGACTTAATAATTTTAGGACTTAGTTAGGACTTGATAATTTTAGTACTTTATTAGGACTTGATAATTTTAGGACTTAGTTAGGACTTGATAATTTTAGGACTCAGTTATGACATAATAATTTTTGGACGTAGTTAGGACTTAATAATTTTAGGACTTAGTTAGGACTTGATAATTTTAGGACTTAGTTAGGACTTGATAATTTTAGGACTCAGTTAGGACTTGATAATTTTAGGACTTAGTTAGGACTTAATAATTTTAGGACTTTATTAGGACATGATAATTTTAGGACTTAGTTAGGACTTAATAATTTTAGGACGTAGTTAGGACTTGATAATTTTAGGACTTAGTTAGGACTTTATAATTTTAGGACTTAATTAGGACTTAATAATTTTAGGATTTAGTTAGGACTTGATAATTTTTGTACTTTTTTAGGACTTGATAATTTTAGGACTAAGTTAGGACTTAATAATTTTAGGATTTAGTTAGGACTTGATAATTCTGGGACTTGATAATTTTAGGACTTAGTTAGGACTTAATAATTTATGGACGTAGTTAGGACTTGATAATTTTAGGACTTAGTTAGGACTTGATAATTTTAGGACTTAGTTAGGACATGATAATTTTAGGACTTAGTTAGGACTTAATAATTTTAGGACGTAGTTAGGACTTGATAATTTTAGGACTTAGTTAGGACTTGATAATTTTGGGACTTAGTTAGGACTTGATAATTTTAGGACTCAGTTAGGACTTGATAATTTTAGGACTTAGTTAGGACTTGGTAATTTTAGGACTTAATTAGGACCATATAATTTTAGGACTTAGTTAGGACTTGATGATTTTAGGACTTAGTTAGGACTAAAAAATTTTAAGACTTGATAATTTTAGGATTTAGTTAGGACTTGATAATTTTAGAACTTATTTAGGACTTAATAATTTTAGGATTTAGTTAGGACTTGACAATTTTAGTACTTTATTAGGACTTGATAATTTTAGGACTTAGTTAGGACTTAATAATTTTAGGTCGTAGTTAGGACTTGATAATTCTGGGACTGGATAATTTTAGGACTTAGTTAGGACTTAATAATTTTAGGACGTAGATAGGACTTGATAATTTTAGGACATAGTTAGGACTTGATAATTTTAGGACTTATTTAGGACTTAATAATTTTAGGATTTAGTTAGGACTTGATAATTGTAGGACTTGATAATTTTAGGACTTAGTTAGGACTTGATAATTCTAGGACTTAATAATTTTAGGACTTAGTTAGGACTTGATAATTTTAGTACTTTATTAGGACTTGATAATTTTAGGACTTAGTTAGGACTTGATAATTTGAGTACTTTATTAGGACTTGATAATTTTTGGACTTAGTTAGGACTTGATAATTTTAGGACTTAGTTATGACTTGATAATTTTAGGATTCAGTTATGACATAATAATTTAAGGACGTAGTTAGGATTTAATAATTTTAGGACTTAGTTAGGACTTGATAATTTTAGGACTTAGTTATGACTTGATAATTTTAGGACCCAATTAGGACTTAATAATTTTAGGATTTAGTTAGGACTTGATAATTTTAAAACTTAATTAGGACTTAATAATTTTAGGATTTAGTTAGGACTTAATAATTTTAGGACTTTATTAGGACATGATAATTTTAGGACTTAGTTAGGACTTAATAATTTTAGGACCTAGTTAGGACTTGATAATTTTAGGACTTAGTTAGGACTTAATAATTTTAGGACGTAGTTATGACTTGATAATTTTAGGACTTAGTTAGGACTTTATAATTTTAGGACTTAATTAGGATTAATAATTTTAGGATTTAGTTAGGACTTGATAATTGTAGGACTTAGTTATGACTTGATAATTTTAGGACCTAATTAGGACTTAATAATTTTAGGACTCAGTTAGGACTTGATAATTTTAGTACTTTATTAGGACTTGATAATTTTAGGACTTAGTTAGGACTTAATAATTTTAGGATTTAGTTAGGACTTGATAATTGTAGGACTTGATAATTTTAGGACTTAGTTAGGACTTGATAATTCTAGGACTTAATAATTTTAGGACTTAGTTAGGACTTGATAATTTTAGTACTTTATTAGGACTTGATAATTTTAGGACTTAGTTAGGACTTGATAATTTTAGGACTTAGTTAGGACTTGATAATTTTAGGACTCAGTTAGGACTTGATAATTTTAGGACTTAGTTAGGACTTTATTAGGACATGATAATTTTAGGACTTAGTTAGGACTTAATAATTTTAGGACTTAGTTAGGACTTGATAATTTTAGGACTTAGTTAGGACTTAATAATTTTAGGACTTTATTAGGACATGATAATTTTAGGACTTAGTTAGGACTTAATAATTTTAGGATGTAGTTAGGACTTGATAATTTTAGGACTTAGTTAGGACTTTATAATTTTAGGACTTAATTAGGACTTAATAATTTTAGGATTTAGTAAGGACTTGATAATTTTAGTACTTTTTTAGGACTTGATAATTTTAGGACTAAGTTAGGACTTAATAATTTTAGGATTTAGTTAGGACTTGATAATTCTGGGACTTGATAATTTTAGGACTTAGTTAGGACTTAATAATTTATGGACGTAGTTAGGACTTGATAATTTTAGGACTTAGTTAGGACTTGATAATTTTAGGACTTAGTTAGGACTTTATAATTTTAGGACTTAATTAGGACTTAATAATTTTAGGATTTAGTTAGGACTTGATAATTGTAGGACTTGATAATTTTAGGACTTAGTTAGGACTTGATAGTTTTAGGACTTAGTTAGGACTTAATAATTTTAGGACTTTATTAGGACATGATAATTTTACGACTTAGTTAGGACTTAATAATTTTAGGACCTAATTAGGACTTAATAATTTTAGGACTTTATTAGGACATGATAATTTTAGGACTTAGTTAGGACTTAATAATTTTAGGACCTAATTAGGACTTAATAATTTTAGGACTTAGTTAGGACTTGATAATTTTAGGACTTAGTTAGGACTTGATAATTTTAGGACTCAGTTAGGACTTGATAATTTTAGGACTTAGTTAGGACTTTATTAGGACATGATAATTTTAGGACTTAGTTAGGACTTAATAATTTTAGGACTTAGTTAGGACTTGATAATTTTAGGACTTAGTTAGGACTTAATAATTTTAGGACTTTATTAGGACATGATAATTTTAGGACTTAGTTAGGACTTAATAATTTTAGGATGTAGTTAGGACTTGATAATTTTAGGACTTAGTTAGGACTTTATAATTTTAGGACTTAATTAGGACTTAATAATTTTAGGATTTAGTAAGGACTTGATAATTTTAGTACTTTTTTAGGACTTGATAATTTTAGGACTAAGTTAGGACTTAATAATTTTAGGATTTAGTTAGGACTTGATAATTCTGGGACTTGATAATTTTAGGACTTAGTTAGGACTTAATAATTTATGGACGTAGTTAGGACTTGATAATTTTAGGACTTAGTTAGGACTTGATAATTTTAGGACTTAGTTAGGACATGATAATTTTAGGACTTAGTTAGGACTTAATAATTTTAGGACGTAGTTAGGACTTGATAATTTTAGGACTTAGTTAGGACTTGATAATTTTGGGACTTAGTTAGGACTTGATAATTTTAGGACTCAGTTAGGACTTGATAATTTTAGGACTTAGTTAGGACTTGGTAATTTTAGGACTTAATTAGGACCATATAATTTTAGGACTTAGTTAGGACTTGATGATTTTAGGACTTAGTTAGGACTAAAAAATTTTAAGACTTGATAATTTTAGGATTTAGTTAGGACTTGATAATTTTAGAACTTATTTAGGACTTAATAATTTTAGGATTTAGTTAGGACTTGACAATTTTAGTACTTTATTAGGACTTGATAATTTTAGGACTTAGTTAGGACTTAATAATTTTAGGTCGTAGTTAGGACTTGATAATTCTGGGACTGGATAATTTTAGGACTTAGTTAGGACTTAATAATTTTAGGACGTAGATAGGACTTGATAATTTTAGGACATAGTTAGGACTTGATAATTTTAGGACTTATTTAGGACTTAATAATTTTAGGATTTAGTTAGGACTTGATAATTGTAGGACTTGATAATTTTAGGACTTAGTTAGGACTTGATAATTCTAGGACTTAATAATTTTAGGACTTAGTTAGGACTTGATAATTTTAGTACTTTATTAGGACTTGATAATTTTAGGACTTAGTTAGGACTTGATAATTTGAGTACTTTATTAGGACTTGATAATTTTTGGACTTAGTTAGGACTTGATAATTTTAGGACTTAGTTATGACTTGATAATTTTAGGATTCAGTTATGACATAATAATTTAAGGACGTAGTTAGGATTTAATAATTTTAGGACTTAGTTAGGACTTGATAATTTTAGGACTTAGTTATGACTTGATAATTTTAGGACCCAATTAGGACTTAATAATTTTAGGATTTAGTTAGGACTTGATAATTTTAAAACTTAATTAGGACTTAATAATTTTAGGATTTAGTTAGGACTTAATAATTTTAGGACTTTATTAGGACATGATAATTTTAGGACTTAGTTAGGACTTAATAATTTTAGGACCTAGTTAGGACTTGATAATTTTAGGACTTAGTTAGGACTTAATAATTTTAGGACGTAGTTATGACTTGATAATTTTAGGACTTAGTTAGGACTTTATAATTTTAGGACTTAATTAGGATTAATAATTTTAGGATTTAGTTAGGACTTGATAATTGTAGGACTTAGTTATGACTTGATAATTTTAGGACCTAATTAGGACTTAATAATTTTAGGACTCAGTTAGGACTTGATAATTTTAGTACTTTATTAGGACTTGATAATTTTAGGACTTAGTTAGGACTTAATAATTTTAGGATTTAGTTAGGACTTGATAATTGTAGGACTTGATAATTTTAGGACTTAGTTAGGACTTGATAATTCTAGGACTTAATAATTTTAGGACTTAGTTAGGACTTGATAATTTTAGTACTTTATTAGGACTTGATAATTTTAGGACTTAGTTAGGACTTGATAATTTTAGGACTTAGTTAGGACTTGATAATTTTAGGACTCAGTTAGGACTTGATAATTTTAGGACTTAGTTAGGACTTTATTAGGACATGATAATTTTAGGACTTAGTTAGGACTTAATAATTTTAGGACTTAGTTAGGACTTGATAATTTTAGGACTTAGTTAGGACTTAATAATTTTAGGACTTTATTAGGACATGATAATTTTAGGACTTAGTTAGGACTTAATAATTTTAGGATGTAGTTAGGACTTGATAATTTTAGGACTTAGTTAGGACTTTATAATTTTAGGACTTAATTAGGACTTAATAATTTTAGGATTTAGTAAGGACTTGATAATTTTAGTACTTTTTTAGGACTTGATAATTTTAGGACTAAGTTAGGACTTAATAATTTTAGGATTTAGTTAGGACTTGATAATTCTGGGACTTGATAATTTTAGGACTTAGTTAGGACTTAATAATTTATGGACGTAGTTAGGACTTGATAATTTTAGGACTTAGTTAGGACTTGATAATTTTAGGACTTAGTTAGGACTTTATAATTTTAGGACTTAATTAGGACTTAATAATTTTAGGATTTAGTTAGGACTTGATAATTGTAGGACTTGATAATTTTAGGACTTAGTTAGGACTTGATAGTTTTAGGACTTAGTTAGGACTTAATAATTTTAGGACTTTATTAGGACATGATAATTTTACGACTTAGTTAGGACTTAATAATTTTAGGACCTAATTAGGACTTAATAATTTTAGGACTTTATTAGGACATGATAATTTTAGGACTTAGTTAGGACTTAATAATTTTAGGACCTAATTAGGACTTAATAATTTTAGGACTTAGTTAGGACTTGATAATTTTTGGACTTAGTTATGATTAATAATTTTAGGACCTAATTAGGACTTAATAATTTTAGGACTTAGTTAGGACTTGATAATTTAGGACTTAGTTAGGACTTGATAGTTTTAGGACTTAGTTAGGACTTAATAATTTTAGGACTTTATTAGGACATGATAATTTTAGGACTTAGTTAGGACTTAATAATTTTAGGACCTAATTAGGACTTAATAATTTTAGGACTTAGTTAGGACTTGATAATTTTTGGACTTATTTAGGACTTAATAATTTTAGAACTTTATTAGGACTTGATAATTTAAGGACTTAGTTAGGACTTTATAATTTTAGGACTCAGTTATGACTTAATAATTTTAGGACGTAGTTAGGACTTGATAATTTTTGGACTTAGTTAGGACTTGATAATTTTAGGACTTAGTTATGACTTGATAATTTTAGGACCTAATTAGGACTTAATAATTTTAGGACTTAGTTAGGACTTGATAATTTTAGGACTTAGTTAGGACTTAATAATTTATAGACGTAGTTAGGACTTGATAATTTTAGGACTTAGTTAGGACTTTATAATTTTAGGACTTAATTAGGACTTAATAATTTTAGGATTTAGTTAGGACTTGATAATTTTAGTACTTTTTTAGGACTTGATAATTTTAGGACTAAGTTAGGACTTAATAATTTTAGGATTTAGTTAGGACTTGATAATTCTGGGACTTGATAATTTTAGGACTTAGTTAGGACTTAATAATTTATGGACGTAGTTAGGACTTGATAATTTTAGGACCTAGTTAGGACTTGATAATTTTAGGACTCAGTTAGGACTTGATAATTCTAGGACTTAATAATTTTAGGACTTAGTTAGGACTTGATAATTTTAGTACTTTATTAGGACTTGATAATTTTAGGACTTAGTTAGGACTTGATAATTTTAGGACTCAGTTATGACATAATAATTTTTGGACGTAGTTAGGACTTAATAATTTTAGGACTTAGTTAGGACTTGATAATTTTAGGACTTAGTTAGGACTTGATAATTTTAGGACTCAGTTAGGACTTGATAATTTTAGGACTTAGTTAGGACTTAATAATTTTAGGACTTTATTAGGACATGATAATTTTAGGACTTAGTTAGGACTTAATAATTTTAGGACGTAGTTAGGACTTGATAATTTTAGGACTTAGTTAGGACTTTATAATTTTAGGACTTAATTAGGACTTAATAATTTTAGGATTTAGTTAGGACTTGATAATTTTAGTACTTTTTTAGGACTTGATAATTTTAGGACTAAGTTAGGACTTAATAATTTTAGGATTTAGTTAGGACTTGATAATTCTGGGACTTGATAATTTTAGGACTTAGTTAGGACTTAATAATTTATGGACGTAGTTAGGACTTGATAATTTTAGGACTTAGTTAGGACTTGATAATTTTAGGACTTAGTTAGGACTTTATAATTTTAGGACTTAATTAGGACTTAATAATTTTAGGATTTAGTTAGGACTTGATAATTGTAGGACTTGATAATTTTAGGACTTAGTTAGGACTTGATAGTTTTAGGACTTAGTTAGGACTTAATAATTTTAGGACTTTATTAGGACATGATAATTTTAGGACTTAGTTAGGACTTAATAATTTTAGGACCTAATTAGGACTTAATAATTTTAGGACTTTATTAGGACATGATAATTTTAGGACTTAGTTAGGACTTAATAATTTTAGGACCTAATTAGGACTTAATAATTTTAGGACTTTATTAGGACATGATAATTTTAGGACTTAGTTAGGACTTAATAATTTTAGGACCTTATTAGGACTTAATAATTTTAGGTCTTAGTTAGGACTTGATAATTTTTGGACTTAGTTAGGACTTAATAATTTTAGAACTTTATTAGGACTTGATAATTTAAGGACTTAGTTAGGACTTTATAATTTTAGGACTTAGTTATGACTTAATAATTTTAGGACGTAGTTAGGACTTGATAATTTTTGGACTTAGTTAGGACTTGATAATTTTAGGACTTAGTTATGACTTGATAATTTTAGGACCTAATTAGGACTTAATAATTTTAGGACTTAGTTAGGACTTGATAATTTTAGGACTTAGTTAGGACTTAATAATTTATAGACGTAGTTAGGACTTGATAATTTTAGGACTTAGTTAGGACTTTATAATTTTAGGACTTAATTAGGACTTAATAATTTTAGGATTTAGTTAGGACTTGATAATTTTAGTACTTTTTTAGGACTTGATAATTTTAGGACTCAGTTAGGACTTAATAATTTTAGGATTTAGTTAGGACTTGATAATTCTGGGACTTGATAATTTTAGGACTTAGTTAGGACTTAATAATTTATGGACGTAGTTAGGACTTGATAATTTTAGGACTTAGTTAGGACTTGATAATTTTAGGACTCAGTTAGGACTTGATAATTCTAGGACTTAATAATTTTAGGACTTAGTTAGGACTTGATAATTTTAGTACTTTATTAGGACTTGATAATTTTAGGACTTAATTAGGACTTGATAATTTTAGGACTCAGTTATGACATAATAATTTTAGGACGTAGTTAGGACTTAATAATTTTAGGACTTAGTTAGGACTTGATAATTTTAGGACTTAGTTAGGACTTGATAATTTTAGGACTCAGTTAGGACTTGATAATTTTAGGACTTAGTTAGGACTTAATAATTTTAGGACTTTATTAGGACATGATAATTTTAGGACTTAGTTAGGACTTAATAATTTTAGGACGTAGTTAGGACTTGATAATTTTAGGACTTAGTTAGGACTTTATAATTTTAGGACTTAATTAGGACTTAATAATTTTAGGATTTAGTTAGGACTTGATAATTTTAGTACTTTTTTAGGACTTGATAATTTTAGGACTAAGTTAGGACTTAATAATTTTAGGATTTAGTTAGGACTTGATAATTCTGGGACTTGATAATTTTAGGACTTAGTTAGGACTTAATAATTTATGGACGCAGTTAGGACTTGATAATTTTAGGACTTAGTTAGGACTTGATAATTTTAGGACTTAGTTAGGACTTTATAATTTTAGGACTTAATAAGGACTTAATAATTTTAGGATTTAGTTAGGACTTGATAATTGTAGGACTTAATAATTTTAGGACTTAGTTAGGACTTGATAGTTTTAGGACTTAGTTAGGACTTAATAATTTTAGGACTTTATTAGGACATGATAATTTTAGGACTTAGTTAGGACTTAATAATTTTAGAACCTAATTAGGACTTAATAATTTAGGACTTTATTAGGACATGATAATTTTAGGACTTAGTTAGGACTTAATAATTTTAGGACCTAATTAGGACTTAATAATTTTAGGACTTAGTTAGGACTTAATAATTTTTGGACTTAGTTATGATTAATAATTTTAGGACCTAATTAGGACTTAATAATTTTAGGACTTAGTTAGGACTTGATAATTTAGGACTTAGTTAGGACTTGATAGTTTTAGGACTTAGTTAGGACTTAATAATTTTAGGACTTTATTAGGACATGATAATTTTAGGACTTAGTTAGGACTTAATAATTTTAGGACCTAATTAGGACTTAATAATTTTAGGACTTAGTTAGGACTTGATAATTTTTGGACTTAGTTAGGACTTAATAATTTTAGAACTTTATTAGGACTTGATAATTTAAGGACTTAGTTAGGACTTTATAATTTTAGGACTCAGTTATGACTTAATAATTTTAGGACGTAGTTAGGACTTGATAATTTTTGGACTTAGTTAGGACTTGATAATTTTAGGACTTAGTTATGACTTGATAATTTTAGGACCTAATTAGGACTTAATAATTTTAGGACTTAGTTAGGACTTGATAATTTTAGGACTTAGTTAGGACTTAATAATTTATAGACGTAGTTAGGACTTGATAATTTTAGGACTTAGTTTGGACTTTATAATTTTAGGACTTAATTAGGACTTAATAATTTTAGGATTTAGTTAGGACTTGATAATTTAGTACTTTTTTAGGACTTGATAATTTTAGGACTAAGTTAGGACTTTATAATTTTAGGACTTAGTTAGGACTTGATAATTTAGGACTTAGTTAGGACTTGATAGTTTTAGGACTTAGTTAGGACTTAATAATTTTAGGACTTTATTAGGACATGATAATTTTAGGACTTA
The DNA here is from genome assembly GCA_037103525.1 of Ganaspis brasiliensis. NCBI lineage: Eukaryota > Metazoa > Arthropoda > Insecta > Hymenoptera > Figitidae > Ganaspis > Ganaspis brasiliensis. Next base: position 1,174 of record JAZKLR010000344.1, on the reverse strand, counting down.
GTTAGGACTTAATAATTTTAGGACCTAATTAGGACTTAATAATTTTAGGACTTAGTTAGGACTTGATAATTTTTGGACTTAGTTAGGACTTAATAATTTTAGAACTTTATTAGGACTTGATAATTTAAGGACTTAGTTAGGACTTTATAATTTTAGGACTCAGTTATGACTTAATAATTTTAGGACGTAGTTAGGACTTGATAATTTTTGGACTTAGTTAGGACTTGATAATTTTAGGACTTAGTTAGGACTTAATAATTTATAGACGTAGTTAGGACTTGATAATTTTAGGACTTAGTTTGGACTTTATAATTTTAGGACTTAGTTAGGACTTGATAATTTAGGACTTAGTTAGGACTTGATAGTTTTAGGACTTAGTTAGGACTTAATAATTTTAGGACTTTATTAGGACATGATAATTTTAGGACTTAGTTAGGACTTAATAATTTTAGGACCTAATTAGGACTTAATAATTTTAGGACTTAGTTAGGACTTGATAATTTTTGGACTTAGTTAGGACTTAATAATTTTAGAACTTTATTAGGACTTGATAATTTAAGGACTTAGTTAGGACTTTATAATTTTAGGACTCAGTTATGACTTAATAATTTTAGGACGTAGTTAGGACTTGATAATTTTTGGACTTAGTTAGGACTTGATAATTTTAGGACTTAGTTATGACTTGATAATTTTAGGACCTAATTAGGACTTAATAATTTTAGGACTTAGTTAGGACTTGATAATTTTAGGACTTAGTTAGGACTTAATAATTTATAGACGTAGTTAGGACTTGATAATTTTAGGACTTAGTTAGGACTTTATAATTTTAGGACTTAATTAGGACTTAATAATTTTAGGATTTAGTTAGGACTTGATAATTTTAGTACTTTTTTAGGACTTGATAATTTTAGGACTAAGTTAGGACTTAATAATTTTAGGATTTAGTTAGGACTTGATAATTCTGGGACTTGATAATTTTAGGACTTAGTTAGGACTTAATAATTTATGGACGTAGTTAGGACTTGATAATTTTAGGACCTAGTTAGGACTTGATAATTTTAGGACTCAGTTAGGACTTGATAATTCTAGGACTTAATAATTTTAGGACTTAGTTAGGACTTGATAATTTTAGTACTTTATTAGGACTTGATAATTTTAGGACTTAGTTAGGACT